>JABXJD010000073.1:2220000-2607516 GCA_013375575.1 Percina caprodes
TTGAGCTATAGAATGCATATAAACACACACAGCCAACTCCTAAAAGTAGTTAAAAGAACAGGACGCACACTGCAATGGGAACTTCCTTCATCCAAGGTCTGACTATCCATTGCTCAAAACCTGTTTTAGATTGCAGTTTTTGATGATGGATGTACAATTTTAAATCACATGAACTGATTGGCAACTAGGCTGTTGATGCTGTGCTCACTGGATGATCTGCAAATACAAATTGCTGACTGGAAAACATAATTCATGTCAGCCTCACTGAAGTAATTACAAATGTATGTGATCGTGGTACATGTGGGATTTTTTTCTAACGTGTGTTAGATTTATACCACCTCCTATTACAAAATGTGTTAACACAAGTGGTAAACATAGCAAAAATCTGCTGATGTTCGCAGTATCCTTATCAATTATATCCCTAATAGGTTAATTATACTAGTAAAGGGAAGATATATTTGCTGTATTAGTGTTTTATAGTAGATTTTAAACTGAAGCAAACAAATTTCTCTTTTACTTCCTGTAAGAAATTAATTCAGCCAAAAAGCAACAAGGAAGTTGGTGTGCAACAATAAAAAAAGCATCACATGAGCTGTGAAATTCATGATTACAGCAGCTACTAAAACAGGTTTGAACCTGCAGTGTGAGTGTTTCGGTGTAGAAAGGAGCTTTGTCATACGCGTGTATCACAGTGTGTTTGTATTGTTTCTTGATCACTTACAACAAGTGATTACATGTTTAACACATTATACCAAAAAAGAGTATTAAAAGAAGTCCCAGGTTGAAAATGATCCCATAACGTTTTGGTAAAATAAATCTTTTTATGACCATTGCTTTCTTTCTTTACTTAATGGCAGAACTTCCACGGGCCTGAGTTTGTGAAGATGGCAAGTGAGCCCTGTGTTGCCTTATCTGTTCCCTCTTCAATAATGGTGAGGATGTAGATGTAATGCCACTTTTGAGCCAATTTATCCATCATGGTGCTACAGAACTGAACAACTGCTTTAGGTTTTGTAATCCATTACTTCTTCCTTTTTTCTTTCTACCCAAAAGAAACGTGGTAAATTGGAGGAAGTGCAGAGGAAGGTTGGTGTGGTGCTGCTGAGTGGCCAAAAGCTTGAGCTGAGCTGTGACATCAAGGCAGTTTGTAAAGACGTTCTTGACATGGTGGTTGCCCACATCGGGCTTGTGGAGCACCATCTCTTCAGCCTAGCCTACCTCAGAGGTACTGAATGTTGCTCCTGTGTATGTGTGTGGTATGAGTTACATATATGCATGTGCTTGTAGGGTATATGTAGGGGATCAGCATATTGTATGCACTTGTCGTTGTAGATTTACCTTACCCTAGTTTTTTGTTAACTTCATTGCTGATCCATGTTGACCTTAAAAACATTCTTTCCCCATAAGAAAACATTCCAGGAATCCAGTGTTGACCATTGAATTGGCAAATAATTTATTCTGGAGAAAGGTTTTCCCTCCCAAATTGCAACATTTTAAACTGAGATGAAGGGGTTAATTAGCCTGTCAAGCCAGACCCACATCAAGGTGTTGGGTCTGGGAACTCACCACAGGCAGGGCTCAATCCGAGGGGCGGTTGTCATTCAAATTCCCTCTGCACGCAATAGAATAACGCTACAACCAACCAGAGCAACTCTGGTTGATGGATTAAATTTTTGCCATATCCAGTCGGCAAAAGTCAGAACAAATCATCCTTTTTTAAGAATGACTTCAGTGCCTAATTCCAAGTCTTCCAGAGTCACGGCCAAAGCCAATTCAAAAGACAATCTTCTTTGTTTTTAAGTAGCAGGGAATTCACGCAGAACCATTGCAACTGTGCCGTCCTTCTTTTAAGTCTGCCCACCGACTCTATACACAATGTGTGCAAGCCAACGGAAAATCTAACCTGACCCTAGCTACAAATTACATTTTCTGCCGCTAGGGTGTGTCTAGATTTCTAGGCTAGGGTTTAATGGCATAGCCATGTAAATTAAGAGAATGAAAATGTAAAAATGTTTCTGTAGCGGTCAGACATAATTGATTACCTTCTCTCACTCGGACACCTCTCACCTACCCTCTCCTCCTAAATTATCACACACACACAGATAGTGAATTTTTCTTCGTTGATCCTGATGCCAAACTGTCCAAAGTGGCCCCAGAGGGATGGAAGGAGGATCCCAAGAAGAAGAAATCTGATGTGCCTTTTAATCTTTTCTTACGCATCAAATTCTTTCTTGACGACGTCAACCTCATACAGTAAGTTTATATTTTGGTAGGTGAGAACTTAAAATCACTGTTGATTATCTTAAAAGTTATATGCCAACAATATCTGTATTTTTCTGTTTGTAACAGGCATGCGATGACCAAACATCAGTACTACTTACAGCTGAGGAAGGATATCTTGGAGGAGAGGATGCGCTGTGACACAGAAAATGCCATGCTGTTGGCTTCACTGGCACTGCAGGCTGAATTCAATGACTACCAACCTGAGGTGCCATAACTGTACTACATCTCAGTCAGAAACACTTAACAAGTGGTTTATGCAAAATTGTGTAATCATGTTAGTTTTGTTTTTAAATTAGAATGTATATTTGAAGTTGATTGTGAGGTAAAGACTTCTTATGTAAAAATTATAGAAACAGACATGAATGAATTTCAACATTGATCTTATTAAATTTAAACTTGATGAAACTTGAAAAAATAATTGCTGTTAATCTCTGCGCCTCAGCTCCACGGGAAGACCTATTTCCGTCTGGAGCACTACCTCCCGGTGTCTGTCCTGGAAAAGGTGGACCAGACGACCATCAAGGAGGAGCTGCCAAAACTTCACAGCAACTACTATGGAGCATCGGACTCTGAAGCGGAGTTTGAGTTTCTCAAGGTCTGCAAGACCAGAGTCGTTTCTGAAAGATGGACCAACATATTGTTATTTGCACAAAATGGCAGAAAACCCAGGACAAAGTGCCGAATAGTTGACTTTGTCAGAAGAAGTAATACATTTGAGTTCATGTTTAACCACAAACCAAAGACTACAGTGTCAACTGTAAACAAAAGTAGTTGTGTCTTGCCAGTGCATTTTATTTTGTCCACAGTCTACTAAAGCAACTCTATTCTCTCCATGCCACCAAACCAAATTAAATAATATTATCATATTGTATGAGTTTACTCTTTGGATCACTGACCCGATGAATGACCTCTTCTCTGCATGAGAAACAAATTCACAACCTTTCCCTCTATCTCAGTTCTGTTTTTCTGACAATTTAAGTCTCTCTCACTCTATATTGATTTTCTTAAAGGTGAGCCAGAGGCTGACAGAGTATGGTGTCCATTTCCATCGGGTGCTTCCTGAGAAGCGGTCCCAGACGGGCATCATGCTAGGTGTCTACTCCAAGGGGGTGCTCATCTTTGAGGTGCTTAATGGAAATCGTACCCCAGTGCTAAGGTTCCCCTGGAGGGAGACAAAAAAGATTTCCTTTATAGTATGTACTTGTCTTTATTATCAGCAATAAAACTGTGCCACACTATAGGGAATGAAATGTATTGACTCTTACCTAGCCCGATTGTCATCACTTAAACTTAAATATTTAACTTGTCACCCTGAAGAAAAAGAAGATTTGCCTCCAGAACACATCAGATGGAATTAAGCACCTGTTTCAGACAGACAGCAACAAGACCTGTCAGTATCTGCTACAGCTCTGCTCTGATCAGCACAAGTTCCACCTGCAGACAAAGGCCCGCCAAAACAACCAGGAGCTCCAAGAACTAGGTAGGAGAGAAATGTTACATATATTAATACTGAGGGGAAGGTTAACATGTCACAGAATTTTGTTTCGCACTGTAGGCAGAAAAGTGAGATATCAGTGTCCAGAAAAAAGCATACCTCTAGATAATGTCAACACTAAACTACACTGTTTCCAGTCGCAGCTGCAAGCATCAGCCATCCCACGTTTCCTCTCCAGATAATAGCTGAGGCCCACTCAGTTCCATCTCTTAGAATGTCAGTTTGTTTCTGTGAATTCACATACAAGTAGTTATTATAAGCTCCATTGTTTTCAGCAGCTTATAATTTTTGCAATTCTATGTCAATCATCATGTCCATTGTCTAAACTGTCTTTGTGTGGGCGATCTTTAACTGTTGATTCATCTTTTTCATGGTTCCTTGCTTGGTTTGATTAGTTTCACTTAGCTGAACAAAAGAACAACTTTGTCTTTTATCACGCCCCATACTCCCACCAGTGTGTTGACATAAAGTCACAACTAGGTTTATAAGTTGACTGCCAAGAAGACTGACCAGACCATTAGCTATGATGATATCTCCAGAAAGAAACGTAACGGTGCACAGGACTGTACCTGCTTTCTCTGTCTAGACAATAATTACTTCTGACTATTGAGTTAATGACCCAGATCAACACTTTGGGATTGCCCTGCTGTTTTATTTTTCCTCTAATTTTGTATAATTCTTTGCATATAATTACTAACAGAAATGTCATTAGATATTATTATTATTATTATTATTATTATTATTAACTACTGTAGTAACTTCTGTTTTACGTGTCTTTTCTGGTAATCAGAGAACTGCCCCTTGAGCAGTTTGCAATATTCCCTTGATGCTCGGAGTGGAGGCACGGTTGGGAGGACAGTGAGCTCAGGCAGCCTGGCCCCCAGCTTATCGACGCGCTCCAACCCAGACCACCTGAAGAGGATCTCCTACTCGGAGCTGGCCCTCCACAAGGCACCATCTGGCCCAATATTGGTCCAAGATGAGCTTCACTTTCCAGGTTTCAATCCAGTGGCCTCCACGGTCTTTTCCAATCCGCGAGTAATGAGCCGCTCCCACCACAACCTCGGACAGATGCCAGAGTCTCCAGAGCACCGGGTGGCGGAGTCGTATCGTGGCCAGTCGCACAGCGGACTGAGTCAGGTACTACCCAACCAAGTCGCCCCACACTTCCAGCAACACCAGCGAGCCAGCTCAGACACAGATTCCCTCTCGCACCAACAGGACAAGTGAGTTGACAGAAGTAAAATGTTAAGCAAAATAATACACCAGTATGAGAGAGAATAGTAACAAAATCATAGTGAATGTTGTAAAAGCTGACATTGATATTTTTATTACTTTACCATCTATCAAGAAAACTCATTTTAATTTTGTCTATAAAATCTTATTTCATGCACAGTGAAGAGAATGGGATCTTGTGTTTATTAGTTGGCCTGTGTAAAATCTTCGAGCCAGAGTCTCCAGGCTCACCTCAGGACAGGCCAAGGTTACTAAGTGAGGACTTGTTACTGGGACTATAGCTCTGCTTAACACCGCAGAGACAGAGAACTCAACCTCATGCGTCTAATTAAACCTCTGGGGGGGGGGGTAAGATGCATCCTTGTGCATCCATGTTTTTGTTGTGTGTGTGTGTGTGTGTGTGTGTGTGTGTGTGTGTGTGTGTGTGTGTGTGTGTGTGTGTGTGTGTGTGTGTGTGTGTGTGTGTGTGTGTGTGTGTGTGTGTGTGTGTGTGTGTGTGTGTGTGTGTGTGTGTGTGTGTGTGTGTGTGTGTGTGTGTGTGTGTGTGTGTGTGTGTGTGTGTGTGTGTGTGTGTGTTCCTATTTTAAATTTAGTAACAAAGTTGCCAGTTGCTCCCTCTTGTGTCGGCTTTACAGGCAACGTGTGATTTTAAGTTTAGTAGGATTCTGTATGCGTAACAAAAACGTATGATACGTTGCCTCCTCAGGTTAAATCTTCTACCACTCACTCTCGCTTCTTTACAGATCTTTTGGCACAGCGTCCTACAGCAACCCAGCCTGGAATCTCAGCAGGTCCAAAAAAGAATCTGACTCTTCTTCCACAGAGGATACTGGCCAAGCATATGTAGTAGGTAAGGAAGGTGGATGGATGGATAATATATGCGGCTCTCAGGTGAAGGATAGTTCCCACCTGAAATGTACATCTGTGCTCATGCCAATCAATTTAATCGTAGTTGTGGCTGAGTAGTTCTGTGCACTTCCAGCTCTCTTCTATGAGATAATATAAGAATTCAGAAGAAGTTTTTTAGGCCTTTTTATAACATAAACAGTGTTCTTATGACATCGGCAAAGCAAGTAATTATGAACATGGTATATTCTGTAACCAAGCAGAAAGATCTAAACAAGACAATTGCAGAGGATAATTTAAAGTCTGGCTACACTGTGTCAACGCAACAGTAAGTCACACCAGGTAGCTAATTTTACATTTAATTCTTTGCATTTTGGTATGATACCTGCTGTGCAGCAGCTGAGTTCCCTCATAGGGAACATAAAATAATGGTATTAAAATGCTCATGTATATTATAAACCACAACATGTACCTATTTAATCTAGTTTTCCAAGATAATACTGCTTCATTTTGCCTGTTCCAGCACAAAGGCAACATATGTGATTCAACTTATTTCTAGTCCTGACAGTTTCTTTTTTTGGCCTGTATTTAGCAACAACATAATAACTGAACCATTTTAGTCATTTAATTCTTCCCCGCAGCTGTGTCTAAGTTTATTTTTTGTTTATTTTGTTTACTTCACATAATATGCTAACAGTCCCATAAAATGCCCTAATCATGCAGGAAGCTTCTGCGGGTGTTAATTATTAATCGATGACATAACATGTCAATATGAATATTTCCTATGTTGCATATAAATGGGCAGAGAGGTAAAGTTGTCATTGCTCTGTATAATGTACAAAACCAGCACAGGCTTGCTGATCTCTTGTGTTTCTGTTCCTAGGTGTCAGTATGCACAGTTCCTCTGGACCACCTTCAACTCCAGCCTCTGTCAATGGTATGTATTGAAATGTATACCTTTTGTTCTCCCAGATACATAGACTCTGGATTGATGTCAGAAGGCATGAAATATCCGACTGCTCTACACCACCACTTATTTTGAAACATTCTTAATCCGCCTTTTCAATCTGTTGAATCATATGCTGATCGTGGCACAGCCAAGTACGGATATACAAACCAAAAAAAAAAAGTCTGTGTACTAAATCACAATTATATAATGCAGATTTGAGTCTCTGTCCTCTCACTGCTGCCTGCCTGTGGAACTGGCCCCGATCCCACTACTTAATAGCCTCATGCTTGGCACTGAACTCATGACCTTCCTTTTCATCCTAGCTTAACCCGTCTTTTTAGGCCCATTAGCCAACAGTGCTAAAGTAGGGGACCTTCAGCAACACTGTATGCCTCTGAGCTGATTAATAGTTACAGTGTGTATATACTAATCTCCTCAGAGTGGCCTCCTGTATATCCCCTGTGAAATAAATGTACCAAATTGACACTATATCAGTCAGAAATGACAGAGCCAATGAATTTACAGTATATTCCAGTAAATATAAAAAATGCCATGTGTCTTTGTGCTGCACAGATTCACTCAAGAAAAAGCTCATTGCCTTACCATCTCCCGAGAGAGAAATCTCAACGGTAAACCTGAAGAAAGATGTGAAATATGGCCTTGGTAAGGGTGGATGTTCATTTTCCTGAAACGCACAACAACTCAATTTTAAAAGGTCTCTGCTGTCATAGTCGACAAGTGTTACCAAGGTGTGTGTGTGCGTGTGTAGGGTTCCAGGTTGTTGGAGCTGAGAAATCTGGTTGTATGGACCTTGGCACCATCATTAGCTCCATCACTCCTGGGGGTCCTGCTGATGTCAACGGCTGCCTCAAGCCTGGTAGGCCAGTGTTTTGCTCCAGTCTTCCTTGTAAATGAGTAGATTATGATGTTGTTGTTTTTTTTCTTCTGTTGTCTACTGGGATAATAGTTAGCAGTGCTAACATATGTGTAAGAGTTGTAATATTTCTGCAGGTGACCGGCTGATCTCAGTGAATGATGTGAGCCTAGAAGGGCTCTCTCATGCCACCACAATTGACATCCTCCAAAATGCTCCTGATGATGTTACTCTGGTGGTGTTACAGCCCAAAGAGAGGCTCTACAAAGGTAAAAGTAGGGATATGAGTGTAATGTTTTGTGTGTGTGAGAAATTATATGTGTTATTATATATGTTTGCTTTGGTCATATTTATTAGGGGTGTGCAAAAATTGATTGGAAAAAAAATCGATTCACGTTCATGATTCGATTCAAGCTCTACCGATTCAAAATCAAATCCAAAAATCGATTCATATTGTTTTTGTTTTGTAATGGCGTGTATACTATCACATGGAAAGAGTAACTACATTTACCTACTGTGAATCGTTTTTTAAATTGAGAATAGTTTTTAATTGAAAATCAATTTTGAATCAAATCTTGAGCCTCAAATTCAATATTGAATCGTTACATTTTCTGAATTGTGCACCCCTTATATTTATTCCTTGTCATCCAAGATTCCTTTATCTGTCGGTTTTATGCACCACATAAAGGACGAAATTGTGTTTTCAGACATCTACTAGTCAAGTCAGACAGAAGAAGCTCATAATAATTAAAAACACTTAATAAATAAACTAAGGTACGCTAAAATAAGCACCAATTAAATAAACTATGAATATTTTAAAATTTGTATTTTTTTTTAACTATTATAGAGGAACAGTCACTTATTTGCAGTTCAACTTGTCTGATTAAGCAGTCTGATTGACTTGCAGACTCATATCACTGTTTTTGTCTTTCTTTTTTAACAGAATCTTCTTCAGGCAATGTTCCCTACCAAGCCAAGTCTGCATTGAAGGCACTTGACTCTAGCCAGAAACGAGAACTAGACTTTGATACCTCATCAGAGGAGCAGGTGGGAACAGGAAGCCCGAGCCCTCCCCTGCACAGCATTGGCACATCGTCATCCACCTCCTCCCCAGTCCACCAGCACACCAGTCTCAGTTCTCAGGACTCCAGGACAAGCAGTGGTGCTAAGATCAGCCCACCCCCAGCTAATGGAGTCCAGTTATGCCTTGAAAGAGCTACAGCTGCTGCCACTGCGGCTGTCACATCTGCAACCAGTTCCCAACATCACAGAGCAGAACCTAACGTGGGTTTGGAACCTACGCCACCGGCTCTGCCACCCAAAACTAGAAAAGCTAAAGTGTCAGAAGCTCCAAAAGTGTCTGAGCACTCTGACTGGGGGGATTCAGACATGGATGAGGAGACGTATTCCAGTAGTCAAGAGAAACTCAAAGTCAAAAAGGTGCAGCTTTTATATTTGAATGCATTGGTGTGAATGGATTGTTTTTTTATTCATTACTGTCTACTCAGCAGATCTATGGATCAAAACTCACAATCCTCGTAGAGCAAATATAAACCAACTTGTATTAATGGAACAGGATAATAATGTTTCTTCCACAAACAAGCATTACACATTACCTTTCAGATGCTTGAAACAACTAACTGGCTGTTGTATATAACCTTTGCCTATCATTACATTTACAATGTCAATGCAAGGCAGTTTGTTACCTGTACACTGCACGTCATTCCTTGAATGAAATATCTACTCATTTTCTTTTCAGCAATACCTTGTTCACCCTCCTCACTCTCCCTTGATCCATTTTTCTCTCTGCATGTTCCAGCTTGTGGTAATTCAACTTAATACCCTGTTCTCTGTTTGCAGGAATACATCATGGAAAATGTTAATGGTAATGCCCCAGGGGTCAATAGTCTCAGTCCAGGAGAACTATTTGATGTTGAGCTGTCTAAAAAAGACAGCAGCCTGGGCATAAGTGTCACGGTACTGTTCGGCAAGGTTTTCATCCTCTCTTTGTTTTGCCCCCTTCCCCCTCATCTTGTTGTCTGTTTGTGGTTATGTGTCGCTTGCTTTGGTTTGCTTTTCTAATGCTGTATGTTATCAGATTTGGATGCTCTTGTGGGAATATTGTCCACCTAATTCTTTTTGCATGCCATTTTTTTTTTTAATCTAAACGATTGTTTTAAAAATGAAATCACACAGTACGTTTAGTACTTTCACAGTAAAGACCATAAACTGTTTAAACAGGTTGGGTTAGTGAGCTTTCTTATGGCTTTTCTTATTGCAGCTGCTTACTCTAGAATGACTTACTGGAGTGCCACTAATATAATTTCTTTCTGAAGGGTTTTAAACACCTTATTGATTGACAATAACACTCAATAACAAATCATCTGCAGGGCTGCTGTCAATTATTAGTGTCTTAGAATTATAATTGTGTATTGAAATAACCATGAAATGCAATAATAACAATAAACCTATTATCAAGGCTTAACCAAATCTTAACCAAATGGACAGTGACTAAAACATTACATACATACAACTATACATTGTCTCTGATTATTAGGATTTTACGTCAGTAATTTTGTCAATAACATCACAGTGGAGGATTTTCATGATTGCAATGTGATAAAAGCTTTGTCTTACTTGCATTAAAAATTATTTAAAAGCAAAGCATCATTTAAATCTGATAGACATTATTGGGACACAGCCATTTTGATAAGGCAAAAAGAGACCATTAAAGTTCATGGCATTTGAGGCTGTGCTTTGGGACTTTTTTTTCTTCTTTTTTTTTTTTTAAATAACTTCATTAAAAAGTTATTCTGAGGACATGTTTTTAGCCTTGTCATTTCTGTTTAACACATGAATGATACAAAACCAATGGCAACACATATTGTACCTAAATCTGACCCAGTTATGTGCTATTCACATGGGCATCAAAACCTGTTAACAAACTACATTATAAACTTCAGGTAAACTTTTGACTTGAATGTTTTTGCCAAATAGCTTTCATATACTTTTCTTGTGAAGTTTGGTTGCTATTATTCTTATAATAATAATAATAATAATAATAATACTTTTAATGATGTACCATTAAATCTCTGAACCAGCAATAAGGACAAAGCATTTATCATTTAGCAATTACACTGGAAATGAAAAAAAAACCTCCACACCTGCCATCAACCCCCATAGAAAATACATAACTATTTTCCCTTTGGCTAATTAGACTAAGAGGTGTTTTTCTTTATTTTCTTAGGGAGGAGTCAACACAACTGTTCGACATGGAGGCATCTACGTCAAAGCAATCATACCAAAAGGAGCTGCTGAACTTGATGGAAGGATACAGAAAGGTGACGGCCTTACCAGCAATGTTACAAATAATATTGTAAAACAGAGACTTAATGATAACCTGAAAAATAATTATTGGAGCAAACAAGAGTGTTTGTCGTCATCTATTTGGACTCTTGTTTGTCTAAACAGCTCTGTCTTGTCCTATGCTCAGGTGATCGTGTGGTAGCTGTCAATGGAAAAACTCTAGAGGGAGCCACTCATCAGCAAGCAGTGGAAGCTCTCCGAGACACTGGGCAGGTGAGAGATGAAATTTACTACAAGCACCCTGCCGACAAGCTGTTAAGCTGGCTACTAATACTAAGCAAATAATTTCCCCTCAGACAGTGCACTTGTTGCTGGAGAAGGGCCATCCCCTTGCAGACGGTGGCCATGCTCCCCTCACACCTCAGTGCACTCAATTAACTGCTGGCAGTGAACAAGACCAGACCAAGTATAAAAAGCAGCCACTTGAGGTCAAAGAAAAACCAGAGTACAGCTTTGTTACTCAAGGTGAGGCGATAACATGGCACACAAGCAGCGTGAATAGAAAGATTTGGGTTTAAGTAACCAAAACTTGAAGGTAATCCATTTAAGTACCCTAATGTGTTGATGAATCCTCTTTTATTTTTTTTCCACTTTTTATTTTTATTTTTCTTCATTTTGGTTGTAAAATAGTTTTCCACTAGACCCTTAGCCCATCCAGGCCTGTATAAATCCACAAGGATGGTTATGAAAGTAAGCAGGAAAACTCATTCTCTAACAGTATTACACAAATACAATTTGGTCTCTTTAAACAATGTAACTTGCTGCAATCTCATCATGTGCGTATAACCCATTAGCTACACACTGCTGCCTACATGTATTTAGAACTCTGTAGCTGGTTTGGATGTACAAGACCATTGTATTACATTCCTAGAATTAGACTTTTTTATTTTGTGACTGGTGTAGATGTGCTCATTTTGATCTGTTTCTGAATTTGTATTATTGTGTCAGCCCCAGACGATGTTTTCCTTGCTGATTAGTAACACACAATGGGAATTACATATTATTAAGATTCAATTTTGTAAAATATCCTCTTGCCTTGTGTAACAAGACTGCTAAAGCCTCATATTAACTTCAGCTGAACTTCAGAATGCATATTAGCTCACAGTAAAGACTGGATTTTGTTCCCATCACTTACATTGCAATCGTTTTAAGAAGGCTTCCTTTTAGGCATCCTGATAAACAGTATAAATAAAATGTTTTGCCAGTTTGGACAGCGGGAACTATTAGAGCCACTAATAATGTTGGCCAAGAGACAGGGTACAACCAGCACACTGGGCAAATAAAGAGTGTCCAGTTCACTGTATCTGCATGTCTTTGTCCCCACAGACAATATGTTTGAGGTGTGTCTGCTGAAGAACACATCAGGGCTGGGCTTCAGTTTCAGTCGAGAGGAGAACATCCCTGACGAACCCCCCAGCTCTAGCATGGTGCGGGTTAAAAAACTGTTTCCTGGCCAACCAGCTGCAGAGAGCGCTCGCATCAATGTGGGCGATATCATCCTGCGAGTCAATCAGACCCCCCTTAAAGGACTCTCGCAACATGTAAGTAGAATCTCTCTCCCTGCTGCGGACATGCATTTAAGTTGGAATATAAGGTTTCTTTGATACTATAATTTACTTGGAATTGTGTGTGTCTGTATTAGGGGTGGGGGAAAAAATCGATACAGCATAGTATCGCAATATTTTCAATGGCAATACTGTATCGATTAACAGGCGCCAAGTATCGATATTTTATTATTTATGTGTTGGTCAGTTTGTCTGATTGACAATCCCATTTTGCAGCAATAAAATTGAACTGATGTGAACAGAAATTTACCTTTTTTAGATCTAACGGATGTTGACAAAGTTTCCTTTTGGGGACATCATTTGAAATTGGGAAAAATTAGAAGTTGGAAAAAAGGTTATAAATTGCAATATAATCGCAGAATATTGCAATATGTTTAAAATCGCAATAATATCGTATTGTGGTACAAGTATCAAGAGGATATTGTATCGGGAGGCGTCTGGTGATTCCCACCCCTAGCCTGTATGTGTCCTCCGTTACATTCACATAGGAGGTGATCTCAGCATTGCGAGGAACAGGACAGGAGGTGACTTTGCTCCTGTGTAGACCTGAACATGGGCTTCTACCTGAAATGGACACTTCCGCTTTGGTGAGTCAGTAAATAATACTCTTTATTTGTCTCTAGCTACTATGTGGACAATTCAAGCACCAGTAAACGCTGGACACTTACTTTTAACTTATTTCTTCCCAGACGCCTATGCCATCCCCCCGGAAGATGCAAGTGGCCCCGGCAGAGTCCAGCCTGAACTTTGACAGTGCAACCGCTCCTCTGGGTACACAAGGCAAGAGGAGTCATGGCCCCGTGCAGGACGCCTTGGAGAGGCTGCTGCTCAAAACCCCCGGCCGACACAACAGCTACAGCGACAGCACCGATGGGGATGAGGAGGTGGAAGAAGCCTTCAGCCCGAGCCCAGTGGAGCACAGCAGGCAAACTTGGGAGCAGAGTGTCTACCACACCCCCAGCAACAACCTAGGACTGGGACGCTACGAGAGCACTTGTCAGCTGGACGACACCATCAACTCAGCCTTTTACTCCCCAAACCTGTCAATGACACAGTCGGACCTCAGCAAGAGGTTAAAATAATGGTCATATCATCTGCATTAATTATATTCTCTGATATCTCTCTTTTAGAATTTTGTCTTTGTGGTTGTTTGGGCAGGTCTCTTTCATCCCCCCTGACAGATGATCTGGAGTCCTCCCTCACTGCCCCAAGCCCTGATCCTCTGCCTCCCCCACTGCCTCTGCCCTTAAACCTCACCACGTCGGGCAATGGGCATGACATGGAGGAATTTGTCCCGGTAAGTATTTAGGAAAGGAAAATGTGGATCTAAATTTTAAAAAATGCATCCATACCAGGGGTAATTCCTGTAACTGAGATTCATCTCTGTTGGTAGGAAGTAGAGCTCAAGGTCTCCTTGGTGAAGTCCGAGAAAGGCAGCCTGGGGTTTACCCTGACCAAAGGTAATGATCATGGATGTTACATCCATGACATCGTCCAGGATCCAGCCAGAGGAGATGGAAGGCTTAGACCCGGGGACCGGATGATTATGGTACAAATTCATCCCTAATGCCTTACTCTGGTCATTGCCTACAGTATGTTTCAGCCCATTGTTGGAGAATTAATACAATCCAAAGAAAGATTGTTTCAAACAAAAATAGTTCTCATTTAAAGGAATAGTTTAACATTTTGGGAAAGATGTAGATAGAGTTTTTTTGCCAAGAGTAAGACAACAAGATGAAGAGGTGGTAGGCAGACCTTTTTTTTTTTTTTTTTTTTTTTACTTTGTACAGAGCCAGGCTTGCTCTTTCTAACTGCTTCCATTCATTATGCTAAGCTAAGCTAGTAGGACAGTAAATACTAGAGTAGTATTGTTCTTCACATCTAACTCTGCATGAGAGCAAATAAGCGAAAATTGTCAAGCTATTCCTTCACATCCATATTATTTTCTTTTGTTTTCTATATCCAGGTAAACAACACAGATGTGAGCAATATGGGCCACACCGAGGTGGTCAATCTTGTACGTGCAGCCCCCTGTGTGGTTGACTTGGTGGTAGGGAGGGTCTTGGAGGCTCCTAAGCCCCCCATAGAAGCCCACCTCCTGCCTGACATTAGCTTTAAGGGCAGTCAAGAACCACTGGGTAAGAACATAAAACAACCCTGGCACATCTGAAAGTCATGCACTGTATGTCCACTATTCATAGGTCTTGCAAGCTTTCCCAGATGTTGCATCAAAAATAAATACTAAATTGGTCTAAATAGTTTTACTCCTTGTTCTATCACAGGTTTGGTACTGGATGGTGGCAGTGACAGTGTGTACAATGTCCTGTTTGTGAAAGACATCCTGCCAGGTTCAATGGCCTTTGAGGAGGGCAGCCTGAAAGCACTTGATCTAATCCACTACATCAACGGCGCTCCCACACAGGACCTGACTCTCAGTGAGAGCACCAGACTGTTGGAGCTCTACCTCGACAACCTCACACTCAAGGCCACAAGGTAGTCTAACAAAGAATGACATGTGCAGCCTATATGGAATTTTTCATGCTCAGTCGGTGTGATCTGGATGTTGTTACAAAAGGTTATTTGTTAGCTCATGCAAAAAACTGCATGTGCATAATTTCAATAACTTTTTTTTTTTTTTCTCAAAGGGATGGAAAACCTGT
Source organism: Percina caprodes (assembly GCA_013375575.1). Lineage (NCBI taxonomy): Eukaryota > Metazoa > Chordata > Actinopteri > Perciformes > Percidae > Percina > Percina caprodes. Next base: position 2,235,275 of record JABXJD010000073.1, read on the forward strand.
TTCTCCCAGGCAGAAAAGTGTCTCTTTCCTTAACAACAACATAAGCCCCAATGTTTCATCCAGCATGAATGGTATGTTCCAGATCTTAAAGATGTTACCTGTAAAAAGTAAAATAAAGTTCACTTTATTATTCTGCATATAATTGCAACATTTTTATGTTTAAGGTTTTCTTAAAGGAGAAGATCCAAGAGATACAGAAGGTCTTGCAGCTCTTTGTCCTTTAGAGGTAAGCAATACAGTTGCTGTATATACCCTTGATGTGCTTGAATTTAAACGTGTTTGTGTTCTACTTTTGCATTTATTGTACTTTCTGTATAGAATTGTCATGCAAAGAAAGAAAGAAAGAAAGAAAGATTTTTTTATTGGTGTGTCAATTGCATATAGTTAGTGATTTTCAGCGATTTTCTGTATTGTTAATGCAAAGGTGAATTCATGTTGGTCAAGACAGATATTCTCAATCATCACAATAATATTGTGATCACTGTCATCAAAGTTTGACTGTTGCCACCAAGCTAATGTGTGATAGCAATCATCCCTTTATTGAATTTTCCTTCTTCGCTACCAAACCGCTGTCTACTAAAGCTTTGAATCTCGGATAAAATAAAAGGTAATTGCATTATTGATGATTACATTGCCATTGACCATGTAGGAGGAGATCATCAAGCTAGACCTGGAGAAGCTGCAGTCAGGAGGTCTGGGTTTCTCTGTGATTGGAGGGGAAAGGGGGATCTTTGTCAAATCCATCACACCAGGAGGAATAGCGGAGTCCTCGGCCAAACTGCAAGTGGGAGACAGGCTGCTGAAAGTGAGTCATGTTTGACATTTGATGCTCAGAATTTAAGGTCATGTTAATAAATGTAATTTTTTTAAACAATGTTTAATGCATATTGTTCATTTACTGTTAAAATATTTGCCAATTTAACAGCGGACATCTGACTACACTATGAACTTAATACAAGTAAAATAACAAATGGGCGCCTGGATAGCTCACCTGTTAGAGCACACCCATATATAGAGGTTTACGCCTCGACGCAGCGGCCGCGGGTTTGACTCCGACCTGTGGCCCTTTGCTGCATGTCATTCATCCTCTCTCTCCCCTTCTTTCATGTCTTCAGCTGTTCTATCAAATAAACATTTTTTTCCGCTATGTTGCATGCTTTGTTTTTGAGCCCCACATGTATTAAATACTGTGAATATTGTATCTGTCTACTTGCAGGTTAATGAAGAACTAATGACAGGTGTGTCCCACACCAAAGCTGTCACCACCATCCGTAAAGCTAAAGGCCTGGTACATCTTATAGTTTCCAGACCGCCAGACCAGAAGCCAAACACATACCTCGCCTATCTGCCCATCAACTCTGACAAGTGCAATGGAAACACAGGTATATGCTGAGTTGCAAAACACGGATTTTCTACGCATTTTAGTTACTTTTAATCATTAAATCTGATTTCCATTAATACTCGTTTTAATATTTGTGATAATCTGACACTTCATGTTGCTTCTAGATCTGAGTGAGGACAGTGGAGCGAAGACTAAGCTGTTTACTCTCCATGATGAGTTGAAATCTGGCGGCTTCCCTCCCATACCACCAATAGGTAATAACATACAGGTTTGAAAATGTACTGAAAATCTCAGACGAGCAATGTTGAATGTCTTTTAATTTTACTACCTAAATTTTACAATCAAAAACAAAATTCTAAACTTTACAAACTCAACTACGTTCCCATGTTTCACAGACTATGAAGATGATCCACTAGGACAGAAAAGAGAGACGGAGCACAGCGCAGAGCTTTCAGAGGACACAGACTGCGATGGCTCTTCTTTACCTGAAGATTCCCCTGAGGTACAAATCAAATCTATCAGAGTTGATAAAACTGTTGAAAATTAAAACTGTACGAAGGTTAAGTCTAATTTATATACATTTTTTTAATTCTTTCACAATAGAGTTCCCGGAAAGTGGAATGGCAAGAGGAGAATGTTGACGATCCAAGGAATGAAAAGTAACAATTTGCATTTTGGATAAACGGTCACAATTAAGACTATGAATATATTCATAAACATTTGTTTTTGAATCAATAGCTATCTGCAAATGAGTGCTGGACAGCCAGAGGAAGATGAAATCACATGGGGAAGTGATGAACTGCCTATTGAAAACATGAACTCTGAGAGCGGTGAGTATGGAGTTTAGATAAAGAGCAAGTAGTCTAAATCCACAACTTTCCACTTCTGGGATTGTCCTGTTGCCTGGAGACTATCTGTCCAATCTGAGTTTTCTGTTGTTTGACTAAAACAACTTTTGAATGTACACATGTTCCACTAAAACACGTATCTTCCAGAGGCTATTTTGCAGTTTGGTTTAAAGACATGCCAATAGACCAGAGCATGTTTTTCTCCCATCCCAGAATGCTATGTGGACCAGCCAGACCCTCCTCTGCAGCTGTGGAGGAAGGTCTGGCAAAGTGAGACTAAAGAGGAAGTATTAGGTCACCAAAATGTTATTCCATATAGGCTAGTCTGTCTTTTCCTAGTGTCAGTGTTGATAGGGTTGGTTGTAGAAAACGTATGCGGTGTGTGTGTTAAAGTTACGATTTTCTCTTAACTGACAAAAAGTTGTCGGACCATTACTTTTGTAATTATAAACTATGTTTGTAAGTCTACTTTAACTGTTTTGTTCCTTCATTCAGATGGGGCAATCATCACAGAGGATGAGCTCACCTCTTTGCCCCTCGTCAAAGTGGTCCCTGATGGCCAGTACACTGGACCAAAGCTCAACACTGTGGTCCGCATGATGAGGGGGCTCCTGGAGCAGAAAGTCCCTCTGCAGGAGTTTGAAGTAAGAATCCACTTGGAATCTTAATGTCAAATGAATTAATTGCAATTCATTAGATTTTTTTTATGAACACATGTTTTTCTTGCTGGCAGAATCTTCAGAATCTGCAGCCACTAGACGACTGTTTGATCGGTCAGACGAAGGAAAACAAGAAGAAGAATCGCTACAAGAATATTGTTCCCTGTAAGAAAAGACTCAAATGTGTTATTTGTACAGTGTATGGTACCAAAAAACGTGAAGGCATACTTAAACTACTTAAAAAATATATGGATACTTAAAATAATGGTTCTCAACATTTTTACATCAAGGACCCCTTAACTGACACAAATTAGACCACAAACCCCAATCTGACGTGACTTTGTCCCAGGGTCCCCTACCTGATCGAATTTTAGCTATTAGATGTTTTGTAACAAAAAATAGTGAAACCCACGCGCAAAAGAGTTTGAACACAGTCTGTCATTGTGTTACTCATGAATAAATTCATTAATATTCCCCTTTTTGGTTGGGGAACCCCTTCAAGGAGGCCTGGGGGTCTCCGGACCCCAACTTTGAGAACCACTGACTTAAAATGTTGCACATGATTTGAAATATGATTTTTATTTATTTTTTTGTCTACGTATCTCTTCTAGTTGATACAACGCGAGTTGTGCTGGGCAAAGATGGCGGCTACATCAATGCCAACTTCATCAAGATGTCAGTGAAGGATGAGAACTATATGTACATTGCATGTCAGGGTCCCTTACCCACCACCCTGGGTGACTTTTGGCAAATGGTCTGGGAGCAGAAGTCTAATGTGATCGCCATGATGACCCAGGAGGTAGAGGGAGGGAAAGTGAAATGTCAGCGGTACTGGCCTGACACGCCGAAGACTGCAGAGATGGTGGACGACAGGTTACAGATCACACTGATCAAAGACCAACATCTCGACAACTTTGCCATCCGACTCATTGAGGTTAAAGATGTTCAGGTTAGTTTATCTTCAGATAGCGTTGCATTTCCCCCTTCTCATATCCTGAATAAAATCCATAAAATCAAGGAGCTGGTTAACTTTTCCTGCTACAGTTTTTCAACTGTGGTCATAAAACACAGGGGAGACGCTAAGTCCCTAGAGTTGCTATTCTCTCCAAAGCTAATCACTGTCACTCTCTCACTTGCTCTACCACACATCCCCTAAGCACACACACATGCCAGCCTTGCTATTCTCTTAAAGAGGTCGACGCACACGCCAACACACAAATATAAGCTACATTCCACTTATATAGGCTACAGCGAAAGGTCTATGTGGAGCCTCTGCAGAACCATAACTCACGCTTTAAACTTGTATACACTTATAATACACACGTTTCTCCCTCCCCAGACCAATGAAATACAGCGTGTAACTCATCTAAACTACACTGGATGGCCAGACCACGGGACGCCCTCACAACCCGAGCAGTTGCTCACATTTATTTCCTACATGAGGCACGTTCATCGATCGGGGCCCATAATCACACACTGCAGTGCGGGCATCGGTCGATCAGGAACCCTCATCTGTATAGACGTGGTTCTGGGTCTCATCAGTAAAGATGCTGATGTAAGTAGACAATCTGCATCTTGTTTATATTGTTTATGAGGAAGCATCTGTTCTTATTTGTATTCTTTCTGTTCAGTCGAATCACAATCTAATAAACACTTTCTGTAGTTTGATATTTCAGATGTGGTAAGGAACATGAGACTTCAGAGACAGGGAATGGTCCAGACAGAGGTGAGTTTAAATGTTTTAATATCAAGTAGCTTAACTCTCAATTGTTTAGATTGGACACCTCTTTGGTTCATGTTTTTTCATACATTTTCCCTTTCTTTTCTTTATACAGGACCAATATATTTTCTGCTATCAAGTGATCCTCTATGTCCTCAGATGCCTTCAAGCTGAGGAAAACATCTCAGGATAGTAGAAACCAGATACCACCATCATGTAGAGACTGGGTGACTGTTTCACAAAAGCAAAACAAAAATGGGGGAGAGCTGACATGGGCAGAAATTGCCAAATTACACTACATGTTTTTAAAATGCCTACTTGAGAGTAAATCCTTTACAGAAGTCTATATTTTTATGTTTGCTTTTTGAGTTCTCTCCCTCTCTCTCTCTTTGGCTGCTACTCCTTTTTCAATGCATTTATGAGAACTGCTGATTGTATTTCTTATTGTCACATACAAAAGAACACTAATGGGTTTTTTTTTTTTTCTCCAGATTCTGGATATTCTAAAATAATTATGAAAGTGATCAATGATTTCATATTTTATGTGGAACAAAATTTTACTATGTGTATTTTAAGTCCTATTTTGATGCTGGAACATGCCTTGACAGAATACTATGTCAGTATTTGCTTTGTAAAGCTATTCTACAGTAATTGCTCACTGCCTGAGGTAAATGATGAGATTTAAAGTGTACATATTCATCTCCTGAAAATTAAACTGATACATTTTAAATGTTATGTGGAGCAAAGTTTCTTTTAAAAAAAATCAAATATTTTCTTCTATAATTTTAGTGCATATTGTCATGAAGCATACTTTTGAAAACACCTTATTGTTAACATTTACCAAATGTAAAAGGTTGTCATTCCTTTCTAATGTATAGGGACATTAACCTAATACAGCTGTTCCAAGCTTGCTGACTATTAAAATCACTGAAAGGTACAAGGAAGAGAAGCTACAACTTGTGCACATGTATAAAGGTTGATGACTTGCAAATTACACAACTACATATACGTAAGTGACTGCACATAAATGCAATAATGAAGCTCAAAATGTTGAATCTATGCTGAGGCTGTCATGGAACTATTTGGCCAGGCTATAGCATGTTGATGTATATTTTACAGGTGCTCGTTTTACCTGTAAGTTGTTGTTAAACATAACTGTCCTGAATGAATACACACCCCTGAGCTATCTGATGGAACAGTGCTATAATCTATACATACTGCTTCAGAAGTTGTTGCACAGATGGGTATCTTGATTTTCACCACCATGTTATGCCAAAATTCCTTATCATACCACTAAAATAATCCTGGAAATATTGTCGTGATAAAGTATTCCATGATAGTTAATAACTTAATGGCTGCTCCGTTGCTCATTTAAACAAAACTTGGACAGTGCCTATTCAAAATGTGCCTGTTTGGAGCGAAATTATAGGCTTTTATTGTGAAGAGTAGACACGGAAGAAGTGAAACCAGCATTTGTTTTTTATCCTCAACCTTTATTGTTGCTTTATTTCATTCTTATTAATTAATATTCAATGCTGTTCAAACTGCTCTAAATTCCAAAACATAAATTCATAGGGTACCCAAGAAGCCAAGTGTGCAGTAGATTGGATGAACTGACGGACACACACACACACACAGTCCTCACTTCTAGTGAGATAAAGCACATTTTGCTTAAAGTGTTGAATAGCCAGATAATTTGGTTAACACGTGTTTGAGAATAAACGGGAGATTTGAAGTTGCAAGCAAAGAAATTAACTTTTTCCGACCACTCTGTCCTTGTTTAACTCATTGGTGTGACTGAAATTATTCTATATATTGAAGTTCCAAGTTGACATAAAAAAAACATGGTCTGCCTTAAATATTTGCTAAACAGCTTCAGGTTTTTGTTGACAGCTCCCCCCTTCTTAATAAAATATGTTTTACACTTCTTTGTATTAATGTTACTGTAACATACTAGTCATTGTGTTTAAACGAAACAGGCTTAATTTGCTATTTCTTTCTAACTGAACTTTTCAAAAGGCAGTGACCGGTCTGAAAATGAGCACTATGCAGCGGGCACAATTCAGTGGCACTTGGCTTTTAATATTCACATTGTTAGGTTTGTGTGACTGCCCATGTTGGATTTAAGGGAAGGAAAAGGCGGATAAAGCAGCAAAACAGGTTTTTAAGAGTAGAATAGTCACAAAAGTTATGCTACGAAAAATAGACACAGCCACAAAAATTTAAGTTCCAAAAACATTTTTTTTTCTTTTTAAATGCCAGATGGAAGACTTTGCTCTTGTAATGTAAGATGATCACTTACTCAAAATGTTAATTTTCTATGTTCAATGTAAATAAAAACTCTATTATCCATAAACCATTACTATTTCCATCATTTATCATGCCGTATTTAAAAGATGTAATCAAATGTTATCACAGCTGGTTATAGTTAACATAGTTTTTGTAATCTAATGTTGTAATCCCAATTAAATGTAATCCATTACCTAACACATACAAGTGTGTGTGTGTGTGTGTGTGTGTGTGTGTGTAGAATGAATGAATGAATGAAATTTTTTATAATTTATTAGTTTATTATAATTTATTGGTACCGTTCCAAACGTCTGGGTTAAACCCTTAGACCGTTATACAGTCTATGGGTTAACCATAGACGCATAGACAGTTAAAGAAATAGATATATACTTTTAAGGACACAGAGACCATTTTACAAGCCTTCATCTCATCACGCCTGGATTATTGCAACAGCCTTTTCACCAGTTTAACCCAAAAATCTATTGATCGACTCCAGACTGTCCAGAACTCAGCGGCCAGGCTTTTAACCAGAACAAAGAAATATGACCACATTACTCCTATTTTAGCTTCATTACACTAGCTCCCAGTATGTTTTAGAATTGACTTTAAAATTCTATTGATCACTTTTAAAGCTCTTCATGGCCTATTGCCTTGTTATATTTCTGACCTTTTAGTCACATATACACCAGCACGCACCTTGAGATCCTCGGGCAGAGGTCTGCTATCTGGTCCAGAGTCTCGACTGAAAACTAAAGGGGACAGAGCGTTTGCTGTCAGGGCCCCGAGGCTCTGGAACAGCCTGCCCGAGGAAATCAGGTCAGCTGAGTCAGTGAACTCTTAAGTCCCTTCTTAAAACATACTTTTATAGGAGAGCCTTTCCCGATCTTATTTTACTTTATTTTATCCCTTTTATTTTATTGTATTTTACAAATTTTATTTTTATCTGCATCTTTCAATGCTTTCACGCTTTTATCTTTTTGTATTATTGTCTCTTGGTTATTATTGTCTTTACACTTGTTAAAGCACTTTGTTACTTGTTTTTCGAAAAGTGCTCTACAAATAAAGATTATTATTATTATTATATATACACTGTGGTTTGCATATGACGTCACACCAGTTTAAATGAAGGGCAGGAATATCTAAACTGTAAGCACCATCGGAAACTGTCAAAAGTGCCTATGTTTTGCGTCGTTAACGGTTGCACAAATCGATCAGACCAACAAACCCAGATGGGATATCATCGAGGGCCTAAATTTGTTGTCAATAAGTGGGGAGAAGGCAAAAAAATTGACCGAAATACATCGGGAAAAATGGCCAGAGAACCTTCATTTCATTCATTTGTTTTAGTTTTTTAATGTACCCCTGTACCTGAACAACGATATTGCTAACGCTAACGTTAGCTAATTACAAAGTTTTGCAGGATGCAACCTTGCGTTTCGTTTTTGTACTGTTCTCTTTAGGCTGCCGTAGTGCTTTATTAGACGTTGATGCTGCAGACTGGGTTCCTACCATAGACCGTTAATATTAATACAATATATATACAATCTATGGTTCCTACACTTAACCTCCATACTCAGAAAGGTAATCCCTTGTCGGCATGGCGTCTACCAGAGGAGATGATGAAGACCAGAGACCATCAAATAAAACCCACAGAAGGGGATGGCCAACAGTCAGCTGATAACCGAATGGAGATCACTGAGATGTTAACGTCGTCGACAAGATATGAACTGTAATAGTGTAATAGCTGGACAAGGCATACTATAAAGCTATTAGAGCTGCAAAGATTATTCGATTAGTTGTCAACTATTCAGAATAGAATAGATATTAAAGATCTTTGTCATTGTCTTCAACAACAAAACAGTTTAGCAGCTCTCAATATGTTAAATCACAAACAGAAATATAAAATTTAAATGATATTTAAAATAACATTAGGAAATTTAAATAGTAAAATATTGAATGAAAAAATAGAAATGTAAATAGTAAAATCAAGACAAATAAACAAAAAGAGGTGCACTATATACATAATGTTATTGCACTCAAGTCTTTATAGAGGGAGGAGATGTAGAGGAGAGGTTTGTGCTTTTGACTACCTGGGGGGGGGAAAGCTGCTTTTTAGTCTGTTTTTTCTAGATGGCATGGGGGAGAACAGGTGATGTCCAAGGTGAGTGGTCCTTTTATAATACAGCTGGCTGTCTTTTGGAGTTAGCCATTGTATATGTCTATGAAGGGGGGTAGTGCTGTCCCAAGGCTCTATTCAATTTATCAATGAATGGGTTTGAGTAATGTTTTATAAAAAAGAAAATGTTCTCTGATTGTAGCTTCTTAAATGTAAATATTTTCTACATTCTTCACCTCTTTATGGCAATAAAATAAACGCCTTTGAGTTGTGTGCATACAGGCATGCACAGACACAAAGGTTTGGGTAGTAAGGTATTACGTGTAATGGGGATTATGTAATCAGATTACAACAATAACATCCTGTAATAAATAATAAAATTTGAACAGTCCCAATCCCTACATACTGCATGTAATATTGTGTCTTGCAATTTTAAAAACTGTTATGCAGTCTGACCCATAGTCTAGACCTCAAATGTCATATAGAGTCTAGTGTTTAAGAGAGGATGAAAAACCCTTTAAAGATTCTTTACACATTAAGATAATACAATACACAATCCAGAAATAAAAATCAAAGAACAGATAATAAGAATGGTAACTGCAGCTTGATCAAATGACCTCTATATTTCCATTTTTATCTTATTACCCGTTAATTTTCATAACTTCCGGTAATTCCCATGGAATTTTTCCACCATGACTATTCCCAGAACGTACATTAAGATATCTGTTTGTTTTTTATACCTAAATAATGTAATCCAACCGCCCTTCAATAGTTTTGTCAAACTCTATTTATATACATAGAAAGGTTGGTGGCATCTGTTGTACCTACTTGTCTGGTGTTTACTCTCCTTGAATGTAACTTTAACTCTGGCCGTACTTTTTTGTTTGTCAGACTGCTCTGTGGACTTCAGTTTGTCTGTCGCAGACCATGCTGGCACCTCGAGTTCTGCACATCCCTCTGACCCCACGGGCTCCTCAGTGCATACACAGTGGGAGGACCCTGTACTACATGAACATGATTATTGCAAGATGGCTGGCCAAAAAGATGTGGAGGATGAGGCAATTGAGTATGATGAGATTGGGTATGTTGTTCTTCAAAAACACCAGAATACTTTGGTCAACACTGGTATAACCCTGAAAGTATTTAACATCATTTAACAGTTCTCGTGACACTTACTTACTTAAAGTCCAACCGTAAGTGATCTGAGCAGACAGTTTTGTATATCGCAGAGCGTTGGTAGCAATATAATCTCATATTGGATTGACAAACTGGAGGAAGTTTTGCGCCCTGTAATACCATGGCTTCCACGAGAGACCATTCAAGCCACCATGCCTGAAGCATTTCAGAAGACATTTCCTAATACAACATGTATCATACACTGCTGTGAGTGCCTTTTACAAAAAAACAACAACCCTTGGTTCAAGAGTGGAGTCGCACACCCATGATTATGACTATTTATTACTGATTATGATTGTGAAAATACCTGGTTGCTGTTGCCCCTTGTGGACTAATCATCTTCATCTCCACAACATATGGATCGCAGTGCAGTGACAGATGTATAACCTTGGACTCAGGAATATTAGACTACTTAATTCCTGGAGATGATGTCATGGTAGATGAGGACTCTAGCATTAAAGATTTACCGTTGAGTGAAAGAGATTAGAGATAGTGAAAGAGATTAAATTAATAATGCCCAGTTTTACAGCACCGAAGTGCCCTACACACACTACTGCAGATCTAAGAGTTAATGTTGAAAGAGCTCTCAGACATTTAAAACTTTACAAAATAGTATCATGGGTCGTTTTGGATAACATGGCTCTTAAAATAAACAAGATTCTAAGAATTTGTTCTGGTTTTATCCCGGTACATTTTGTTTGGAATTTCTTTTTTGATTTGGATATTTTTAAAAAATGTGTCAGTTTGTAAATTAGTGGCAAGCATATACAGTTGTCTTTAACTTCTATGATTCATCACACCAGTGTATTTTCTTACGTTATTGTATATTTAGTCTTATATTATATGCACAATTGAAGAAGTTAAGAGAGAAAATTTCCCCGTTGTGGGATAAATAAAGTATAATCTAATCTAATCCATGTGAACAGTCTTTGCATGTTTTGCATGTCCATTCATATTTACATTACATTATTACATTATGTACATTATATCACATTTGTTGAACTTGTTTTGTTTGGGACATTTCCTTGATAGAGAAAATGTTAACGCTATGTTGCAACATTTAACGTCATCAGCTTTATAAAGTATAACTAACATAACGTGAATTTTTTGACTTTTCATTTGCAGTAACATGTAGCAAACATGTTGCATATGTTTTTATTCTTAGAACACAAATTAAACAATTGATACTCATAATTATTTTTTATTTCACCTTTCTTTTAAAGGCAAGTCATTACAGTTTTGTTTTTCAATTGCTTAAGCACTATTTTGAAAACGGACTGACACTACACACAATTAGCAGAACACCTCAGACCCTTTGGGAAAGAAACCATACACTAATAAATAAAATACACATTTTGTTACCACATGAAACACATTTCATATGACTTAATTCTGGCTGAACCAGTTACACTCTGCTATTGCTAACCTAAAACACTTTTAGCAGTTCTAGATATATACTGATTAGAGTACTGTACATTAACTAAACAGAGGAAGTGCAAATATACAGAGTCTACCAAACACTACAGAAGACCAATGCTGCAGACTGAGGACAATATAAGTTATTCTTCCCAGTATAATTAATTGTACAGTTACTACGGCTACAGTGTATGTCATTCTGATCATAGCACTTTAAATAAGGTAAATAAGGTGTTCTTGAGGACAAAAAGTGGTTACCACTGCATTATGCACCTGCGATGATGCCATTTATTATGGTTATCATTCCCTCACTTAATACTGACATCACTTTCAGGCAACCATAACCATTTCGCCAATAAAATCACAGAGACTAGGCTACTTAGCGATTAACAACATAAGCCCTAACTTGGACCACGGTTGTTAATATGAAAGTTGAAAAACATAAAAAGTTAGACCAGTGTAACATAAAGAAGTTTAAAACAACGCAAGAAATGTAAAAAGTAATCAAAGCGGAAGTTACTAAGACCAGGACCGGACGTGACGTTCGGACTACTTCCTGCAAGTTAAATGGCAGCCTACACATCTGCCACGCTTGCCTTGTAAGCTGCTGTTTTACACACTTTTTCTCTCAAAATACTCGCAAATATAATCTAAAACCATGTCGGGGCGACAAAACAACAAACTGCCAAATAATTTACCACAACTCCAGAATCTCATTAAAAGAGATCCACAGTCATACGTAGATGAGGTAAGTGATGCTAGCCAGGAGTGCTAAAGTTATTAGCTAGGAAAGCTGTGTGTGGATTTGCAGCAGGGCAGTCAATACACTGCAGTAATGAATCACTTGTGATTGCTGCACAGTTTCTGCAGCAGTACCGACACTACCAGTCCAATGTTCAGATCTTCAAACTGCAGCCTGACAAGCCGAACAAGGAGCTGGCGGATCTTGTCATGTTTCTCGCTCAGGTAACCTACTGTGTGTGTGTGTTTACGCTTGTATCCAATAGTGAACCTATGTATTTCTGATCAGTCATGGTGGAATACGTTCTTTAGATCCTTTATTAAAATATTAATTATACTGTGAAAAATACTCCTCTACGAATACAAGTCCTGCATTCTCATAGCTCAGTTGGTAGGGAGTTGGGTTGGGAACCGGAGGGTAGCTGGTTCAAGTCCCCGTTCGGACCAAAGTATGGTGGTGGACTGGTAGCTGGAGAGGTGCCAGTTCACCTCCTGGGCACTGCCAAGGTGCTCTTGAGCAAGGCACTGAACCCCCAACTGCTTGGGGCACCTTTCCATGGGCAGCCCCCTCACTCTGACATCTCTCCATTAGTGCATGTATAGGTACTGAGCATGTGTGTGTAATTCAGGCCTGTGTGTAATAACAACATAATGTAAATTGAAATTTCCCCTTGTGGGATTAATAAAGTATATGCGGCTATTATTATTATTATTCAAAACATTACTTAAGTAAAAGTACACATTTTACAGTAATATTCCCAGTCAGTGTTTAACTATTATACATGCAAATTCAATAATTTGTATGTTCAATTTTATTGCTGTAGATGTTTAAGGTTGTGCTAATTGTACTTTTGGGTAGTTTCATCTACAGCGATTGATCATCTTCTGTAAGATCATCATATGTTTGTAGCATTACTGTCCTGTTACAGCCACGTATCTCTCAAAGTCGGTCTATCTCAAACTATTTATTAACTCAGAAAAACAACCCCGTTTTCAGCTTTGTGATGATGCATTTTCCAGATGATTCATTTACCAGAAGAAGTATGAGAAATTTCCTCAATAGGGAACACGTCAATCTTCAGTTTGGAGATACATGGTTTTCACTGGACAGGAAGGAGATGAAAAATGATCATTTGAAAAGTAACTAAAGCTGTCAGACAAATGTAGTGCAGTAAAAAGTATAACATTTCCCTCTGAGATGTGGTGTAGAAGTTTATAGTATCATACAATGGAAATAATTAAGTAAGGTACTAGTACCTCAAATTTGTACTTAAGTACAGTACTTGAGTAAATGAACTTAGTGAGAGTCCAGCAGTAATGTGTACTGTAGAACCTTCTATATGTTGTGTTACAGTTCTTCTTGTCCTTCAGGTTTGTCATTGCTACCTGCAGCACATGACCACCTTTCCACAAGAGCTGTGTGAGTTATTGATGAGTCACCACACAATGCTAGAGCCAGACCTAAGAATGGTAAGATGATATGTGACTATCAACATTAAGTAATTGATCATACTCAACACATGAGCTTGTTGACATTTATACAAATGACATGTCTCTTAGCTTTGAAATGTTTTTTGTGTACGTTCCTATCTTTGTCAGACTTTCTGCAAAGCGCTGATTCTTCTGAGGAATAAAAATCTGATCGACCCAACCTGCCTCCTGGAGCTCTTCTTTGAGCTGCTACGATGTCACGACAAACTTCTCAGAAAGGTTATAGTACAGCCCTGCCCTCAAATATCTACAGCAGCTTTGCCCAATATCAGAACCCTACGGCTATCGGTCTAACGATGAGTTTGCCTGTGGGGGGGGGGGGATATCTGGGCCAAGACTTCCTCCTCCAAACTTTACAAAAGCAAAACCGATAGCAAACTCTTGTCCCGTTGCTTACAGATTCATTGCTATAATTATTGTATGGCGTTGAATCTATAAGTCTGACGGCCCAATGCTTTTCTTGTGTTCTTGTGTGTGTGTTGTGTATGTGTTTCTATATTGTGTTTAGTTGTCAACTTTCTAATCGTGTTCTCATTTGTTGTTTCCCTTTTTTAGAAGTAAACATTTGCTTTTCTCTCTCTGCACAGACTCTGTACACACACATTGTAACAGATATCAAAAACATCAATGCCAAGCACAAGAACAACAAGGTTAACACAGTAAGTACACATTCATTTGTTACGTATGCCATGTTTGACTGTTGTGGAATAATTTGTGATTACAGCTGCTTAAAAAAAAAAAGTGTTATAATCTGTGTTATAACCTCTGTTTCAGACGTTACAGAACTTCATGTACACCATGCTGAGGGACAATAATCCTTTAGCAGCAAAGATCTCTTTAGATGTAATGGTGGAGCTATACACAAGGAACATATGGTGGGTTCTATTTGTACACTGGACATAATTTCCATTACATTAATATTATTTTTCATTCTTTTAACCTGCATGTCTTTTGTCTGTGTCACAGGAATGATGCCAAAACAGTTAATGTCATTACAACAGCGTGCTTCTCCAAAGTGACAAAGGTATGTTGAAAGCTGTGCTCTTTTTTTATTGTTTTGCATATGTGACAGCCCTGCACATCTTCACCTGCCTCTGTTTCTTTTTAGATCCTCGTTGCCGGTCTCAAATTTTTTCTGGGCAAAGATGAGGATGAGAAAAATGGAAGTGATTCCGACTCAGAGGCAAGTACTAAAACAAAAACAAAGTAGTGAGAAAGGATACTTTTCTCAGTCGAGAAGGGAGCAATTGTTTTGTTTTTTTTAATGCATATGTAAGATATACAAATGGGTTGGTTAAGAAACAGTCTTGCCTTTCAGGCGGAGGGACCATCAGTCCGAGACCTGAAGGTGAGATACTCCACTGGCAAGAAAACCTCCAAAAACAAGAAGAAGCTGGAAAAGGCAATGAATGTCCTCAAGGTACCACTCGTAAAACTAGTACAGAGTTAAGACTCATATTGTTACAATTGTGTTCACATTAATTGACTTTATTCTTTTAACTCTTTGGCTAGAAACACAAGAAAAAGAAGAAAGTTGAAGTGTTCAATTTCTCTGCTATTCACCTAATTCATGATCCCCAAGGTAGGCTTACCTGTCTTCGCCACAACAACTGCAGTACAAAGAATTTGTTTTGTGTTACTTGTGCTTCAATTTACAGAACAGTAAACCATCAAATATCACTATCATTGTTTATAAAGATTTTGCCGAGAAACTCTTGAAGCAGTTGGAAGACTCTAAAGAGCGCTTCGAGGTGAAGATTATGATGATGGAGTTCATATCCAGACTGGTTGGAATCCATGAGGTAAGTGACGTGGCTCTCATCAGCAAGCTTGTACTCTAGTTTTTGTCCGCAGCTTGTTCCTGCTGTTGTCTTGCTGTCATTGCATTTCTACCAGATATTGTAGCATTGTGAGCATTGATAATGATGTGCAGATTGAGCGTTGTCAACATTCCTCAAGGGTAGTACTAGTCAATAACTGTATCTAAACATGTCTTGGATTCTGTATGGATTTAATATGAGAATAAATGCGATATGAAGAAAATATTATACTCTGTTCTTTTCCAGCTCTTCCTCTTCAATTTTTATCCCTTCGTCCAGAGGTTTTTACAGCCACATCAAAGAGGTAAAAGCACTCCAAAATAAGTAAATGAAGACTCTTGGCATGTGTTGAACGAGGCGTATTTAAGAAAACCTTTGTCTTTATAGAGGTGACCAAGGTTTTGCTGTGTGCTGCCCAGGCTTCACATCAACTCGTCCCACCAGAGGTACATTAAGATCTACAGATGTAGCATGTAGTTAACACATGTGGATTTAACATAGGAATTCTAGTATAACGCTTCTCGTGTGCTCTTACTTTTGCAGATCATCGAACCCGTAATCATGACCATCGCCAACAACTTTGTGACGGACAGAAACTCTGGCGAGGTTATGACTGTGGGGTAAGAAGCAACCTTTCATCCCAAGTTTGTATGGGTAAACATGTAAAAGGAAAATAATGTATATAGAAAACCATACAGGTGTTTTGTAACTACCAAATATTCTTTTACTGTTCTATTAAATCTGTGCCCTGTTGTGTACTCCAGGATCAATGCCATCAAGGAATTGACAGCCCGCTGTCCACTCGCCATCAATGAAGACTTGCTGCAGGACCTGGCCCAGTACAAGACCCACAAGGACAAGAGTAAGTGACTGCCAGTCTGTTTTTCTTGCCTGTGGAATATACATATATATATATTTTTACAACTCTTTACAATAATGCACAAAGTGAAGGAGGTGTGTGCATTTGTGTTCCCTCACAAAACAACATGATTTTGTCTGCATTAAGATGTGATGATGTCTGCCAGAGGACTGATCCAGCTGTTCAGGAGTCTCAATCCACAGATGCTGAACAAGAGGGACAGGGTGAGCCAGCTGTGACTTTTACTGTAAACACACACACTGTAAAAACTACTGTAACCTAACCCAAAAAACTGAAATGATGTCTTTACATTCAACAACAGTGAGTATAAATTGTATGGTAATGCATGACTATTTCTATAAAAATGATAATAATTGTAAACTGTGCCTCTTGTTGTTCAGGGGAGACCTACAGAGGCGTCAACGGAAGCCAAGATCAAAGACTACGGCGAGCTCGAGGCTAAAGATTATATTCCTGGAGCTGAAGTCCTGGAGGTGGAGGAGGGGAACAAAGAGGGAGAGAAGGATGAAGGTGAGCAGCTATTTTGTTATTGAATCCGTAGGATTGGACTCCAGTGGCTGAACAGATGTATAAAACAGTGTGTGTGTGGAGATGATCAATATTAGGCTAATGTGAATATTTTTGATATTTTACAACAGATGGCTGGGAGAGCGCCAGTATTAGTGATGATGATAATGAAGATGGGGAGTGGGTGGACGTTCACCACTCATCTGATGAAGACACAGGCGAAGTGGTGAAGATACTGAATAGCTTATTCAAATGCTGATGGTTAGTTGTGTATGTATTGTTTTAATATAAGAGCTATGTGTGTTCGTGTAAGGCGGAGAAGCTTCAGAATATGCCAGTTGAGGAAAGAAAAGCCAAAGCGGCGGCGGTCAGCGGCAGCAGGCTCCTCACCCAAGATGACTTTAAGAAGATCCGTCTGGTCCAGCTGGCCAAGGAGGTCAACGCTGCGCCAGGCAAGGGCCAGAAAAGGAAAAATGTGGAGCTCGACGATGAGGACGAGAACAGGTTTGGAAGCTATTTAAACGTAGAAATTGAAGCATCATTATCAAAGATGAATCAGAGACAGAGAAGGATTTATGGCAAAGTAAGTGGCACGTACAAGGAATTGGCCTTGGTTGTTGGTGCATACATTAATATATTAAACATTAAAAAGAAATAAACAATACATACAAGAACAAATAACACTACATTGTCCTCTATAACAACTACTTAACATTAAGAAAAGAGGCTGTATGGATTAGTACAGGATGTGCAAATGCATACATAGAATAGGATTTAGGAACTTGTATCAGAATATTTTTTGTGACTTCTTTTTTGGACAAAGATAGATGTTTTTGTTTTTTTCTTTCATCCAAATCTTACAGAGGGGAGGTGCTGACCTTGAGGAATATTGAGAAACTACATAAGAAACCAAAAGCAGACAAGGAAACGCGCCTGGCAACAGCAATGGTAAAACCTTTCTCCAAATGTAATGTGGTCTGAACTATTCTTAGAATTACTCATCCAGCAGAATCATGGCTGCAACACTGTTGACCGGAGAAAGTCTTTCATGAGCAGTTTGCATATTGTGACAGTACTTAATGACGTGAAGGGCTGCAACTAACTATCACTTCCATTAAATATTAGCCTGCTGATTATTTTCATCATTATATTGTTTTGGTCTATAAAATGACAGAAAAAAAGGTTAAAAAGAATAAAATATATACATTTTACTATCATTAAACACAGAAAAAAACACCAAATATTTACATTTGAGAATCTGGAACAAGATCATTTATCTGCATTTTTTTTTTTGATTCATTTTCTGCCGACAAATGTATTAACTGACTAACCCTTTAAGCTCTAATCATTGTCTCATGATTCTCCAGGCGGGACGACCCGACCGGAAGGATTTTGTCAGGAAGCGGACCAAGCTGAACCCACACGCCGGCACCACCAACAAGGATAAGAGGAAGACGAAGAACTTCATGATGATGAGACACAGTCAGAATGTCAGAACCAAAGGCAAACGCTCCTTCAGAGAGAAACAGGTAAATTACAACTGTCAGTAATAGCTACTGCATTTGACTGTGGGTACATTGATTTTATGAAATATGAAGTTACATTTCAACTGAAAATATTTTTATTTTCATATCCAGATTGCGCTGCGAGATGCACTCATAAAAAGGAAGAAGCAGTACAAGTAGGACACATGGACATAATGTAATTTTTGCCTGGTTCTGGTCATCTGATGAGCATCACAGAGAATGTCAAATAATATTGTACATCCTTAAGTAGCCTGTAAAAAAAAAAAATAAATAAAAAAAAGTGTCAGTTTATTGTATTAATAAATGAACTGCATACATGTTTTAAAATAAACAATCTTTGATAATTATTGTGTGAAGGACTCTGTATGGGTATGGGCAAAGGTGTAACATTGATTTAAGAAGGGGGTCCCATTTCCTGCATTTCTACATACATTTAGGTCAACAACTATGATGATACAAAATCCAGGAAATAAATTAAGTTGATCATAATGATCTGCCAGAAAGAATAGTACTAAACTATGTATGGGGGGGGGGAATTCTACAGCTGTTACTTGCTTCATGATAAATGGCCTCCCATTAGTTAAAGTTTGAATGTCAAGAAGATGATGTATCTCAGTAATATGAAGTGTAATCGTCTGGGTATTCTTTTTTTTTTTTTTAATTCCATAGTATCACCATTTATCTGAAAACACAACTGTTATTAAGAGATTTTCACTAACTGTAGCTGTATGTTTTTTTTTTGTTTGTTTTTTAATATAAAGGAATGTATAAGTGTGTAAAATCTTTCCACATTAATGACCTGTTTTCAATAATTCGGCTTGGTGTTTACAGCATAAATAAGCAGACGCTGCACTGATATACAGTACATAGAACTCAATCAGGATGTGACGGTGTTAATGTATACCTTTTTATCAAATATTTAATTGGCCAATATAGTAATTAGTATAATTTTAATCACAGTCCCAACATTTCTTATGTTTCACATTACTCTGTAGTTTAGTCCCTTTGAACATGTCAGTGTTATTTCCTGGATTTTGTGTTTAGTGAATCAAAAGACTGACTCAATCTAAAAGTACAATCCAATTTGACAACCTAAGAATGTGATACTAGGTATGTATCTTCCGTAACTATCTTTTTAAAGAATTTGTAGTTGCACCGACTCTTTGTTTAGAGCAAATAAACTGTGTGATGTGAAATCAACTTTGACATTGACATTCCTAAAGATGTCAGAGAGAAGAGAGGTGTTTGTTTTGTTTTGATAATTTATTTTTGCTTTCTCAGCAATTACATAGTATAGGTGCTTAACATTACTGTATGCCTTCTGATTAAATATATCGGAAAGTGTGTTACTCTTTTTACTCTTGTAATTAAAGCTGTCGCTTTTAACCAGCATGAGGAGCTTCTAGTGGGCATTTTATATTGTTTCTTCAGCTGTTGTTCAGGTAATGCATTAAAACTACAATACCCATGAAGCACTCGGAATCACAACAAACGTGCCAATGCCAAACATTCTGCTCAATGAAGCCGGCATCTTTTAATTCTTGCTGCGACATGAGGTACCCAAATTAAATATTTTTGACTTAATGCAACTATTATCCAATGTTTTATAGTCATTTGTAGCATTCTACATTTAGTATTTTCGCTAAACTCTCGGTTAAATCCTCCGTTCCCTGCCAGCTAACGTTAGCTAGTGGACTGATGCTAGTCTGCCTGCTAGTTGCTTTTAGCAACAAGCTAACCATAAACGTTAATCTCCTAGCTAGCTGAAAGTAGCTTTAATAGCTTTATCACGTTATTTTGAGTTGTATCGTCACATTTTGTCTGGTTTGAGAGAGAAAACCCAATAACGTTATTTGGTTCAACGTTAGCAGTACGATGTTAACACGGCATGCAGTAATACTCACTTTGCTAGCTATCGTTTATGTTGAACAACTGTGATATTTGCAGTAACTTTATAGCTGGTGTAACTGTCTTATCCTAAATATGTATAGCTAGCTACATGTCTTAACGCTAGCTACCTCTTCTCTAGATATTCTATTGTCCAGGAGTAGCTGGCTGTTAAAGCCACTGTTACATAGGCTACAGTAGTGGAATGTAACTAAGTTAATTTACTTAAGTACTGTAGCCTACTTACGTACAAATGTTGAGGTGCTTCCTACTTTACTTGAGTCTTTACTTTTCGTGCCTGCTTCTACTCCACTACGTTTCAAAGGGAAATACTGTAACATTAATCTGACAGCTTTAGTTACTAATTTAATTATTATTGCACACAAAACACATGCTTTATTATACATTAAACTAGCTGGAATGATTGACAAAACTGTTCTGATCGTTTCCAGTTTCTGCATTGAGTACTTTTTATACTTTAAGTACACTTTCCTGATGATACTTACATACTTAAGTAATATTTTCAGTCCAGGACTTTTAATTGTAAAGAGTAAACTGTGTGGTATTGATACTTTTTACTTAAATAAATTACCTGAATACTTTTTCTACCACTTGCTGCATACAGATCACCTTATTGTATATTTTGGACCTACACACTGTTATACTAGAGTAAATTACATGTTGGTTAGGGCTGCACAATATGAGGAAAGTATGCAAGATGCGGTAACGTGAATGAATATTGCAATAACGATAGATAAATAAACATATTAAAGTGTAAGTCGTTCTGCCTTTCTGCTGCTTTCAGTATTCTGCTAAAATACAACACATTGCTTGTTGAATTTAAACAAATGAAAGGAAATCATTTCCAACATTCTTTTACTGAACAAATTGAATAGTAAATTTATCTCTGAGTCTATATCGCAATATGTTGCAGCCTTTCGCGACATGTAAAAGTGCATGTGTAACATGTAATCCGAACAAATACAACACAATAAGGTGAAGTAAATGTAAAATGAATTTCCAGCTGACTGCATAAACAGTTATCTCCTTGAGATTATATTATTTAATTTTTTGGCTGGACGTGGCCCACAGAGGCAAGGGCCTGTCACTGTCACTGATTGATACAATAACTCCACCTTCGCAATCAACCTTCAGTCAGCTGATTTAACTTCCTCAATAAATGGTGGTTGTTGTTGTTGCTGTCACCACTGTTTTAACCATTTTTTCCATAAAAAAAATGCTGCAGCTCCTCAAGACCATTATTTCAGGCAACACAGAAAACAAAATTTTAAAAATAGCATGATTACATTGTTGAATTCATTAAATTAAAGGAGTCCTCATTTAATTATCTTGAATGTATATGTACAATATGATATGATATGCTACTTCAGTACACAAACAAATATTAGTGGAACCACTACAGATATACAAATATATATTCACATTATAGACACCACCGCTGACTGTCTCTGACTAGCCAGCCATAATACTAGGTTCCCTCCTAGTCTTGTTCACAAGCTGCTTTACTTTCAATCTCTTTAAAGGGGAGGGAAGTATAGTAAATCAGTGTGCCAGAAACAAGCTCATTAGTTGGGTAATTACTGTCACAATACTCTGATTAAAGGCCAAACCAAGCACAGTATTAATTCTAGTTGCTGTGTAGGTAAAGTACTTTGATAGACAATAGTAGGTTCACTTGAGTGCACATGCATCCTCGGTATACCTTTTTTAGCTAATACTGGTTGTACTGTCCTGGTTGCTTTGTAGAAGTCCCTTTGGTAAACA
Organism: Percina caprodes; assembly: GCA_013375575.1. Lineage (NCBI taxonomy): Eukaryota > Metazoa > Chordata > Actinopteri > Perciformes > Percidae > Percina > Percina caprodes. Next base: position 2,257,478 of record JABXJD010000073.1, read on the forward strand.
GAATGATACAAAATATGTATGAATTTAAAAAGAGCTTGCTGTTGCCATATGATGGTTTTCAGTTTATTACTCAGTGGAGTTAAGTCGTGCAATACATCTCTGCCGTTAAATTATTGACTACCTCACTCATAAATAATAAAATACGACAATGTTATCATCTTAAGGCCATGGAAGTGTATCTGAATCTGTCGTTGAAATAAGTGGATGTTACAAAGTCCCTACATGTGGTGTTAAAGATGAAGCCTAATTAGCAGCTTACAAAGTAAAACAGAAGTGGCGAGAGAGTTTAATCATTAGTGCATATGATGGGACTTGATGTTTCTGCTCTTATAGCTGAGAGGACTAGTGATGAGGGGGCGACACACTGAGTCCATTCAGTCAGAGAAATGGCTTAAAAGAGAGACACTGCACCGTCTGTAAGGTGTGGGTGGTGCTTTGGCCTCTGGCTGTCTGCTCTCAGTTTATCTGTTCAACTGTGGAGATTTTCATCAAATTCAGCAATAGGTAGGATTTGTTATGGGTTTGATTGCACAGTATTCTCTGTATGGTGTTTTTTCACATTTATCTCCAGTATCTGCTTAATGAGTAAAGGGGAGGAAGACTGACCAAACTTGCTCAGCTGGAAGGCAATCTCCCCCACCACTAATTTTTCTTTTGTTTCCTAAATTGAAGCCTGTTAATTTGCATCGAGTTGTGGTTCCTGTTTTAGACAGCAAGTTATTCTTACATGATTCAGTGACAAGTTGGTCTGCTTATTGCTAGAGATGGGCAATTGTTCTATTACTATTTTCTTAACAGCCTATTCATACAATTGTTTTGGGTTGTTAATAGTAGTAAATATGTTGATTTTTGAGTTATTTGTTTAGACTATAGAAATGGCAATCACAAATTCCTAAAATGGAAAAGGGTCTTATATTGTCTTGTTTTTGTAACCAACAGTCCAAAATCCGACAATATTACATGATACAACAATTATATAAGACTGAGAAAAGGAGCAAAATATTATCCAGCTGAGATGCTGGAACCAGAAAATGAGTGAAAAACTGATTAAGCGACAATTATTTCTGTCAAATTTGAAACTTTGATCTCTCTTATAGGTGTTGTTACTTGTAGCCAGCTATGGCACCAGGGGATGTGGTGCCAGACCATGCCAAGCAATTGAAGCCCAAGGAGAAGCGGCCTGGAAACAGGGCGTCGAAAGCAGACTGTGAGCCTGATGGGTCCTTTGTATTTGAGGCTCATGAGGCCTGGAAGGACTTCCATAACTCCCTCAGGCATTTCTATGAAGTAGGAGAGCTCTGTGATGTCACGCTAAAGGTAAGTCACGCTACATGGACTCAAGTAGAGAGAGATTTGTTTTTTAAATTTATATCTCTATTCATCTTTTCATTTTATAGATGTAAATCTAATTTATCACAATAATGAGTTGAATGTGGTGGTTTGATTTATTTGCAATCCCTAACTAGCTACAGAAATCACAGTACAGTCTGTCTGAACAGTCTTACTGTGGAAATGATTATTTAAATTTCTCATAATGTGTACAGGTTTTGCTTGTTGCTTTTTTAACATGTATGTTGTGTTTGTGTCTCTTTTTGTAGGTTGGCAGTAGGTTGATACCATGCCACAAGCTAGTGCTGGCCTGTGTGATCCCTTACTTCAGGTATGATCCGTTTTTAGGTTTATTTATTTTTATTTTTAACTATAATAAAACTTATTATAGTTGGCCTATTATAGCAATTTTCAGCACAGCACAGACAGATAAGGTTTTTTTTTTCTTCTTACTGACGGGCATCCAATTTCCATAATAACGTAATGGAACCTGTTGACCTATAGATGTGGCAAGGTAAAAGGTATTTTTTGTCTAAGTGGCTATTTTTTCCATCAGGGCCATGTTTCTGTCAGAGATGTCTGAGGCTAAGCAGGAACTGATAGAGATCAAGGACTTTGATGGTGATGCCATCCAGGACCTGGTGCATTTTGCCTACTCCTCCAAGCTCACATTAACTGTGGACAATGTCCAGCCACTGCTTTATGCTGCCTGCATCCTTCAGGTGAAGAAACACAAATGCAATCAATCCACAAGCTGTGCAGGCATTTTGTTCTCCTTATTTTACATAATCATGCGCGACCCGAATCCGAATTAGCGGCTGAAGATTAGAGTTTCGTGCAACAATGAACTAAGGGGTTCTACATTTTCTTAGTGTAAACTTGTTTAGCAATTCAGAATGTTAATAATTTGTACACAGAACAGAATCGTATCATATAAGAGAACATCTGTAAAATGTCTTTTTTACTGCGTATATCTATTAGGTGGAGTTGGTGGCGAGAGCCTGCTGTGAGTACATGAAGGCCCACTTTCACCCCACCAACTGCCTGGCAGTTCGTACATTCGCTGAGAGCCACAACCGTGTGGACCTGATGGACATGGCTGACCGCTATGCCTGCGAACACTTCACTGAGGTAGTGGAGTGCGAGGACTTTACATGCGTGTCTCCCCAGCACTTGCGCACATTATTGTCCTCCAGCGACCTCAATATCCATTCAGAGACACAGGTGTACAATGCAGCAGTGAAATGGTTGAAAGCAAACCCACAGCACCACGAGGCCTGGCTGGACCAGATCATGTCTCAGGTTAGAGAGTGCTTAGCTTAAGGGTATCACAGGGCGTAGTGTGGTTTAGCTTACGTAAAATAATGTTGCATCTTCCTGAATTTAATATCTCCAGAAGTTTAGTTTTTGTGTGTTTGGAAGTACCTCTGTGTGTGCTGTAGTAGACTTGAATGATCTGATTTACTGATTATCTGAGGCTTTCGCTATATTACTGTGTGGTAAGTTAGTGTTACATATATACGTCAACAGCCTTATTTAATCACTTTTACAACCACAATACAATGTGGATGCTGGTCTTTCCTTCAGGTGCGCCTCCCCTTGCTCCCTGTAGAGTTCCTGAGTGGAACAGTGTCTAAGGATGAGATGATTAAAGGTAACCTGAATTGTCGTGACCTGATGGATGAAGCCAGGAACTACCACCTGCACCTCAGCAACAAGATGGTGCTGGACTTTGAATATTCAGTTCGTACGGTACCCCGGAAACACACTGCAGGTAATACTTGTGTGTTGGTGTTTGGCTTCTTTGAACATGTAACATGGTTTTATGGCATTTGTAGTAACATTCTGTACTTTTTTCTTATCATCCTAAAGAATACACAGCTACAATAATGAAACCAAATGCCTTTCTGGGTTACTTCATAACATAAGCTACAGAAATGTAATAACTTTCTAGTTTATAGAAAATGTGTAGTTTTCACTTCATATATATAATTTTTTTTTTCAACTTTTTAAAATGTGTTAATTCTTAGGTCCTGTGGGCATAAAGCATGATATGTGATCCCTCATTGCGCCAGTGTTTTGTTCTTTCCTTCCATTTTCTCAGGAGTTTTGTTCTGTGTGGGTGGCCGAGGGGGTTCTGGTGACCCATTTCGCAGCATCGAGTGCTACTCCATCACTAAGAACAGCTGGTTCTTTGGTCCTGAAATGAACAGCAGACGGCGTCACGTGGGTGTAATATCTGTAGGAGGTAAGAAGCTTCATTAAGGTTATGTTCAGATTTTAATGAACTTGTTGGTCCAACTTCTTGATCATTTTGAAAGCTGCAGTTTGTGGTGCTGTATTACATTATACAGTGAGGTGTTTCTATTATTTACATAAACTGGCAACTGAGTTTATATTATAAAGACATTTTCTGCTAATACAATACCCTAATATTTTAAGAAGATGATGAAATATTTGGATTACAGATTCACTTCAAAGTGCATAAAGTATACCTTGAAACATACCTAAACATCATAAAACATAAGGTGACATAATCCTAAAGACTCGTCTTCATATTAATTTAATGTTGGTTTCCTTAGGCAAGGTTTATGCTGTCGGGGGCCACGATGGCAACGAACACTTAGGCAACATGGAGATGTTTGACCCCCTCACCAACAAGTGGATGATGAAAGCCTCCATGAACACCAAGAGGTACACACACGATACAATATACTGAATGTCAATTGGACATTCTTCTTTGGAGAAGAATTTTCTTCTTCTTTTTTTTTAAATGCAACATATTCTCTTTATTTTGGCCTTCCTAAGCCTGTGTTTTTCACACCAAAAACATTGTGATTTAAAAAAAAAAGGAAAAAAAAAATCCAGACAGGATGGTTCTGAAAACACGATTCTTGGTAGTGTCGATGAGAAAAACAGAGCTTGGGGGGGAAAAAATGTCATGGTCTGGAGCCAACTTTTTACAACCTCCAGCTTCTTATGTACCTTCCACAATAGGGAGTAATTAATACACCTACAGTACATCAAATTGTTGTTGCAATTATACACCTTAAAACTGGCACTCTTTGACCGCTTGCTCCACTTTTACCATTGAAAAAGTAAACATAATGCAAAGTAGTTAGAGCTCCCCCCAATTTACCAGAGCCAGTAGGATTATCTGTGAGCTGAAATCCACTAGGCTGGAAAAAGTCATTTCTAATATGGAAACTAATGATTTTACAAAAAGCCTAGAAATCATTAATACTGTTCTTTATACACCTGTAGCTGATAATTTTAGCATTTAAACCTCTGCTGTTGATCTGTTGGTGATGATGATGATTATCTACATTTTGATGTAGTAAGTGTTTCCTGTTGACTTAGAAAATGTTTCCATTTACTATCTGCAGTATGTTTTCACTGTTCTTAGAGTACTTGGTAAACAGCAGAAATACGGCTTTGACCATGGATATACTGTATGTGTTTTACTCAGGAGGGGTATAGCCCTGGCGGCTCTTGGTGGTCCTATCTACGCTATCGGAGGTCTGGATGACAACTCCTGCTTTAACGATGTGGAGCGTTATGACATTGAAAGTGACTGCTGGAGCGCTGTTGCGCCGATGAACACACCGAGAGGAGGAGTGGGATCTGTGGCTTTGGGGGTAAGAATGTAAAGGAAGGCCAATCAATTGTGACTGATATATGATACCTACTCTGGACTTCACTGTTTTATATCCTCTCCTCGCCAGAGTTTTGTGTACGCAGTTGGAGGCAACGATGGCGTGGCATCACTGTCCAGTGTGGAGCGGTTTAACCCACACCTGAACAAGTGGACGGAGGTCAGCGAGATGGGCCAACGACGGGCTGGAAATGGAGTCAGCAAACTCAATGGCTGCCTCTATGTAGTGGGTGAGAGGAATAAATAAACCAAACATCCGTAATATTCATCTCTTCAGATTCCTTGTGTTGCCAGAAATGGTTGGTACCATAAAATGTAGTTCCAGGATGTACTGTATATTGTCCACATTTGCTTGTGCTGCAGTGACTGGAATTACAGACTCTGAAGCACCTAGGTCACATGCCTCCTAGATACACACCCTACAATTTTATATATAAATGCATGAATCAGGAAAGATAAAAGTTCATGTTTTGTCATGCTGTCTGGTAACTGATTAACAGAGTATGAGTGTGAGATTTTTATTATACCATTTGAATTTGAAGAGTCATGGTTCTTTCAAGGTTTATTAAAATGTCTGTAGTGGCGTTTGGCCTGGTCAGTAGCTGTGGCTTAGTAAAAAATGAAATCCTCCTATCTTGTGCCTGCTCCATTAGCAACAACATAATCCTACTCAGAGTGTTAACGGTTGTTACACCTGAGTGTGTTGTTTGCCAGATTACATGTGTCCTTACATGTGAAGATGATGTATGATATTACATGTGAAGTAATATCATAAATGCCAATATCCTGTTTGACCCGATTATTATTTTTATTGTTTTTACAAAAGCACTTGAGATAAACTTCTTGTGATTTTTAATAATCGTCACTCTTGTCTTTCCTTAAGGTGGTTTTGATGACAATTCACCCCTGAGCTCTGTAGAGCGCTTTGACCCACGAATGCACCGCTGGGAGTACGTGTCTGAGCTGACCACCCCCCGTGGGGGTGTCGGTGTAGCCACTGTAATGGGAAGAGTGTTCGCAGTCGGGGGTCACAATGGGAACATCTACCTGAACACAGTGGAGGCTTTTGAGCCGCGAATGAACAGGTGAGGATGCGATGAATGAAGTCTATGGGTAGTGTTTCTAAGGTATCAAGGTGGGATTTAAGATGATCTAATATCCCTAATAACCCATATGGATAAACTGTAGGTGTTTCCATGTATGTCCAGTGTGTCCAATAATTTAAAAACCGAGGTTAACATCCATTTGCATTTGGTTCTTAGATATTACAGTAGCCAGCTGAACGAGCAAGCAACTTGAATTAACATTCACCTGTTGGCAATTCAATGCTCATTTAGAAAACAAAAACAGAAAATACAAACAAATAACCCAAACCCAGCAACACGCACACTGCGCATTGGCACAGAGTTAAAGACACAAATTAGATAATCCAGACCAATTTTAATTTTGCAGTTACAGACCTCAAAAATACTGCTATAATGTTTAGGACTGTGAATGTTTTCTTATTATTTTGTTGTGTAATATGTGTGTGTTTGCTTTTCAGATGGGAGCTGGTGGGTTCAGTGTCTCACTGCCGTGCCGGAGCTGGAGTGGCCGTCTGTTCGTCTCACGTCAGCCAGATCAGGGATGTTGGCCAGGGCTCCAGCAACGTGGCCAACTGCATGTGACCCCCGCTCCACTTATTACCTGACTGACTGCCAGGTCAGCATCAGATCTGATCACTGCACAACACAAAGCACACAGACAGTGACGGAGGGATTTTCACCCAGCATCATTACTGTCACCACTGTCAGTTTAACGCTGATGTTCAGTTTGCACACAGTGATTGAAGAATATTGGTGCACATCTGACAAACCTGTCAGAATGACACATTCAAGACATTTTCCTTGACTCCTGCTGATGTCATTTGCTATCAGTAATGATGTATTTTGTACTGTATTTTCTTTTGTTTGACTGCCTTGACATTGTTTTTTTTTTTTAAGGGAACACAGTAGCTGAGCCTATTAGTATTTAATGCTAACATCTCGAGAATGAGTGGTGAGTTTGGATTTAGAACTACTAGCTTAACTGCACATTATGAATGTGGAGTATATAGTAGGCCAGTATAAATGCATTTTGAAGGTCTCTTCTTTAAGACTGGCTCTGCAGTTGTGACAAATCAGTAATTTGAAAGAAATCAAACTGGATTTAACACCTTTTTGCAGTGCAGTGTGTGCAGTTACAGCACTAACATTTTCATTAACCTTTCAGTCAATCTGAAATATGATGTAAAGATGTCAGATACATTTCCAAGATTCCTGTGATCTTATGCCAGGTTAAGTGAAAGCATCTTTTGTAAAGGTGCATTTCAGAATTATTCAATCAGCAATTCCAACTGCAGTAAGCTGGATCATATTTCAGTGGTTGTAGCAGGGATCTAATTGTGTTTGAACAATCATTTAAGGCTGATTGGCACAAATCAGTCACCGGGTAGGAGGTGAAGAATTCAACTGCTGCAAGTGCCAAACACAAAAAGTCCGTCAGCCGTTCTGGGAAGCTGTAGATACAAATCTGGTTCAACGCCTGCTGAATCCTGAGTCGCCACCTTTACCTCAACCTCAGAATAGAGGAAGGTTTGATGACTTTAAACCTGAGAGTCAAGGACTGATCAGAGCAATATGGTGCACCTCCCCAATTATAAGCAGTTTTACATTATTGTATAGAGATCTATTCAAACTGACAGGGACAGAAATTCTAATTAAAGATTTGTGTTTGACGATAGCTGGACTGTCAGAAATCCTAATCAGAGTGCTTTCAGATGTGTATGAGATGCAGCTGAGGTTTGTCTCTGCAGATGGTTGCATTATATTTTAATATATGGACATTCTGTATAATAAAATAGCTGTATCTTTGGTATTATCCTTTACTACACTATCTAATTAATTGCTGTGCACTATTTTCCTAGAATAGATGTGAAGTCGGCGTATATTTTTGTCCTAAATGGAGAAATGTCATGTTACAAGTTTGAATATGTTTATTTCTGCCATATCTGCAAAAAATGTAATACTTTCTAGCACCAGTTTAGTTTTTTCAGAATAGGCACATGTTAAAACTAAAATGCTTAGTCCACTTATAATGTAAATATACATGCACAGTTGGTGTCCTGCCGGTATAAATATTAGTGCATATAATCAATCTGGTACATCATTTTTGACACCATAACTCAAGTAAAACTTGCTGTCAACCTTGTTAGAAACTTCTTTTGGAAGTATTTTGAAATGTTTTCTGTTCTTTTTGTTCTTCCTTCTCCTGACGGCTTCAATCTTGTGTTTATTTTTTTTATTTACATGGTATTGGTATTCATTGGTACAATAAAGTTATGTCTAAAGTTAATTGGTGGAATTCCTCTTTTTTTCTGTAACACTTTGAAATGTAGCCTTCCAGTCAGGACTGTGTACCAAAAATCCTTTCACCATTCAGCATTGTTGTAATGCTCTTTTTTTATAAAATGAAATTCTGTTATGAACATCAGACTGCTCTGAACTAAAGAGTGGTTCATTTTGGTGCATTGCATTTTTTTTTTTATCAATGATTAAAAAAATGATACTTTTCTGAAAAGTAGGCATCAGGAGTTTTCCTTATTCTGATGTCTGCTGAGCAATATAACATAAATGAGAATTTAATATCAAATGTGCGTTTTGTAACGTCCTATTAAACCAAGTTAAAAAGTAACAGTATATTGGCAGTATAAACTTTATTGAACGTTAACGTGGTTGTTATAAACGGTCTGTTGGACTTTGTGGTTTCACTGTGTTAGATGTGATGTGCTCCTATAATTAACATGTCATTAAGCTTTTTAAAGATATCTGAAGCTCCAGTTGCACAGATTATTGTGTGCATGCTGATTCAGCAGCATTCACAGTTGCATCTGATTCTTTATTCTTCAACTTTCTTTGGTCCTCTAACTTCTGCATACGTTCAGCTACAAAAAAACATTCAAATATCAAAATGTTAAGCTCCTTGAGGACATGATGGCTAATATTCAACTCTTTCTGCTATTAATAGTTTTAAAAATATTAAGCTTTTTTTCAGAAAATGTTTTGGAGTCAATGGAACAATCATCAAATCCTCTACAGGCTTCTTCCTCTTTGAAATGCTACTCCTACCACATACTTTCACCTACCGATATCATTAAAACTTTTATTACTATTCACAAAACCTTTCCTTATTTAGAAATTGAGTTCACTTTTATATATCTTTTACAGTATTTGTGTTATCACTGTTTTATTCATGACGTATCACTTATTTCGACATGGCTACTATACAATGACTTTTTTTGATATAACCTTCTACACTATTACTTATCACTTTTTCAACATACTATACTATGACTTTGTAATCACGTTTTTCGACATGCTATACTAGGACTTTTTTAAGATGCTATTCTGACTGTTTTTGACATACTATACTATGACTATTTTTGAAATACTATAGTTCGAATTTTATGTTTTTCAACATACTATACTGTGACTATGATTTTTTTCGACATCCTATAACATAAATTTTTCCAACTTACTTTACTATGCAGTTTTGAACAAAATATACTATTATATACATATATGTACACTGTATACGGTTGTGTTTAAAATAATTGCATTTCAAAACCACTGACCACATAATTCATATTTTTTGGTAGAAGTGATATTTCTAAATTTTCTATATTTATTTTGAAAATAATAGCAGTGTTGTGTTCAATTAGTGAGGTGATGATTCTGTGAAGAAACAGGTGTCAATTATGGCCTCAATCCCATAGACAACTTGTGCTGTTTCTGAGACATAACCCAGTAATGCAGAGGAATTGAAATGTAGTTCAGTCGTCCTGGGCTGGAATACATGTTCACAGGTGCCAGAAGTTGGTCAACTCCATGCAACACAGATGTGAAGCAGTTCTCAAAAATTATGGTTATGCAACTAAATATTAGTGCAGTGATTCAAAATAAAGCAAACCCTTCAGACATTTCAGTTTATTCAGTACATGTTTGAGTTTGTAAAGATAATGCAAATACTGCTATTATTTTAACAGTCTAATATTCCTTTATCTTCACAAACTTGATCAATTTTGGTCATGTTTTGATTTGGAATTGAATGTGCAGGGTTCCCAATGCATTGGTATTATGGAATTAAAAGCTATTCTAAGGATTTTACTATACATTTTATACATACTATACTTTTTTTATACCTTTTTTCTTCACACTATGACTTTATTTTATAACTTTTTGTCCTATACTTCACTTTTGTGGGCATACAATACTATGAATTTTGAATCCCTTTATTTTGACATGCTATACTGTGACTTTTTTTCAATGTGATATACTATGACAGTGTTAACTTTTCGACATGCTATTCTATTACTGTTTTCAGCCTCACTTATTTGGTTGCTTGGTGACCTTTAGGTCAAGATTGTGTTAACAAGCCGCATGTCCTGTCTGGGCATGTCCTTTTAGTGTGGTATTTGTACATTCTTCCAGGCTTTCTTTGACATTACTTTTTTGGAGACTGACTTTTTTCGGACTTTTTACAATTCTATACTATGACGTTTTTTTACATACTATGACATGACTTTTTTTTGACATACTATACTATGACTTTTGAATCACTTTACCGACATACAATTCTATTACTGTTTTCAATCTACAGTCTTTACTTGTTCGGTGGTATGGTGGTTAAGCCTGCAATAAACAACAAGTAGGCAGTATACCCCTAACCTGTGGTTTGATCCCTGGTCTTGGCAGGACCTTTATGTCTTCAAGGATTTCTTTGACATGACTTTTTTCAGTATACTAACTTTTTTTGACATGATATACTATGACTTTCTTATTTCTTTCTTTGATATACCATACTATAAAGTTTTTTTGTTCAATACCCTATACTATGACTTTTTTCACATATTTTACTATTACTTTTTATTGCTTTATTCGACATACTATACAATGACTTTTTTGACATAATGACTTTTTTTGATGTGCTCACTATGATATTTTATCACTTTTTTTGACATGCTAAACTATTACTGTTTTCAGCCTCACTTATTTGGTTGCTTGTCAGCCTTGTTATTAAGACTGTTTCAACAAAAAACAGTGAGTAGGCAAAGCACCAACTGTGCACTGGTTTGAAGTCTGGGCAGGGTAATTTTGTGTGGTGTTTGCCCGTTCTTCCAAGCTTTATTTGACATGACTTTATTATAAATTTTTCAAGACTGACATTTTATGACTTTTTTTCAATATATTAATCTATGACTTTTTTATGAGTTTTTACTATACTATGACTTTTTTTCTACATATTGACCTTTTATGACTTTTTTGACATACTATACTATGGCTTTTTATCACCTTTCTCGACATGCTATACACTATTACTTTCTAGAACGTTTTTTCTAAATACCATACTATGACTTTTCACAATTTTTTTCGGCATGCTATACGAAAGACTTCTTTGTGAGTTTTTTTTACATACTATACTATTACTTTTTTACGACTTTTTTTAATTTTATTAATTTTTTCGACATACTATACTATGACTTTTTTTCAATGTGTTATGTTATGACATTTTATCACTTTTATTTTGACATGCTGTATTCTTACTGTTTTCAACCTCATTTTTTGCTTACTTGGTGGCTGTGTGGTTAATACAACAAACAACTGTACACAGGTTCTAACCCTGGTCTGGGCAGGTCCTTTTTGTGTGGTATTTTCACGTTCTTCCAGGCTTTCTTTGACTACTTTTGATTACTTTTTCATGAATTATTTAGAGATTGACTTTTTTCTGCATACTACACTATGACTTTCTATGACTTTTTTTCAGCATGCTATACTAAGACTTACAGTCTGGTCAGGTCCTTTTTTGTGTGGTATTTGTACGTTTTTCCAGGCTTTCTTTGACATGACTTTTTTTTGAGACTGACTTTTTATGACTTTTTTCAACAAACTATACTATAAGACTTTTTCTGACATACTATACTATGACTTCTTTATGACTTTTTTCTTCATACTATGACTTTTTTTTCATATACTTCACTTTTGTGGGCATATTATACTATGACTTTTTATGGCTTTTTCAACACACTACTATCACTTTTTATCACTACTTTTCTATGATTTTGCACCTTTTTCATCATATTATACTATGACATATTTATTTGATATTTATGACATTTTAGGCCTTTATTTGGTAGGACAGCTTAGACATGAAAGGGCCGCTGGTCTGAATTGACCGGCTTCAGTGATGACTGAGGACCTATGATGTATGTATGACTACACCTTTGTTGACATGCTATGATAAGACATTTTTTATCACTTTTCGTCATACTACACCATGAGTTTTTTAATCACTTTTTTATCTTTTTTGACATAATATTCTATGACTTATTTTTTATATGTTTTGTTTTTATAAGTTTATTTTAGGCTTTTATTTGGTAGGACAGCTTAGACATGAATGCGGCAAAGCATCTTTACATTGGTTGCATGTCGTAGCAGGTAAGCTACTTTTTAAAAATCTTTTTGACATACTATACTATGACTGTTGAAATACTATACTTTGCATTGTATTGCATGTCGAAAAACGTCATTGTCACTTCTACTATACTATGAAGCTTTATGACTTTTTGAGAAATGCCATACCATGACTTTTTCAACATAACATACCATCACCTTTTTCCTTTAAATTCTTTTTTGCATTTTAGGCTTTTATTTCATAAGACAGCATAGACATGAGGCAAATAGCTGCAGGTTGGAATTGAACCGACGGCCTCTGCAGCAACGACGGAGCCTCTTCACAGTCTCCCAGGTGAGTTACTTTTTTATAACCTTTTTTGTCATACTATACTATGACTTTTGTTAGACATACTATACAATCACCTTTCCATGACCTTTTTCAACACACCATGACCATTTTCGACACACTATACAGACTTTTTTATCACTATTTTTGACATTAAGAAAGGAATTGTATGATGTATGATTTCTTCCATTTTCAGCTATTATTATTTAGTACAAAGAATAAATAGCACACAGAAAAAGCTTTAAATGATATGCGTCTAGCCCTTTAATCTCCTAATTAGGTTTTTTTTATGAAGCACATTAAAACGACACAAGGTGTAAACTTTAAAATGCATTCATCAAGTAGTAACATGTAGAATAAAATAATTTGTTTTTTTACCTCAGAAAATATGCCTATATAACATAAATATTTTGCGTTGTCAAATTTGTGTATTGTTGGTAATTGTTTTTCTTTGTTTTATGAAATTATAATGTATTATATTTGTATGTATTATTATTATGTATCATATATTATATTATAAAATATCCAATGTTGTTATTTTCTTTGGGGGCAAACTACTGAAGGGTGTGATGTAGAAAATAAGTCAAGAGGTTAAGTGTTTGTCATTTTATTGCTTTCAGTCTTTGGACCCTGGACGGGTGCTGAAAAGAGGGAAACCAAAAAGAAGATGCTCAGAGGTCTGATAACTGGGAGCAAGAGCACATCACACACACTGCCAGGTTCAGGGCAGTTGGGGGGAAAAGTGAAGTGTGCAGAAACACTTCTTGAGAGGTGAACAAAGAAAAATAATAAAAAAAGGGACAGAAGACAAAGAATGCTTCTGCAGCTGCTCAGTTTTGCTGCTCTCCTTGCTTGCGGTAAGTCTTTTTGATTAAATTTTTAGGGAGGTTGAGGCATAAACTGGAGTGCACTGAACTCCGTTCTTAGAAACCTCAGAATAAAGACACGAGTGTAACAACGAACAAGACCTTAATGAAATATGAATTGAAAGTTGTGTTTTTAATGTGAGGCAGCTGTTAGGCGCACTGATTAACTACAGCTTTTTGCTGTTCTTTTGAAGAAATTCTTAAAAGTGCATAGAGCACATAATGTGCAAATCCAAAAATGGAAGAAAGATTGTGGGAACCATAATATTGTTACATGAAAATTTTGATTTGGCATAAAAGTAAGAAAAGGATGGGTAGAAAAAAAAGATTCATGTAAATTCCTACAGTGGAAATTGAAAAGGCTCTTAAATGTATAATACAATCAGCAGTTATCTCAGCAGTACATTTACTTGAGTTGGTATCACAGAATTAGCTTTACATAATCCATAAGGTTAATAGTCTGTTTTTTTTCAGAACAAAAGGAATAAAAACAATTGATCGTTGAAGAGAATTCTAAACCTTTTGTACTTTGGTGTTCAACTAATTTTTAACCAATATTGGTTTGCTACTACTACTTTTTGTCACAAATATCTAATAAAATCAACTGATTATCTTAGGAATGTGAAGAAAATGTCTCTACAATGGGTTACTTTCCTGCCAATTTTTATTTACCAATTGTCTTTAGGGAGAAATGATGGTTTATTCTTAGGAAATAATTGTAGTATATTTTGAATTTGGAAATATTTTGTATCAGTGGTGATCCAAGCTGTAGAGTGTAATGGTTTAGTCTTTTAGGCACTGATGGCAGGTTTTAGTATCTGATGCTTTTGAAGCCTCTCTCTGGTGGTAATGTAATTGTTTGAGGTGGAAAGTCCGTTGGGAGGCGGTTCAACTTTGCATCAGTGGTGGTTTTGTTGTGGTCTTTCAACCCATCACAGTTGCGTGCAAAACATGTGATTCTAGAGTCTTGTTGAAGTTGTTAAAGTCAAACATTACCCTAAGATTTGTTTCAGAGTTGACTGACATGGCTGGACTGTGGATCTGTCATGGGACTTTTATGATTGATGGGCATTGAAATGATTTACCATCTTGTGAAATTTCCTATTTTTTTTACTTATCAACCATGAAAAGTAATCACAGTACTTTTATTCTACTATTCTTGCTGACTGAGTATTTAGTTGAAGCAATGTAAAAATGTGATTAACATACCGCTGTGGTTAATATGTATTTAGTTGACCAATAAACTAAAATCTTAATGTTTCAAGAAGCATGCTGGTAGTAGGTGAGTGGGGTGGAGAAGGGTGATATTTTTGTGCCTCATTTGTGTTATTTTCAAATTTATTTTTTCATCTATATATCATGTTTTGGTTATATACATGCAGGAATAATGTGTTTTTTTGTGTTTTCAGCCAATTGCCAGTGTCAACAAGGCTGGAGGGAGTATGAGAATAAATGTTACTTCTTTTCAACTGATACAAAGTCATGGATGGAGGCCAACGCATTTTGTATGGGGCTTAACACCAACCTGATGAGCATTCAGGACATTCATGAAAGGGTGAGGAGGCCTGCAGAGATTAAAGTTTGATAAATGTACTCTTATTATTTCACACACTTGGGTTAATTTATTTTTATTTCTAGTTGTGGGTAAGGACGCAAATCGGCACGGAGATCTACTGGATTGGCCTAAATGACGAAATTGCTGAAGGTGTCTGGGAGTGGAGTGACGGGAGTCCTTTTATACCATACATATCGTATGTAATACTGTTACCACTAAAATATCAGCAAAAGGAGTTACATTACAAATTAAAGCTGTACATTAATTAAAGTGTGATAATGGTCCTTTTTACTGAAGTTTATCCAAAACAATTTCTCACTTGTTTCAGATACTGGATGCAAGGCCAGCCTGACAACTGGGGCGATGAACCCGGGGAGGACTGTGGTCAGGTAGTAGGATCTAGCTTTGGACAGTGGAATGACGAGAACTGCAGTGTTAAGAGGAAATACATCTGCAAGTACATGAACCGTAAGTCCGCTAACTGTAAAACTGAAACTCTTTAAGGCTAAGTTTTTTGACCCAGTTACATGGGTAACCGAAATGACATATAACTCTAAGTGCAATAATAGTTGTTTTCATTTACAATTTCTCTGAAGATTTAAATTTATACAAAACCAATAATATCATTTTTTTATATTCATGCAAAATTGATCACATCTCAACATAAATAAGCTCAGATCAGACACTGTAGTTCCTCTAGATCATGGGCTGAACGAGGGGGAATTACTACATCTAAAACATATTTTCTTTTCTGCTCTTCAAGAGAATCCTACCCCACAGTGTGACTTAGCCAACGGCTGGAAACAGCACGGCTCCAACTGCTACAATTTGAAGGCTGACACCAGAAAGAGCTGGGCAGCAGCGAGACATGACTGCGTGCAGGATGGAGGAGACCTGGTGTCCATTATCACAGCAGAAGAAGAGCAGTATGTCACAGGATTACTGGACCCATCATGGCTCGACCTCTGGATTGGGCTTTCCACACTGGTGAGAGGAGCCTACTGTGGCATTGAGAAGTTCACTTGCCTCTTTATAATTTAATATTGGATATGAATATTGATTACATCAATGTTAATATGAGCTTTGATTTTTCAGAAATGCAACAAGATTTCATGTCAAGTTGAAGCAGGAAATAGTCAGTACACCTGGTCTGATGCTCTCTCAGTGGGGTACACAAACTGGGCTGATGGTGAACCTTCAGGGTAAAATATAAAACTGTTTACATTTAAATTAATATCAATTTGTGCAATCAAGGTTTAAACTCATGCTGTCCAACAGTGATACACAGGCCGGCTCATGTTCTGCGATCATCAAGGATGCATCAGATACATTTGGGAAATGGAGATCCCATGTGTGCAGATATGAACGTCCTTACATGTGTAAACGACCA
The DNA here is from genome assembly GCA_013375575.1 of Percina caprodes. Lineage (NCBI taxonomy): Eukaryota > Metazoa > Chordata > Actinopteri > Perciformes > Percidae > Percina > Percina caprodes. The sequence goes on from JABXJD010000073.1 coordinate 2,274,088, forward strand.
CTGAACAGTAAGATGAATAGTTTTGAAAATACACAAAGATGATATCTCTTATTCTCATTATAACAGTATCCTAATGTTGTTTAGATTCCTTCCTTTTAACCTCTAAAATTGTCCTGCTGTTCCCCTAAAACTCCCCTGCAGCCATCTGCCCTACTGGCTGGCTGAGCTTTGCTGGCAGTTGTTACTGGCTGGTCAGTAACATCAATCTGTTGACCACCTGGCATGAGGCCAGCACCAAGTGCTCCGATATGGGGGCCCACCTGCTGATTATAAACAGGTAGGAACACTGTAACTTCCTAATGGTCGCTAATTTAAAAGACAATACTGAGTCAGTTTGCTGACTTTATGACCACGTTATGTTTTGGCCAGTGACATATAAACATTTCAATGGTTTTATCCCAAAAGGTAAAGCTGTATTAATTGTTTTTTTGGCAAAAGAGCAAGCTGAAAACTCAGATTCAACATAATATTAACATCATTGCTATAGCACGTTTTAGCAAGCAGTTGCCTATTTACACAACAAGCAGAAAGAACAATGAGATAAATTTCCGATATCTCAATAACTGCTAAGTGTATAGTAGCTCTATCTGCTCTAAAAACAATATGAGGCTAAAAGACTGAGTAGCTGAGCAGGACTGCAGGAGAACTGTAGAAACCTTACCCTGTCTGTCATTTTTGTCCCGTTCCTCATGTGCAGTCAAGATGAACAGTTCTTCATAAATGGGAACCTTCCAGACTTTCATCAAGTTGACATTCCTGACATCTGGATCGGTTTATCAGGTACCCTACACACTATATGTTTTGATGCTCACTGTGAAACAAAAACAAAAATGTCTTGTAATCTTTACAATTAATGTGATTTGTGAAAATTAATTTTGCGGTTTGTTATGTTACCAGATAAGGACCAGGATGGGGATTTCAAATGGGTGGATAAAGGAGCAATTACTTTTTCGAACTATGGTCCTGGTTGGCCTAGAAACACTGCAGGCACCTGGGACTGTGGACAAATCTTCACAGGTATAAACTACCATTTCAGCCCCAAACTTACTCTTTGGCAGGCATTGCAAGACCAACATCAGTTCATGATCTCTTCCAGGAAATTATGAGGGCAAATGGGAAACAACTAACTGCTTCAAGAGCATGGGTTACATTTGTGAGATGACAGGTGGACAGAACATCAAACCAACTTCAGCTCCTGGTCAGTCAGACTTCATGTTTCCTCCTCACATACTGACTAGCTAAAGCTGTGTTGATAACTTTTATTAATAATAGTTAATACATGTGGTTGCTTCAGATTCACACTGTGACCCTGGCTATTTATTGTATGGGGACTTCTGCTATCACTTTGAGAGTGAGTCAGTGAAAAACTGGCAGGATGCTGAGACTCACTGTAGCAGAGAGCAGGGTCACCTGGCCAGCTTCCACTCACAGGAAGAACTTAGTTTCCTAACGGGTGAGTGGCTAAGAAAGCATTCTAGTTTGTCTAATCATCATGAAATAATTTATCAAGAAATTATATGTTATGTGTATATAGATATGTTTTATGTGGCTTTTATCTGCAGCTCACATGACAGGGGAAGCCTGGGTTGGTTTGAATGATATCAATGTTGAAAACCAGTGGGTATACACCGATGGAACGCCTGCGGTAAGTGATGAAGCCATGAACATATTGTTTGATACATATACCTTTAAGCTGATATGAATTTGACACCAAGAAATTCCATGATCATCTTGAACAACCTCCATAATTACAAACATTTGGAAATCATGTACGATACTGTTCTCTCCTCAATGTTCTACCAATAAAATGCTGCAGCCTGACTGTGAAGCTGCTCATGATGAAGCAATATTTGTTTCTTTGGATATCAGGACCTCCTCCCATGGGCGCCCCACCAGCCAGACAACTGGGAGAACAACGAGGACTGTGCCCACCTCAGAGGGATGGATCACCATGAACCTGGAAAACTCAATGATGATTTCTGCACCGCCACAAAGGAATTTATCTGCAAAAAAGGTTTGATTTTTTTTTTCGTATCGTATGCCTCTTGTGTTTTATTTATATTGTATTTTGTAGTGATTCTTTGCCATGTCTCTCCATAGCCAAGGGACAAGGACCTCCTCCCCAGCCCCCAACATCTGGACCAGGTTAACTTGATATTAAACTGATCATTACACTTCAAGCATGCTCTGAGTCTGATAATATGTGTTTATCTGGATACATGGACTGTTGTGTTTGTTACAGGATGGAATGAGAAATGTGGTTCTTGGATGGCTGACCCTTTTAACGACCACTGCTACCAGTTTAACTACCTGTCCATGAGGACGTGGACAGAAGCTCGGGCCGACTGTGTTAACCAGGGAGGAGACCTCGTCAGTATCACCAATCCCTTCGAACAGGCCTTCATTCAAGGTATGATCTTTACATGTACATCTTTACTCTTTACTCATGTTCTTCATTGAGCGTTCACATGAGTATAGCAACAGGTATGTGTATAACAGTTTACTTACATACCACATAGGCATTTTGAAGGACTACATTAAATCATGTATTTGTCCCAATTATATCTGGAATTGAAATATCATAAGAAATATGTGTTCAATAGAAAAGTTGTAATATTCAGATATTTTCTAATACTACGATTTCTTTTTCTCAATAAATTTCAATTGAATTCCACAGTGACTCTAATAATCTGTCCTAATCTAGATAGATAGATAGATAGATAGATAGATAGATAGATAGATAGATAGATAGATAGATAGATAGATAGATAGATAGATAGATAGATAGATAGATAGATAGATAGATAGATAGATAGATAGATAGATAGATAGATAGATAGATAGATAGATAGATAGATAGATAGATAGATAGATAGATAGATAGATAGATAGATAGATAGATAGATAGATAGATAGATAGATATTCAGTCATACAGCACAGAATATAAATATAAATGAAATACTAGGCTACAATATACATGCATACAATTTACGTGAAATAAAAATAATAATAATAATAGGAATACAAATATAAGAACAAATATTGAATATAAACAGGATGGGCAAACAAAATGTGCAATCCTGTATATATTCAATATTTGATCTTATATTTTTATTCCTATTATCTATCTATCTATTGTAGTGTAATATGCTTCCAATAAACCAATTTAAACTTTATTTACTTTTAATTTTATTGCTTTAAAGCCATTGTGTGACTATAGCATCTTTAAGACTATTTTGATGGCTTTTGTTAGTAGAAAAGTGAGACTATTCTGGTTTCTGTGTTGCTTTCCTGTGTGGGAGAAGGTGTAGTGGTGTGTGTTGGTATCTGCCACAGTGTTTATTTTAAATACTACCACCAGGCGGCGGCAACTTGCATTTGTCAGTTTCTGCTTTTAAAGAGAAACTTAACACTCGCCAAAAGATCTTGTTTCCACTGACCTCCAGTGGTTTAACTCCTTACCTTGCTGCAGTGATGTACAGCTGGCTACAGGACACAGTGACATCACTGTTGGTTGTGGTAGCAGGTTCAACAAAACATCTAAAACTTTCTCTGGTAGAAAGACACTTTTCGGGAAATATTATTAAGCTTGACACGCACTAACTTGTATTGATGCTTCCTCTCAGGTGTGATCCAGGTGAGTCCCACAGGGATCTCTCTGTGGATGGGCGGTCATGACTCCGTCACCGAAGGCGGCTGGGAGTGGACAGATGGTTCTCCTTTCAAATACATCCGCTGGAATGCAGGTTCATTTAAAGCCAAAAATATTCTGCACAATTTCTGTTAGAAACAAAGCATATAAGAAGCATTGTTTTGCAGAAAAATGACAACTGAATTTCCATTCTTCATGTTTCTTCAAAGGTAACCCAGACGACTATTACGGTGAAGACTGCCTGTCTATTCTAATTAACAACGGCTACTGGAACGATGACAACTGTGAGTACAAAAGAGGATACATCTGCAAGCGGAAAGGTAAGATATGTTACTTTAATTTTTTGTTGTTGACACTTGCAAACAGAAGACATTATTTAACCCTAACCCATTAATTTAGAGTGTTGACTGTAACAATATTCTCATGTTTCCTCTTTCAGGAAATACACCTGAGCCTCCTCCACCTCATGATGGTAACAATTCCTCACTATCTGGCATGGCTTCTGCACAGTGACTTCATAAAACAAATCAAAATGTCATGATCAGTTATATTTGCACACCAACTATAGAACTACAAATGACATGAAACCGCAATTAATTTGTCATTAAGTAAATACTAAGTGCAAATCCTTACTGCTGCAGGTTTCATGACAGCCCTGGTGTGCCAGGACACCCCTGCTGTCCTTCATTGTCCACATGAAAGTGTAATTAACATCCAGTCTGCTTTCTATGGACGAAAGAGTGATGACATCTGTCCACACCTGGATGGTTCAGGAGGAGGTGCTGCACAATACTCACTATGTCAATGTGAATTGTTGCCTTTTGACAGGAAATTGTATGCTGTAAAACACATATTAATGGGTAAATACTGATCTATCTTTAACCTAAATATAATCACTGTTCTGTAGGAACCTGTACAGTGGAAGGTGTCCTTCCTGACATTAGAAAGAAATGTGACAACCATCCTTACTGCTTCGCATTTGCCCATGTGGAGGTGGACCCCTGTCCCACAGTTTCCAAATACCTTGAGATCGTCTACAGCTGTGAACAAAAAGGTTGGCTCTTCTTTTCATTCTTTGATTAATTTTAGCACTTAAAAATCCAACCTCCATATCCCCTGGAGTATCACAAAATGCCCCAGAATTTTTGATCACAGCTAAAAAACAGATAAAGCTAATGTTCTGATTTGTGATTTGGCTGCTCACAGTGTGTCTGCAAGGCCTGGGTGTCGAGGACGGGAACATCACCGACTCCCAGCTCTCTGCTTCGTCCTCCACTGGTCTCTTCACTCCCAACAAAGCTCGTTTGAATGGAAATTCTTGCTGGATGCCTTCAGGAAGCCGTATGTACAAACCCAGCTGTCACACATACAAATAACATTTTAATTGATTGTCAAAGGTTTTATCTTTATTTGATGTTGAATTAGTATCCTCACATTATACCTCATTCTATGTATAATGTCCCATCTTCCAGCAACTTCAAGCTGGATCCAGGTAAACCTGGGCCAGACCAGAAAAGTAACAGGAATAGTAATTCAGGGTTGTCCTCAAAATGACCACTGGCTCACCAAATTTAAGATCCAGCACAGTATGGACGGAGCAAGCTGGACTGACTACACTGCTGACGGCCAGGTGAGTAAGCAAAGACGGCCACCTGCTGAACTTAAACCTTCCTGGTTCAAAACCAAACCATGAAGACGGAGAACAGGTTGTCATTCTGAAATGTTCTTGATTTCCAGTTTTTCCCAGGCTCAACAGACAGAAACACTCCTGACACTCAGCTACTGGGTACACCTGTGTCAGCCCAGTATGTCCGCATCCTCCCACTGGAGTTCAGTGGTCAAGCAGGCCTTCGCTTCGACGTCTTAGGGTGCACACCAGACTGTAAGAAAAACACATCAAAATCAAAGCAAACTTTATTATCCTGCAATGGGAAATTCATGTGGTCTTACACATGTATAGTGTTTTTACAATTTACAAAACCTATATACTCAAAAAGAAATACTTACTTGTCGTCACAAATAAACACTGATTGTCAATAATGAAAATTTGTGGTTCAACAGATGCAATCACATGCGCCAATGTGCCCAACTTCAACTTTGCCAATGATAAAATGACGTAAGTGGACCCTGAAATAATATTTTACATATGTAGTGATGTACTTCATATTGCATGTAACCTTTGTATTATGTTCTGTGTGATATTTTGTGGTATTTCCGTTCATCATACACACTGAAGCATCAGATTATCATGTGTCTTTCAGTGTCCATTGTCCAGCTAGCTGTGCCAATGCTTATTACAGCGTGTTTGGCACTACAGTTTATCGTGGGGTATGTGAGTGTATTGTCTAATCTGTATCACAACTTCAGTACAGTATTGAGGAAAGATTTCTTTTTAATATACAGTATATACTATATATATTTCTCTCTCTACTCTATCTCCTCTAACAGGACTCAAACATCTGTGCTGCAGCTATCCATGCTGGTGTGATCTTAAATGAAATCGGAGGAGACTGTACTTTGTTGAAAGCTGCAGGCCAGAACTTCTATGCCGGTTCCACCAGGAATGGCATCACCTCAAGACAGTAAGCTGAAGAGTTTCACACTAAATCCCTTTTTTGTGCAACAGTCCTGGGAGACAAATTTAGTAATACAGTTATTTTTGACAGATTTGATGGAAACTATGCTGTTTCGTACACTTTTGCAGATGGGGGTGAGTTGGGATGTATTTTCTAAATTAATGTCTTTTTTTCTGAGCAGACAATTCGTTTTTGTGTATTTTACTCAATGTGTGTGTCAGTATTTTTTAGTTTACAATGATTGCACTGATTCTGAATTCTGTCCTACAGAGCTGAGGTGTTCAGGGCCTGACTGGTACGAGTTTGGAGACTTCTGCTACAAACCTTTTGAAGACAAAAAAACATGGCATAGTGCCCAGCACACCTGCAGGGCTATGGGTGCTCAGCTCGTATCCATCCTCTCGATGAAGGAGCAGAGCTGGCTGGAAAGCTACTTGTACATGGGTATGGATCTGAAAAAAATTGGTTAAAATTAAAGATTAAAGCTGGTTTAATTAGAAAAAAAGTAGAAAGGAGGTTAAGGAAAAGGTAACACCTAAAATGAACTTGTATGCGCTCCTACATGAAGCATTTAGGGGTAGTGATCACATTTTTGATTCTGGTAGGCTGCTGAGATAGAGAAAAGAAAAAGAAAGCACATTAAAAATATCTAATTGAATTTATTCCGAGGTTGTTTTTTTTTATAGCCACCAGTGACGTGTGGACTGGTCTGAATGACCTGGTTGTGACTGGTATGTTCACCTGGTCTGATGATCACATGGTTACCTTCACTCACTGGGCTCCAGGGGAACCCAACAACCACGATGGGTTCAGTGAAGACTGTGTTGAGATGTTACACCAGGTGAGAAGGATTGAAATAACAGTCTTATGTACTAGTAATATACATTTTATACTACAGCTTCAAATCAAAATCTGACCAAAGTGTATCTGTATTCCTTTTTAAAAAAAAGTGAAATGTGGTCATTTTGATGTTAATTTCATCTTTTCCAGACTGGACGATGGAACGATGTGTCCTGTACAGAACTCAATACCTACATATGTAAAATGCCCAAAGCACATTACCCAGTGCCCTCTGTAAAACCCACTGTGTATGCGTGTCCTCAGGTAGGACAAACTCTACCCATACGTTTTAGTTTTCTAATTTTTCTGTTCTCTATCCAAGCTTAGACCTAAGTAATGATGCTATAAAAGTGGTGCATGTTGTGTAACGAGATACGTCTGTGATATGTGTCAGGGCTGGGATGCATACGGCTACTCCTGCTACTGGATGGAGGAGACCACCAGGAGCTGGTCAGAGGCTAAGGATTTCTGTAAAGAGCAGGACGGCTTCTTACTGCACATCGGAGACATGTGAGTGACAAACTTTCCCCATTCCTATTGTCCACCTTTTTGATGAATACATTTTATAATTATAATTTTATAATTTCTTTATTTATTCAGAATGTTTGAACTATCTCATTATGCCTAAAGGTTTTCTCCCTTTCTCAGACTTCTTTATGTTCTTCTGTTGTGGACAGGAATAGTGTAACACATTATATGCAGGGCCACAGTTATATTAATTGTTCCCTTCGTCATCATTTAAGGTTGTGTGCGATGTGGAGTGTGTGGGAATGAAATGCTATTGTGATGTGTTGTGAAATTCTCTTTGTTACATTTCAGATCTGTAACTTGTTAAAGACAGGATCAATTAATAATGGTGGCAGATTTAGCGTCTAAATCTGAGATACGGTCATGATAAAGGAAAAACCTGGTTGGCCGTAGTTTTTAATTGAATCTACTTGTCTTTTACTGCAGTTATGAGCAGGCACATTTTACAGTGGAACTGTCAGGAAAGACGGGTATTTGGTGGATCGGCCTGCGTGCTAAAGGAGAGGCAGGTGGAGGGGTCGACTACATCTGGGACAACGGCTTACCACTCACCTTCACTCACTGGGACAGAGATCAGCCAGGTACAGCACTAACAAAACACTAACCCGAATATCAGCTGGACAGGATGAGACATGTATGATACAGTACATACACATTGGAAAATGTCCTTTCTGTCTCTAGATAACGGGGATGGGACTTGTGTGGCTATGACAGCGGGTCAGATTGGGGGTTTCTGGGATGACAAGCAGTGCTCAGAGAAACACGCCTTTGTCTGTGAGAAACCGAGGCCCGACATCACCCCACCCACTAAGCCCCCGACTCCTCCTCCTGCTCAGGGCTGTGCTGATAGCTGGACGGCTCTGCCTCACTTCAGAAACTGTTATAAGGTATACAAGGAAGTGAATTAAACACTATTCTCTGCAGGGGGACATTGGGTCAGTGCTGATTCAATGGCTAATATGTTGCAGCTCTTCCACAATGTGGACTGGTCCAAGAAGAAGAGCTGGGGGGCAGCACATGAGGACTGTGTCGCCAGAGGAGCTAATCTGGTCAGCATCCACGGTCAGGAGGAGGAGGAGTTCCTGTCTCTGTACAGCAAAGGCAGCAGCAAGTGGATAGGCCTCAAGCACAACCCAACAGAAGGAGGTGAGTATAATGTGTGTTTCATACACACATCTCCCTGCCTGGTGGAAGGTAATTGTGATACAAATAAATACTACACACAAATACAAAACCTTATGACTATTCCCATCATGTAGGTTATTCTTGGAGCGATGGCACACCCCTCTCTCACACCAACTGGGGCAGCGGTGAGCCCAACAACCACGAGGGCCGCGAGGAGTGTGTAGAGATGGTGAGCAGCAGCAACGGGACCTACTCCTGGTGGAACGATCTCAACTGTGACGCTAACCAGGACTGGATATGCATGATTACTAAAGGAAAGAAACCCCTCGTGCCCCCAGTGCCCCCACCTCCACTCCCAGGTAAACCGTTCCCACAATGCCCTTGTACTACCTGCATGAACAAGTTTTTGTTTAAGTGTCAAAGCAATTATGAATGTTCATTTGGACCTGAGGTAGCAGAGAGAAACTTTTACAAAGGTTTGACTTCAATAGTTGACAAGTGTGAAACTTTACCTTCGATACAGCAGGTTTGGCAATATTTATCTGGGCACTTTACTTTATTGTAATGTCTTACTTCAATTTTTAGTTGTTTTTTTTCTTCTTAAGATTTCAAGCTAAAATGACAATTTAAAAAACAGTGAACAAAATTTACAGGCAACAGGCAATACCGCCAACTCTAAATAAAGTAGCTACTCCTACTCGTTTGATACCTATGCTGCATCAAAAATCACTTCAAATTTTTTAATATAAAGTGCACTTTATTTACCCTCCACTATTATATTTGAGTGTCCCACTTCTGAGTGCCACATTTATACACAATGTAGTAAAATTCCCCACAATCAAACAAAAAAAGGATCTGCGAACAATCCCACAAAGCAATACTTCTTTAATAGATGCAAAAATTACAGCTGTGCAACACTACCCTTCTCAGTGATGATTTTGTGAGAAATTTCAGTGAGAAATTTTAATTTATTGCTCACTAAAGAGTAAATTACTGAGTTTCTGATATATAAATATGTAGGGATTAGTAATTGTAGCCTGATGGACCCAACATACATCATATATATTTATGTGGTAGGCTTTTTGTAAGTGTAATGGAGTAAAATAATGAGCAGATCATTTTCATGTTTGTTTCCTCAACCCTCAGCTATTGATTGTGGTACTAACCCTGGCTGGAGGAAGAACAACAACATCTGCTACTACTACAACGACACCGACATTGTAGACTTCCACACGGCTATGAAGCGCTGTCACCATGAGAAGGCCTTACTCGTCTCCATCCTAAACAAAGACGAACAGGCATATGTTAACAGCATGGTACGCCTTTTTTTTATTTATTTTTTTTTAAAGGTAACACTAATATTTTACAGTGAAATATGTTTGTGTCATGTTGTATTGCTCTTCCAGGTGGGGACAGGCCAGGTGGATGCAGCTTGGATTGGAATGAGGATGTTTGGCATTGCTGGTGGAGAATACGCGTATGTGCATTTCTATGTATTGGAGTTGATTTGAATTGAATGCGGGGACCTCCCTAGAATATGGATGTTTTCATAAACTTGTACTGCTCAGTTTTTGTAGACTATTAGTTTAAAATCTGAGAAGGAGACTGAGAAATTGTGGTGAGGATGGCATTAGCGACAAATAAGTGCCAAGACACTCACATGAAATGAAGTGAAATATAAAGACATGTTCAGGTTTAAAGCAACACAAGTCCCTAATTAAAAATCAATAGAAAAACTAAAAAATGTGTCAGGCTGATGGCATCATCAATTTGAGCCTTGGTGCAATGAGGTCTGTACAGTGGATGTTGAGTTTCCTGTCAAAATCACTGCATCAGCACTATGTAAATTCTGCTACAGGGAGTATTTCTCGTTATAATGTGACCAAAAAAAGGTCAATGCCAAGTTGCTCTGTTTTATCTGCACAGATGGGTGGACTTCTCCCCTGTGACGTACACTCACTGGGGTCCAGGTGAGCCCAACAACGCCAACGGGGAGGAACAGTGTGTTCAGATGAAAAGACATCAAGGTATTGAAATTATACTTATTGTGCTGAACGGCTTGCTAAACAGACTCCTGTTGGTGATATTTACAATGAGCTCTGGCTTGTTAAGGTGGATGGAATGATGCCAACTGTGGCAGGGCTGGAGCAGGTTACGTCTGTAAGAAGTTCCCCGGAGATATTCACACCCCTCCTCCCCCACACAGCCCTGGGAGGGCAACTGCCCGGCTGGTAACACACATTTTTTAACTATACAATGTATACTACATTTTTTGTGTTATTTGAAAAAAAAAATGCAGGTTATATGTAAATGTATGTCATATTTTAGAGCACAGTTTCTCAGTCATCATACTTTATTTGACATACTACTTGACATACTTTGGCAATTTAATGACATACTACATTGATATACTTTTATTTTTTTTTTGCATCAATAATGTTAAGTACCTTTATTTATCAGGTATGGATTCAATAGATTATCCAACAAATACCTGTGTGGTTATTGTATGTCTTTCAACCACTATTTCATTAAAATGTACTATATAACAATATGAAATATGATAAATTATGTTGCATTTAATCTATTTTGCCTCCGAGATTATTCTGAAGTCATTTTTTGACATCAAGATGTAAGCAAAACATATTAAAATGGGCTTTGTTATCCATTTCTTACTACACATCATGTAATATCATTATAGTATTGAAAGTAGTTTATTGTACATACACAAAAACATGCGTTTACCATCAAGCTGTGATTATACAACCAATAACCATCAATGAAATATAATTCCTACAATGTAACCTAGTTACCTTCCTTTCCTCCAGGCTGGATGCGTTTCAAGGATAAATGCTTCATGTTCAAAGGGAAGAAAAATGACATTAAAGCCAACTGGTCTTATGCTCGGAACTGGTGCAAAGACCAAGGAGGAGAGCTGGCAGTTATTGATGACCAGTACGAGAATGGTAAGATAGATCTGTGAGAAGTAAACGGTCCAGTGGCTCCAGGTCAAAGAGACTGCTCTCTAAATTGTCATCCTCTCCTCTCCTCCAGACTTTGTTTCTAGTTACCTGAGGGACCTGAGGGGTCCCACGTGGATCGGCCTGTCAGATCTCTTGTTAGAGAATCAGTACGCCTGGAGTGACGGGGTCAGCCCTGTGTTGTACACCAACTGGAACGACAAGGAGCCTAACAATGCAGGAGGAACGGTGAGAATGCTTTCCTTACACTCCAGAGTTATTCATGATAATTGGAGCAAAGCAGGTGGGGAATAGTATGAATCTTGTATTCACAAAAGACAGACAAGACTAATACCTACACACATGCTTAAAAAAAGCTCACATACATAGTTAGATATCCTGAAGCTTCCTTGTCCTTCTCAACAGGAACACTGTGTGGCAATGGCTCACAGCCACCTGGTGAGCGGCAAGTGGAACGATGATGCCTGTCATAAGGAACATAGCTTTGTCTGCTACAGGAAGAAATGTCAGTAAACACTCCAGTTGTCAATCTTTCTGCTTAAATAACATTAATTTCCTTTTAGTAAGAAAAACAGAAAACATCGCAAACATTTAGCTGCTAAATTCCTTGTTCAGGCCTTATTGAAAGACATTTCTCCATCTGCTTCCACATCAGCAAGCGGCATCCAACCTCCACCCCCAACCAAGAGCCCCTGCCCAGCTGGCTACATCTCCTGGTACCAGAACTGCTACAAGCTGGTGGAGGAGCATGAGACGTGGGACAAGGCTCAGACGTCCTGCGAGCAGCAGGGAGGCAACCTGGCCAGCATCGACATGAGCTACGACCAGGCCTTCGTTGCTGGAGTGGTCCTGCAGGGCAGAGGCGACGCCTGGATCGGACTCAAGCGCAAGGTGCTGTCATAGAGGGAACACACAAAACCTAAACTAAAATTTAATTAAAAAGACATTAAAGCCCTAAAAACGTAGTTATTCCAATCCAAACTACTTATGTATGAATAAGCAAAAAGCTGAGTTAAAAGCTTCCTTAAGATTTCTTATTTAAGTTTAACACTTTAAAACTCAGCTAGTGTCAGGTCAGACTAAACAACCCACTAACTGCCAGTAAATGAATCAATACCACAATATGCAATACATATCGTCCATTAAAAGTAAAAGTCCTGCATTTAAAATCCTACTTAATAAAAGTACATTAGTATAATCAGCCAATAATACAGGTTGGCATCACCGTTATTGAAATAAAAGCATATGAAAGGTTTAGAGAGGAACTCTTTCTTTGGTGAAACTGCAATTGGGAAAATATCTAATTTTGAGTAAACTTCAACCAAAAAAACATTTTCTTGTAATGTAGGATGATGGCTCCTACGCTTGGACAGATGGCTGGCCAGTTTTTTTCACTCATTGGGGGCCAGGAGAACCCAGCAACATTAAGGATGAGGGCTGTGTGAGTATGCACGCTTCACACGCGTTCCACGGGACCTGGAATGACACCAAGTGTGATATAGCGAAACCGTACATCTGTAAGATTTCCTCAGGTATGTAATACAAACTGAATTACTTTTTCTTCCTTTTCTCTAATCTGTCTTTTACATATAAAAAGCTTAATTTAGTCTTAAAGTATTGATGATGTAACTCATATCATCCCTCAGAGAAACCGCCGCCGACACCTGCTCCTGGTGACGGGAATTGTCTTCCATTTTGGGTACCCTACGGCCGCTACTGCTACTATGTGCACAACGGTAAGCAGGGTTTCTCTTGGCCTGACTCCCTTCACTACTGCCAGTCGGCCAAGGCAAATCTGGTGTCCATCCACAGCAGAGCGGAGGTAGAGTTCCTCAGGAACCTCAACTACACCAAATATCACAACGTCTGGATCGGCCTCACCAGGGACCGCAACTGTGAGTGTAGAAATAAACTTGGACGTTGATGACTTGGACGTGATCTTCAAATTACACGGATATATGTGCACTAACCTTTTTTTGATGCTGCACTGTATGATTTTCTAGTTGGCTGGGGCTGGACAGATCAGACGTCTCTGGGCTTCATCAACTGGGCTCCGGGTGAACCCAATGCAGCCTTTCACCCTGGGGAGGTGGGCGAGGAGAACTGCGTGGAGATGTACCAGGACGGACAATGGAATGACAACAACTGCCTGCAGAAGAGAGGCTTTGCATGCCGCCACCGCCAGTGTAAGGATATTTATAAAATTGTTTGACATTTGGATGAAATACAGGGGACTACAGGCTCCTTTGGTTCTCAAAGTGCTCAGGAGGAAAAAAAAAAGTAAGAAAAGATTCTAACTGGGATATAATAAACAGCAGATTAACAGCTTCTTTGTGCAAAACACTATTTTCAGATCATACAACTGATGATGGCGGTAATCCAATTTTCCCCACCGATGATCCAAACGTCAGCAGTAAGTGGGACAAATACAACTTCCTTACGTCATTTTTTCTTTTCTTTCCCAGTTTATTCAGTTGTAATTAACTGACAATGTTGAGTAGCTTTAAAAACTGTTAAAATGAAAAATATATTTTTAACATTCCTGCTGACACATCTGCTATATGTGACACATCTGTTTTTACAGATGGAGGGGTGATAGCCGGCGCCATCATTGCAGCCATTGTGGTTTGCATCTTGGTAGCTGGATTGCTGTACTATGTTTTCAGTGTCCGAGGCTATAAACCGAGCAGTTTAAGCCTGCCAACGAAAACAACCACTCCTGTCGATGTGGTAAGTTATTGATTAGCCTGCAATAGTGGGTTGTGAACATGTGATTATGTTTTTATGGCAATATAAATGCTAAGTTGTGTCATTCTTCTGTTGCAGCCTGCGTTCACCAACCCAAACTTTTCAGGAGAATCAGAGACATAGACCACTTAAGTTTTGTACAGTACACAGAATTTTTTCTCAAATCGGTGATAGTGTAATTTTTAAGTCTCCAGAGTGCTAAAAGATTTAACTATTGTATATATTGTAATACACTAATAAACATAATTTGTATTAAAACTTTGTTTTAAGTGTTGCACTTACATTTTTGGGGTGCAACCGTTGTAATGTTTACAGCAATCTGTGCCACATGGCCAAAGTAATTCAGAAATGTTGTATATGAAACTCACTGTTCATGTGTTATTTACTTACCTTTACCACTAAATTGTGTAATTCTTGTTACCTTAATAAAATGAGTAAATAATAAATTAATTTCCAGTGTTTATTCATCTCTGTACACTGCAACACAAATTCTTTACATATTTCACAAAGGAAAAAAAGCATCCTTCAAAAACCTAACATTTTTTTCCAGTAAATAATTATTTGGACAAGAAGTGTAAACTTGTTGCAGAGTAATTCATAAATGAAGCACCAACAATCAAGGATGATGGAAATAAAGCCACATGTCGGAAAAGACAAAACAGTTGAAGTTGCACCATTATGTCCAATGCCAAAATGACCCAGTACGCAATCTAGACATTGCTGTACGACACTCTGAAGATCATTTCTGTCAGCAGCTTGCTGATGATCGGTACATAAAAATAATCCCAAATGCAGTGGCACCAGTGTACTTGCTCCTTAATTAAAAAAATATCATTTATGTGAGAAAATAAAGTCAGGAACATATTGTGATCCTTGTTTAGCCCTTTTATCGTGTAAGTGCACACAGACTGAATTAACTGAATTAACATGCGTAACATTTCAAAACCCAATATTATTTATTTCAACAAACGGGCTATTTTAATGTGCTAATCTAAAGCAATGTTTCTTTTCCCACAATTCATACGGATTATTATTGTATCCCTCGTAATATGTGATAACTACGTCAACACCTTACTAAAAACTTTGAACCACTCTTGCTTTATTGCTTCAAATCAAAGTTGCAATAAACCAGTAAAGACTAGAACAGTCCTGCAGGCCTCGGGAACGTGTTGTTCTTTTGTCCAATAACTAAAATTAACAACAAATAGTCATCAAAGTGCATATTTTAATAAGATGCAGTTTGGCTTTTTATTCTACTCCCACAGATTTAGTAAACATATTGCAACTCAACTTTTTCTTCTCAACATAATTGTGGGAAACAGAGGAAAGCAGCTTCCTGATGCAAAAACAAATCAAGGGAACACTACTGTAGTTTCATATCTGCTGAACAATCGGTAGTTTTACTATACTTGAAAGGTAACTCAAACTGACAAACATGGCCAATGTCAAACACTACCACTATCCATCCCCTATACCTAAGGAAAGTCTGGGATGTAAAATAATCCCCCTTTTTTTGTTCTTGCAAGAAGTTAAGATGAGAAGAGAAGGGCACATGTGCTATTCTTTTTAGCAGGATGACAAGCATAAAATCTAGTCAGCTCTTAAAAAATTCCAATCATTTTTTGTTACAACAGACAAGACGAAAAAATGGTTATGCCTTGAAATTCCACCAACACACTGACTTCTTCATTCATAGAAGACTAAACCTTGCGGGTATGACTCCCCTGAAATGATAAACCCTTTGCTACTTTGCCTCCTTATCTCATTATTATTAATTATTATATTATGTCCAGATGTATCCTTGTTATGGGCAGCACTCAATCTATATATAATTCAACATACATTCAACATGCACTTTGTCCTGATAGGACAAATGTCTAATTAATAGTATGGCACTTTATCCTTATAAATGCAATTATGATGGCACAAGAAGTGTGTTTCAATCTAACCAGAGCTGAGTAAACCTGGCAACACTCATTTGAAAAACTGAAAATACAGATGCCAACAAGGGATAAGCTAAAAAAGAATAAACTCATGATATTATATTAGTGCGTCTGCAACAATCTCCTCATATTTGACTTGTCTCTACTTCCTACATAGTCAAGATGAGACTGTGTCACCAATACAAATGTTATAAGAAATGACGTCATGCACACCTGAATTCTCATGGGTAATTCTCCCTGATTTGTGGAAGAAAATGTAGGATTTAAAGAATACAAAATCCTGGAATCCAAATCAAACCAATCTTTCAGACTGAAACAGGGAAACTTACACCCCTTTTTCAAGAGAAATTAATACAAAACATGATACTTTTGAACAATGATTTTGGTGCCTTACAGCAACATTAGTAACAAAAGTGTGTTAATAAATAAGATCTCAGTCATGACTTGCACCACAACCACATGATAAGGCTACGGAGAATTATAGAGCTACCACTTTTGGTTATAGTTGATCTGCTTACACACAAATTTAGTTAAGGTCACACCTGAATAAAGAGCTGTGAATCACACATGATTTTACACCTTAACTGATGAAAAGAAGAGGAACAGGAAGGTACAATGTAGGTGAAAGACATGAAATATGTGTATAACAGCAAATGTAACCCATGTTCATGAAAGTATGTGAAAGAGAAAGTGTCTTGGACATGAGACAAAACAATAAATAACAAGTGCAATGATCAGCGTGGTATCATTACATCACATGAGAGGACATCTTTGTCTACTGTTTTTTGATGAGTTAATGTCCATGTGAAGTAAAGAAAACTGGCACGAGCCTGAAGGACAGTCCAAGACGGTATCAGAGTTCTACACACTGATGTGAAGTGAAGAGAGAGTGGAAGCTTGAAGGGTTTGCAGGTTAATGGTCACTTTACCTTCTGGCTGTCCAGCCTCAGCCAGTGGACGCCTTGTCTCGTGTAACGGACCATAGAGGTCATACTTGACGTTAGGCTCAATTGGCCCATAACTGTGTCCAGCTCTGCCAGCATTCCTGAAATATAAAGAAAAATTAAAAGCACTGAAAACCAGAACACTCATTATAGAACTAAAACACTGACACAACACTTGGATTCATCCATCTATTACAGAAATTGCTTTTTGGCTTGAATTGAAATGCACCAAATGAATCTCATAGCCTGGTACCATCGGTGTGTGTAGTTTCTCCTGTATTATGTTGTTGCTGAAATTAGAGGCTGTAATCTAGACATAACTTTGGACTCTGGTCTCTTTGGATGCTCATGGGACAAAAGTGGTGCAATCCTGAGACACATAACCAAGACTAGGTCATTCCTTTAAACCATGTAAGAAACCATGTCACACACCAATCCCTGCAGCCTTTAACTGGTCACCTGTAAGTTAGGCTTTTTTGTGGAGATTTTACTGATATTTTAAGAGCTTTGCATGGTTGTGCGCCTGCTTATATCTGTGATCTGCTATCTCCCTGTGAACCTGATTGCTGCTTGAGTATTAGTATGCTCAGTATATACTCTTAAATCTTTTCTTAAAACCTTTGAGATTTTATTTACTGAAAGTCTTTATTTACTGTACTGTAAAACTTAAACAGTATTATTGTTAAAAAAAAGTATCCTTATTTAATCCATTTCATTTTAAGGCTGTGTCACAACAAATATCAAGGAGCTTTTTGATTTAGCTTAAAAGTTTGGGAACACCGTTTCTTTTCCATCTATTCTTACCGCTGCCTTTTTGTGCCAGCTCCTCTGCTTGCTCCCAGATGTCATGCGCGCTCAAGAATAACATAGTGATGTTGACGTAGGTGAATGCCACCTGTCCAATGGCCTGAGGAACTGCCACAGTGCTGCCGACAGTATCCACAAGCAGCCCGCTGCCACTGTGGTGGGAGGCCGGACCGGAACTGGTGGATGTGTTGGCTGGAGACGGCATGTTGGGCTTGTAGGACGGGGTGTCTGTGACTCTAAAGGAAACAGGGATAAGACTTTATGTGTCACAACCACGACAGCTAAGTGCAAGTATGCACAAACACTGAATGTAACATGCAAACTAGGTGACTTACTTTGGTGTTAAAACAGGAGGATCAAGAGTTGTTGAGTTCTGAAAGAAGGTCCAAATTTAATTCGCAAAATAAAACCGAACTATAACATATGTATCTATACATAGGAACTACTTTTCCAACTCAGTAAAACTACTTACATTTTACGTTAATTAGATATTACTCGTTATAATTGCACATCAATTAAACTGGCAATAAGGAGTTATGGTAATACATAATAATAATAATAATAATGTATTACCAATAATAATTCAGTGTAATACTTACACTGAAGTGATCAGCGAGGGTCTTGGAATACTTGAGTGCAGTTTTGTGTTTGTGGCGAAACATGGTCATCTGCAGGAGAGACTGGCACTTCAAACTACAAGACACAATTAAATGTTATTAATTATTCATAATTTAAATGATTTATTAAAGAAAGACTATTTTTGGGACATACTATACTATGACATACTATACTTTGACATAATATACTATGCAATTTTATGACATTATACTGTCTTTTTATGTCATTTTTAATGATTTATTGTTCTTAGACTTTGCTTATACAACTTTTTTATAACACACTATAACCTCCAGAACAACAATGGAGTTAAATAAACATCTCTCTGATTAATAAATTGTAACAAATGAAAAATTTAAATAAAGCTAAAACCGGAGACAAACCGCAACCGTTGCATCATATTTTGCGGTGTCATGAGACATACTGGTGTGTGGACAAAGCATATTAAGTATCATCTACACCTTACCATAATGCTAAAAAGTCCTTTTCTGAAGGTGAAGCACAGGGGTCCACTGAGTTTTTAAGTTTCAGTACAAACCTGAGAGAGCGGAGAATGTGTCAGTAAAAGTACTGTAATGCATGAATCAGATTCAGTTATTGAGCCAAAACCTTCACATTATAGCATGAAATTTAACTTGGATAGACTTTTAACTTGTCATAGACTTTGAACAGCATCTCAAAGTCTATGACAAGTTGAAGAGCTGTACACTCTATTGCTTTACAAATATGCAAACTAATAATTACAAAAACTACTAATAGTGCAGATAATGATAAAAGTGGTTTCGTACTTGAGCAGTTCCACTGTCTCTGCAAACATAGTGTAGGAAGACATTGAAATGTGTGGATCTTTTTCCATCGCAATGCCACTTTCAACAAAGTACATGGCTGCATCCAAGTAGTTGAAAGCTTTACTGTGCTTATCTGACTACAGAGAGCAAAAATAAATACAATTTGGTTATACATTTCTTGTATCACTGGATAGAATGCAGTCATTTTATTAGATTAACTCAAAACAAATTAAAAGAGAGAACCTACTTCTGCATCTGCTTTGTGCTTCAGTTTTTTGGCCTCCTTTATGTAATGCTTTACAGGATAATGCCTACAGGTAAAACAAGCTTTATTAGATGACTTACAACAATATACAACTACCAATTCAGAACAATAGAAGTTGTCATCACATACAAAATGCATGCATTGTTCCTAATAAAACTGTGGCAACAATATTGTTAAATTCAGAGGCAATAGCTTTAATACCAATCCGGAAATGTCAGATTCTGAAAAATAAACTTAATAAAATATATTTGATAAAAAGGACTAAGAAATATATTTTTGCTACAACTTTTAAGCTGTACCTAACGCTCTCAGTTATTACCAAAAACTTTCAAGATAACTGTATGAATAAAACACTTTATTACAGCCATCTAATTTGCCCATTCTCCTACTCCCCAACCAAAAGGGATCATTTTAAAAAGGCAGATGGCAGTGAAGATGTATGACACTGAGACTTGGATTGATATAGTCATGCAATTTACATTCAAGTAAAAAAAAACAACAAAGGCCACAGAGGAGAAAAAGAGTATAGAATATTGGTCTCAATTATGATGCAGATTTGATCATACTTTGAAAGTCATTTTACCTCTTACTGTAGCTTTTAAAAGGAGAGCAGGGAAGTGGCACCAAGTAACTTAATTCAGTGCGCCGATGTGCTGCAATAGCAGCAATCAGCGCAATGACTATTATTGCCCATACTTATTATTATTCCACCAGATTTTTGTCCTGATACTAGTCCCGGAGCGTTGCTAACACACGCACACACACACACACACACACAATACATCAAAACGTGTGTAATGATCAGGAATGGTGTGTTATGACTTTTCAACGAAATTGGCGGCGCGGTTTTCACGAAATCGGCAAAAAATGTCTCATAGACTTTAATGGGAAATGTTCAGGAACTTGCTCAACATTGCTCAAAACGCCACCTCTTTGGGGCCATGCTGTATCGCTATACTTTAACATAGAAACACAGTTAAAAGTTTAAACCAAAGACAACACTTTGGCGTTTATTGGGCTGAATGGGCATTCAGATATCAAGCACGGTTTCTCCCAAATCACAGTTTAAGTATCGTCCCGTTTTCAGACCGCTTCCGATTTTTCAAGGTCTGTGTATGTGGCAGAATGTTGAGAGCGGTGGAGGACTAACTTGTCATGGACAATTTATACATCAAAACGTAGGTATTCTTGTCTAGTTTCAGCTAATGAATGATTAGAATTTTGCATTTTGAATTTCATATCAATAAGTTCACAAAGGCCTTCTGGTGCCCACAAGAACAAGGCACACTGTTAAAATTTCTGCGGAATTTTCTAGTTTTTAAAGGTTGTGGTACACTTTTCAAAACGGTCTCTGGACAGTATCTCGGAACTGTATCTGTTCTGGGAATTTATTTTACCCATGGAAAAACTGACACAACTAGATTAAGTCTGGAAATAAAGGAAATATCACATTTTGGGGAGAAAATTCCAGTTAGGTCCAGACACAGAACAGGCTTTTAGGGGACATAACAAAAACAGTATTTTAGAACAACTTAATAGCTCAGGATTTTTACCTGTCCTCAAATCTGACCAAGGGCCTGTTGCTCAAAGCTTCCCTTGTGGGCTTTGATGATGATGATGATGATGGGATGGAGAGGCTGCTCTTTGGGGGCTTCTTCTAGGATTGTAGGGCAGATATTTGGTTACAATTTGAATGGTTCCCCTTTTCATGTAAAAATCATTAGTAAGCCTTGCTCACTGGTTATAATCATGTGCATGAATTTGCAGAGGCTTGTATGTGTAAGCTTGGTGCTTATATACGGTTACCTTTTCAAACTGTGGATCTTCTGTGTGCTTTGCACTGCTCTTCTTGTGCTTATGGGTGTCAATGCTCTTCACAGCCTTCTTACTAGACTCCTGGGCCTCTCCAGTACTGCGTCTGTGCAGCTTTGGACCTTTAGCAGCATTTTTGGGAGTCAGAGGCTGCTGCAAAGGAACAGAAATTTTCTTTGCCTTCTTTCGCTCTCTGTCTTCTATTGAATTGCTGGAACATCTGTAGGTGGAAAAAACAGCTTGTGTGATTTGACACACTCCCACAACAGAAAGAACATTTCATTTAAAAATTTTTTTTTAATGTTATCCCTCGTACAACAAGCAAGTATGGGATGCCTCTGATTTAAGGGACCTACTCTAGTTTGACAGAAGCATGAGTTGATGAGGCATTCTTGCTGTCCAGCCTCTGTTTCTTCCTGGGAAGAGGTGTATGGTCTATCTCAATCTAGAAGACACAACATTAAAATAAAATAAAAATATAATGTACATGTATGCTAATTAGAACAGACCTAGACTCTTATATTTCTCACATTTTGTGACACACTCTTTTTGCTGGTTTTGCTCGGTGAGTTTGTGTGTTGTAGAAGCATCACTGTTGTAGAAGCATCACTGCCCCCTCCATCTTGCTCTATGACCATTGCTGATCTCTTTGCATTGCTGGTTATCTCCTGGTGGTTGCCGGAGGTCTGGGGGACTCTTGAGAGCAGACTTAGATCAATCTTTACCAGCAGGGATCTAGGAGGCCTTTGGGGGTCCCGAGAACTCTTGGATGTCTGCCCTGTATTCTTGCAGTGCTTGTGGGTTGTTTTGTGAGAGATCTTGGTGCCCTTCTGGCAAATGGTCTCTTTGGACTTTGGCTTGGAGCAACTTATTCTGAGTGGTTGGGCAGGAGGCAGCTGGTCAGGCTGAGCATGACTTTGAGTGGGGCAGGAGCAGGGGTTAGGATATTGTACACCACACGATGGACAATGACCACACAGCACAACCGTGACAACAGGTTCTGATCCAGCCTTCCCTTTGTCAAGTGACTTGTGTTTAGAAGTACTCTTACTGTTTCTTTTAGTGTCACTGTTGTCCTTGCTTTTCTTGCTATGTCCTGTTTTCGTCTTAACCTTGGGTCTATCTGTGAAACGGGGGTCTTTGTCTCGTGTGTCAACAACTTCCTCACACTTCACACTGATAGCTGCTTCAGTGCAATCTAGGCAACTTGCATTCGCTAGTTTTGAGTGCGTGTTGCATGAAAGTTTCCTGGAACTGCTACAGTTGTTCAAGTCAGCAGAGTTTTTTTTTTGGCTACTTTGATAGTTACAGTTGTCCATGGGGCTTTCACTGTGCTGCTGGAGTTTTGCAAGCTTATCGGTAAATTCTTTTAGCTGAGAAGAAGGCTGAGGTTTAGATTCCCTGGTGGTGTTGACCACCTCTACACTGAGCGAGGGCTTGGAGCTTTGAGTGGGCGGTGTCTGTTTGTGTGCTGGGCTGTCAGAGACATGTACACCACTTCGACTTTCAGTGCCAGAGTTCTGCTGGCTGGACCTGATCCAGTTCCCCAACTGCCAATCACCATGGGAGACTGTTGGAGCAGCCGGCTAAAAAAAAAAAAAAGAGACACAAAACACACATAAAAAAAATTAAATTCAGAGAATGCATGTTTATATGTCCTAAACAAAAAAGGACAAGCAGCAATTACCTCAGTTTTAACAGAGTTGCCCACAAGAAGTTGAGGTGGATCCTCGATGGTGCTTTCACTGTCCGACTCTGATCTTGAGCTACTCTCCGAGTCGCTGGAGCTAGTGGACTCTACCCCTCTGGAATGGGCTGCTTTAGATGAACTACAGTGAACACACACAAAACACCACAATGATGTCACATAGTAGTGTTATAGTTTTTATGAAGTAACAATCATTATGTGCCCATATGGCCAGGCTTTGCTGGTAAACTGTGTTTGGCAAATATTATGTGTGGGGAAGAAATTATTTCTGAAAATTAGAGCTTTGACGAATAGTCTTTTAATCAATTAGTTGATGACAGAAAAAATAAAAATAAACGACTAATCGCTTTAGTCATTTTTCAGGCAAAAATACGAAGCGTTTTATAGCTTCTCAAATGTGGGGATTTTCTTTGTCATTTATAATAGTAATATGACTATCTTTGGGTTTTAGTCTGTTGGTAAAACAAACTATTTGAATAAATCCTCTTGGTCTGTGGGAAATCCATTTGTCCTTATTTTCTGCAGAAAATAATTGATGGTTAAATAATCTGTAGTTGCAGCCCTTATGAAAATATTTGTAAGTGGTCTGTATGGCTAGTTAAATACAGCCTATGGTCAGCCAGTGGTCCTCCGGTTGGCAATTTACAGTTCTGCTGCGCATCATATTTTAATATTATGGCACAGAAAGGCCAAGTCACTTACAATGAGGGGCTCTGCTGGATGAGCTGGGATGGAGCTACCGGAGAGGATTCTTTAGGATAGTTTTCTGAAAAGAAATTATACAAAAAAGAAAAGAAAAAAAGTCATTACATGCCACATAAATGTGGATTTTGTAGCATGCACTGCATGTTAGTGTTTAACACTAACCACCATTCATACAATGAAAATACAAAGATTATACAACTGCTGCTCCTGAATTAATCATTTATGTAAAGAATATCAGACTTGTGTATCAATTTTACAGTTCAATCATTGATCAGCACACAGTAAACTTTTACTAAAATGTTTTGTTAGCACCCAAACTCTGTCTTATGTCTAAAATTGCTCACCTATTGCACAAAAACTGTTTTTTGTTCAATGTAAATAGTACACACAACAGACACTATTTTTAGTCAGCAGACACACTATTTTTAGTGATACATATGATAGCCAATGCAGCCTCAAAATACTAAATAAACATTGGTGAGATAATATTTAGTCAGGCATACTGAAGTTAATTTGCTTTGTGAATGAAAGTTTAATATTTGACTGACTGAACAACTGAATGAGCCGAGTCTGGTTTCTAAATCCTGTCTTGTGCAGTTGAACAATTGTTTATGTAATTTGCAATTACAATGGCCAATACATTAACAGACATGTGCTTTTGTAAATCAGTAAAGGAGAATGTCTGAGAAAAGTGAGAGATCATTCCTCTCTTCTACATGACTGCCTCTTACTCTTAGCTGAGGTTAACTTGAGATAAAATTGTAGGGTTGTTTCTATCCTCTGGTATTTTGTAGCCAGTTCATATAATAGGACAGCAGGGTTGTAGAAGTCACCGTAGAAACATTGCTTTGGAGAAAACATAGGGCAAGATCTATTAGCGAGGTGCTGCTTGAACTCCATGGATGTTAAAAGTTGAAGAGAGCAGACTATTAGCACCATCACCTATGATGATCAAACCTCCAGATGTATCTACAGGTTGTACAGCAGATGCATCATGATGACAGATCCATTCCAGACATAACAGACTCTAACCCTGCTATTTTTTCATGGTACAGTGACATCATTTCTATTTATTATAATGTGCATCCTTGTTCTGTGCCTGAATTGTACTCTGTCTCATTCCCTCATTACTCACTTTGTTCTGGACATGAGGAGACATGCTCTGATTCCTATGAAGACACAGAAGAAAACATAAGCAAGCTTTAACCTGAGTTACATATATGCATCTACATTCACACTAATCTGATAACTTCTTGTAATATTCGGTACCGTATACGCACACCGATCTTTAATGAACAAGACTTAAGCAGTAGTGAAGCCATGAAACATTTGACCTGAGAGTGGTGTGAGACAAAAGGCCATGTGGTCATTAAAATCGAAAGGGTTTGTCCATTCTGAAAATAAGGCTCCTCTTCAATGTGCATGGTAATCTTACATTATCAAATATCCTATGTGCAAATTAAGTCTATTTCCTGTGGCGCTCATAACCTGACCTTGGGCGACACCAGAGGAAAGCTAGTTTGAAAAGGTACCACAAGTGAGGATGCAGGATTAGTGCAAACAAGACCCCTTCCTCTACGTACATATCGGCATTTTTAGGCTCTTACCTTGGCTGGGAACGGGGACTTTATGGGTTCACCTGTGTTAGGTGTGTGTATAGCTGTCAGGAGAGGGGGCCACGAGTGGGTCATTTCCTGTGGAGGAGAATAAGAAGAGTGTGATGAGGCAGTAGCTTACAGACACGCCAATGTACAAACATGTATAAAGCTTTTACATCAAATTAGCAATGATGTGAATAAATGTATAATGGAATCTCATCTCACTGTGTAAATGCAATGCATATCACACATTATAACTCTTATATTATGCAATATTCATAAATGCATATATTCTATGGCCACTTAGTGAGGTGCACCTGGCACAGACACGACTAGCTTCTCTAAATGCTAACATGTGTCATCAACACAATATAAAGCATGCAAACAGTGTCTGATGTTCAGTCACTATTCATCACAGTAAATTTGGTATGATGTGTGACATAAGCAACTTTGAACATGATTTTTGATGGGGGTTGCATCACGATGGGTTAAAATACATGACTTGTGGTGCTATGCTTTTTGGTGGCAAACCATACATGCATTCATTCAACCTTTATTTATACTCGAGAGAGATAATTGAGGGGGAACCTTCCTTTACAATGATGCAAAAGAAAGTACAATTATGTAAAGCACGTTTGCAGGTGTAAAACCAGATTTCTAAATTGTCTAAAAAGCCATAGGTGAGTTGATTTTAAGGAAGTGTTGTAATTTGTTCCAGGAGTCAGGTGCACTAAAGTTAAAACTTCAGACTGAGCTCGTGCAATATGAAGCAAAAGTCTGTCAGCAGAGAGATTCTGATAATCTCCCTCTGAGTAACAGGCAAGTTCTATAAGGTAGTGTGGTAGTTTTCCAATAAGAGCCTTATAAATAAAAAATATGTATAAGAGAATATAAGAGAAGATCACCCACCACTTTCTTAAAAAATACAATGAAGTGTACCAGACATGAACAGTTATAATTCTCAAGGCAGAAAGATATATTCCAGAGATTTAAGAGTTGAAGATGATGGTTGTCTATAAATCACCATAGTCCAAACCTGACATTATTTTTTATTTTATTTTTTTGCCTGAGTCGGCACACAAAATTGTATCAATGGGAAATTTGAAAGAGAGCTTTTCATCCATCCAGATGCCGAGATATTTATATTTTGTGACTCTCTCAGACCATTGGTGGCAGTGGGATAATGGGCAGAATACAGTGGTGCTCAAAAGTTTACATACACATGCTTAAGTTGACTAAAAAGAGGAATAAAAAAATCATGTTTTGGAAATTTATTTTAATACCTAAATTAAAAAATGAGGTAAAATCCAACCTTTAAGGACACCAATTTTCTTTGTGAATGAATAACGTATTGTAAATAAATAAATGTTCTTATTTAAAATACAGGGTCATAAGTATACATAGTTAAATTCCCATAGATTTTATTATTAAAGTTATTTCCTGATTCAGGATATTATGCATCTGATAAAGTTCCTTGGCCTTTAGAATTAAAATAGCCCCACATCATCACATACTCTTCACCATGCTTAGAGATAGGCATGGGATACTTTCTATAAAATCATCTCTCAATGCAAATCAAACCAGGTATTAGTCTAACTGAAATAAAACCATGCCTATCTCTAAGCATGGTGAAGAGTATGTGATGATGTGGGGCTATTTTAATTCTAAAGGCCAAGGGAACTTTATCAGGATGCATAATATCCTGAATCCAGGAAATAACTGGCCTTTAATAATAAAATCTGCCTGCCTCTATGGGAATTTAACATAGGGGTATGTATACTTATGACCTGTATTTTAAATAAGAACATTTATTTATTTACAATCGTTATTCATTCACAAAGAAAATTGTTGGATTTTACCTCATTTTTAATTTAGGTATTAAAATAAATTTCCAAAACATGATTTTTTTATTCCTCTTTTTAGTCAACTTAAGCATGTGTATGTAAACTTTTGAGCACCACTGTAGGTTCCTTACACACACATTAGAACCTCTGATACCCATTCGAAAAGTCTTGACAGACAAAGTATCTGAGAATCAAAGACAATGTTTTTTCTTTTATTCTATTGTTTGACATTTTGAATGGTCTTAAATTAAAATTTTGATTGCTTTAGTGGGTATTGGGATCTCAGTTTAGCATATTTGGGATTAGGTAAACAGGGCTGTTGGCAGCAAGACTGCAGCTGGTCAGTATTCGGAAACTGCTAAATGTTCTGAAAGTCCAAATTGGCATACTAAAAAACATGCAATTATAATAAATAAACAGTATAACAAACTCCTCTGTATAAATCAAATAAATATGATAAAGTTGCTGCAAAGCCAATATACGTTGCTAATTATTTGCAATTTGATTATTGTATGTGTTAAAAGTCTTTCCCCAGCACAGGTCAGTAGTTCACATGCTAATCTCAGTGGAGCTCTGAGGTGAGTGAACAATCAAAAATACACATAATGATAAAGAAAGTACTGTAGATCCGGAGCAGAAGGTTGTTGCAAGAAAGCTATATAAAGGTTTATCTCAAAAATGCGCTCACAACCCAGTAACCGGAGATAATAATGACAAATGTTGTGTACATTTGCCAATTATTACAGGCCTACCAATCCCCATCAACAATCACGCAACATGACTTGTGCACTCCTATTTATTGTGCTTTCAACAGCAAACTGCCGGAATGTTTTATTGTGAAGAAGCTGGGGTGAAGTGGTTAGATTAGGAGGTCCAGACACTTTGGACAGATGGGTTACTTATATATGAGTCAGTAATCATACATTTGTATAAACAGGGGGTTTAAATGTTTTGAACTAAAATGTAACTTCATTAAGATGGCATTGACAATAGCCAACTGTAAATTAGAATTGAAACATCTGGACTTACCCTCAAGATGTCCTCGACACAAAGAACTTCATTTGTCCTTGTCTGCAAAAAAGGAAAGCAATAATTTTGAGGTTCCAAAACAACATTGAAAAACATGTTTTCAATTCTAACTTGAACAAAAATAGAAAGATTTGTTTAGGGGCTAATGTTTTACAGAGCAAACCATTTTTGGTATTTCACAGACATTTAAAAAAAATAAAACATGCTTCCAAAAACCTCATTAAATCTGCTTTTATCCTACCACTATTTTCATCTTAGATTGTTCACTCCTTGTTGTCGATGTGCTGCATGCGGTGAGTGCAACTATATCTCACCCGCATAGAGGCATATCTATCCCTACTAGGGGCATTGCCAGTTGTAATACAAGAGCTGTC
The DNA here is from genome assembly GCA_013375575.1 of Percina caprodes. Taxonomy (NCBI): domain Eukaryota; kingdom Metazoa; phylum Chordata; class Actinopteri; order Perciformes; family Percidae; genus Percina; species Percina caprodes. The sequence goes on from JABXJD010000073.1 coordinate 2,302,968, forward strand.
ATTTATCTTAAAACCTGCAATATGGCAAATCATCTGTAGGTATACTGTAACTTGTGGGGAATGGAAAACACATATAGTATACAAGAACAGTACAAAATATTACAAATGAATAAAAACAAATAAAAAAGAACACATTAAAATCCAACTAAACATAGTTATATGTATTTCCAAATCACAACACAGAAAACAAAGTCAAGAGGTGTATTGCATTTTAGTGTTGTCCAGTAGAGAGCAGCACAGATGTGTCAATTCTAAATGCAAAGTAGTGATATTACTTTGCATAAAGAGGTGCAGGCAACTTTTTTATTTTGAGATGGAGACACATTGTCTGTGCCAAAATGAATTTAGTGAAATTAACAGCTCACGGGCAGCAGTCTGATTTTAATTTGGCATTAAAAATGAATGTCACAATTCAGTTATTAAAACCAAAAAGCTAAATAATTGTCCTTTTAACATGTTTTTCCATTTAAATAATGTCACAGTAAATGCATACATAAAAAAGGAAATACTTATTAACAATGTGTATTGTTTGTTTTAAGTGAGGCATTTAAAATCAACGCCATAATAACAGAAGCAGATGTAGAGACAAAAAAAACATTTTGATCTTTGCATTTTTGACCAATAAGCACTGAAAAAAGAAACAAATTTAGAAATCCTACATCCTATAAGTGAACATATATTCTGTCTGATCCATGTATATAAAATGTGGGTGGACAAAACATAAAAAATATCTATGAATATAATGCACTTCTATAGTAGATCACCACTAAATACAGCCTCAATCACTAGATGAGTGACGCAACACCCCATATCAAGCAGCAATGTAGGCAGACCCAAACATTAGATATGAATGAGTTGACAGGCTGCAATTCTGTTATTTTTTTTTTTTTTGTCTTTCAGTTTTTCCTTTCTGAATGGACAATGTTTGTGATAAAGTCTGAGTGAACGGGCCAGAGCAGTTATGTAAGTTGGTGACAAAGGTAATTTATTGTTCTGCTGCTGAGGCCAGGGGTGACGTTATCAGAGGCAGCTGAGGACACACGGCTTTTTGCAGATGTGGAACTTAACTCAGGAGTGAAGTGTTGGTGAGAAATAGGGGAATGAGTAACTGCCTAGCTATCCTGCACTGGATTAGCCTTAGCAGCGAAAACAGCCGCATATTCAGCCCTGTTGTGCTGCTGCAGGCGGGGAGGGGGAGGTGTAGAGTACTGCAGGCGCTATGGGTGTGTGTGTTTATGAATAGAGTTGAACTGGAGTTCAGCCAAATTCTCCCAAAAAAAGCAATCTTCTAATCCCACAGTATTTTCACAGTGCTGGGAAATAAGTAGTATAACCTCCCCAACAGTCACTGGTAGCATCAAATAAGAGATTTTGCGGTATATGATATCGCAAGACATTTATATCTATGTTACTGAAGAGGAAGATATACTTATAAGATGAATATGTTTTTCAAATTTAGATTCAAATTAAAATCATAAGCTGGACATACTGTATATACCAACAACAATAACAACATATCACAATATTTCCCTAAAGAGATCTTTAAAGTATTCTGATATACTTAAGTATTTATGCCATACTGTACTTTAGATCCTACCTTTATATTTACCAGTATTCTAGTATTAAACAAATCTCTTCCAGGTTTCCTGCACCAAAACCTTATTCAAAAATCAAACTCTCAAATTTGTAGTAATGAATAATACAAGAAAATCTAGTCCTGGAATATAACCTTGCTCACCATCAGTATGATGTCTGGATGTCTATCTAGGGATATATGTATGTTATTTAGAATATTGCTGTTTATTATGTATTTCTGTAATAGAAGCTTTAAAAAAATATTCCCACATTTCCCACAAGCCTATGAACGTTGTGGGTTTTACGTCATCAGCCTGAAGCCCGTTGATGGCTGCTGCTGGCCTGGAAATGGGGTCAGGATTACAGCTCTGTTACTAATACTATTCCTATTAATGTAATAGTTTGAATAGTTAGTTTTCTAATAGGTGGTTTTGGGGTTATTTGCATTCTTGCTGAAAGTTACATAAAATTAATTCCTATCTCAATGCTAAATACCAAGTTAAAGCCCACAGCCGGTTAGTTTAGCTTTGCATAAAGACTGAACAGCTAGCCTGGCTCTGTCAAAGGTAATGAAATCCACCTACCAGCATCTATAAAGTTCACTAATTAACCGGTCATATCTCATATGTTTGATCTGACCAAAAACCAAAGCGAAAAAACAATAAGTAGCAAGTTCAAGGAACCAGGAGTATTTCAAGCCAGGCTGGCACTTTTCTCCTGTTTCTAGTCTTTATGCTGAGCAGCCACATAACATTTTAAATAAGATATTGTATTACAGTTATGAGATCTAAGACAATATACTTACCTCAAAAAATTGTGGCAGTACCTTCGTTTTGTCCACATCAGATTTGTTGATTAACTCCGGTAGAGATACATATGGCTCTGGCGAAGGCTTCAGCTCAGGTGACTCGCTGACGACTTGGTCCTGACCATCCATGGGCCGCACATACGCTGTTGGCTTCTGGGTCATGACTACGCTGGGCTGCTTCGACGACAGGAGTGAAGGGAAGGTCTGGGAAGGTAGTGCGTTACCCTTGTTGGCTTGAGGCAGAGATGCATCTTTGGGTGACTGTTTTAGGCTAAATGTGGAAACATCCCTTGTGCTGGCAGAATCAGAGGGGTGATCTGTGGAACCCTGAAGTTGATGTCTATCAAAGGTGTCCTTAGTGTCCATGTCATTGGTATCATGGTCACTGTAATGTGGGAAGGGTGGCGGCTTAGTATCAGAAAACTGAGAAGACATTTCCTGGGGAAGGCTGCCATGCTCCCTGAGATCTGAGTGGGCTTCATTCTTTTGTTGATGTGCTGAGAAGCTGAGCTGACTGTTGTTCAAAGACACATTTGAGAAAACTGATGAATGACCATGGTGGTTAGGAGAAGAGGTAGTGAACATCCCCATGGGCTGAGATGAGTAACCGTTATTAGAGGGGGATTTCTGACTTTGGGTGGACATGTAATGGACCTGGTTATGGAATGGAGGTTTGGTTGTTTTATTGGTGTTTGGCTGACCCTGATCTGATTGTGAGAAGGTTACATAAGTAGGAATGGGTAAAGGATCAATGGCAAAGGGATACGGATTATTCACATCTTCATAACTGCCCAGCATCCTCTGGATTCGATTGGAAAGCTCATCCCCTTTGTTTGTCTGCAAAAAGAAATGTCAAACACTTAGTTATGTTAACAGAGTTCATATAACTCTATAGTCTAAAATACATTCTTATAATTCTCTGAAAAAAATCATGCTATATCCTCTGCATGTTTTTTTGCATACAAATATATTATCTATTTAGTAAAACTAAAAAAAATTTGGATTTAAAAAAAAAAAGAAGGTATAGTTGAAGAACATATGACTGACCTCTGAAACCAAAGACCTTTGTCTGCAAACAGATTTTCTATTTTTTTTTTTTACTGTTTTCCAATAATGTTTACCAGTAAGAATGTCTTAAACTGACCCTTTACCTCTTTTATCCATAACAATTACAGCAGAAGACCTGCGTCATCAACCAATTTCACACATGCACTAAAAACCTGAAACTATCTTGACATTACCCAGCGTCCGACACTGACAATCTCTGTTGTGTGCTACATGTGTGAAAGGGAAACTCCAGACTATGTCGAGACCTGATTCCTCGGACTTCGGACATTGTCTGGAGTTCACATGTGAAAACTGCTATCTTCCACTACTGTTGTGTGTCTTTACTTTGTATGGTTCCCTAAAGAGTGGCACATTCTCATGGCTGAGTTCTTTGGTTTGGCTTGTTTCTTGGTTCCTCTGTTCCCATGCTTGGAGGCGAAGACGGTTCCTTTTCTCATTGTATATACTGTAGAACATTACAAAGAAACACAGATCTTAAGTCAGCATTGCATTAACAAGTGCATTATTTCTGTAACTCTAGTTATAATACAAAAACCCAACAAAAAGATGCGCTAGGTGCCTCAAATGTTAAAATTGAAATTGGTGACATGCTCCATGTATTTTGTTTTAGATTTTCTATGATTATAAATCGTAGAACAATGAGTCTGTCTGATCCTTATGATAAAATCAGTTTTGGCTAAAGACACCAGAAAATTTAGAGATTGAAAATGTATGACATCTTATCACAGACTTATCTACCCATGGGGCAGAGCAGCAGGGTCTAATGGGAGAAGACAACCCATCATATCAACTGAAAAGTTAATTAGACTCACAGACGCCTTGAGGATTCACCACAACCTTCACATCTGTTCTCTCTAGTCCCTAAAGATAACATGCAGACATCAAATGGATACTACTCGTCCAAATATGATGCAAGTGGCATAAGAGCTTGTTCACTGTATTCAATTACAATGTGAAACAACAGCAGGCAGGACCAGGCGCCCCGTGTTTAAAACTTTAAATATACTGCACACATATCCACATTTGAAATTTTGTACTTTTCAACCCAAAATACAGTGTTGATCATCCTCACTGACAGCCACCCCAATGGGAGGCTTCCATGGCAACAAGTGAAGCAGCACAGATTTGGGACTATGCCAAACAGATGAGCACTTACTCATTAATGGAGCAGAGAGACTGGCCAAACTACTAGAACAGCACAAACTGGCCCTGCCCAGGTAAAGCAACATACTGTGCCTGTATTAAATTACGCATTAATCTAATACAAACATTACAACATTTTACAAAAAATTACAAAATTACAATTTGTTCATGATTGTACATGTTGATGATATGACACAAGCTCACAACTTACAGAATATAATTAGAAACAGCTCCTGCTAGCAATACCGGGGTTTAAATTATTGATGAGGCTGAAACTTAAACTGTAGCACTAAGAAGAGTGAGTTAATCCTAATATTGGGTTAACCTCTAACCCTTTAATAATTAGTCACATCTGCATTATGCACAATTATGGCTGTCCGATATCTATTACTGCACACATTAATCTGTCAGATGTGATATGTGTTTTATGTGACATAGTCATTGTTGCTATCACTCCATCTCTGCTGCCTTATGTCTTGTATGTGGTTTCAACGTGGCCTCTGACACTTTTCTCCTTTCTCGTATTGTATTTACTGGACGGACAGTTTTAAAGGAGAATTGCGGTCGATTTCAATACTCTGTTGTTTGTAAATTTGTAGTGCTGTCAGTAGAGAGAAAAAAGCGAAACAATTGGTGCTGCCTACACCGTATTATCCTCCTGCTAGCGTTAGCACCCAACAGACATAATTAGGGCCCATTTTAAATGTGTTTTTAGCCTCTTAACATGTTCAAAATGTCATTTAAAGTGCCTACCCTTGTGAAGTGATTCCTTCCAAGTGAACAGCTAGAGTGAACTCTAGCAGGAGGATAATACGTGTAGGCAGCACCGATTGTTTTCGTTTGTAATCGACCAGAATTCTCCTTTAATGCCATTGCCATTATCTGTGCTTGTTTATTTGTGTGCTACTTCTTTTATGTTTTAACCCTCTTTGCTTAAGCCTTCGGTTATTATACATGTAATGTAACTCAATTTAATATGTTAACCATTGTATTTTCAGATGCCTATTGTCAGCTGGCCGGGGACTACAGCTGGAAATTAGCCGTAGAGGCTTAAGCTGCTCCCTTTATTGTACAGTTAATCAAGGGGGACTGTCCACAACATTGTAAAATAATAAACTAAACATACAAGCTCAACATTAACCTGTATGGACCAATGTCAAATATTTTGAGCAGTCTGGCTGCTCCTGTAGGAAGTTTGATGAGTAATTTCCCTGCTTTTAGAACAAATTATAATTTGCTGTACCCCATCTGTAGACTAGAGCCTTTCACCAAGGTGAATGGGAGAGCTTGGAGTGTATGGATTTACCAATCACAGATGACAAATGCCAGACACTGAATAAATGTAGAAAAAAAAGGTGACATGACAACCTTTCCACTAGAGCTGGACGATATATATCATCAAAACGATATAAAAATGTATATTGTATAGCCTATATGAGCATTTTTCTATATAGTTTCTATCACAATGTCAAAATTTTTTACGTAATTAGCTTTTTAAATGTGAATATTTTCTATATTATTCACTCCTCTATGACAGTAAACTGAATATCTGTGAGTTGTGGACAGAACAAGACATTTGACAACAGTATCTTGGCCCTTAATCACATTTTTCTGACATTTTATAGACCAATCAACTAATCGAGAGAATAATCGACAGTAAAAGTAATGTTAGTGGCAGCCCTACACAGGATTATACAAACATACATGCTATACCGGGATATCTTATGGAGATATGAAATGACCAATATCGGGATAGAAGATCTTCTAGCCTTGTTGAGCATTATTGTCCCTTGAGTTTTTTTCACTAACTTTATTGTGTAAATTAACAAATACAATTTAAGTGACTGAAACATAAATTGTATCTCTCCTGCTCAGGTTATTATAGCAGAGCGGTTTACTCGTGCTTCAGTCTCAGTCATTCTGCCCTGTATTTTTAGAGTGATTTTACAGCAAAATTAAATTAATACAGACAAGAGTCAAACCAGTTTTGTCTTGTTATCCAACGTGTTACCCAAAATCCAAGTTACTCAAAACACGACGCCTGAGGTTTAAACGTTACAGAAGTCCAAAGTATGCGTAACGTTTGCTTTAATTTAATGTTACATAAACTAGCTAGCTTGTAAGTTATAAACATAGCAGCCCCTTTAACCAGCCTGCTCTTTCCAGCTGATTCCACTTCTTCCTCGAACTGCTTATCAAAGCGAAAAAAAAACAACAACCTTCATGTCAGTTTTACAATAACTACAGAAAACTACTACACTAACGTTAGCTTTTCTTCTGATATTTTCACAGAGTTTCAAACTAAAACTTTACCTGGGTAAAGTGCGCTGCTAGTGAGCTGGCTAGCCGTGTCTAGCTAATTAATGATAGTTACCCGATCAGACTGTGAAGCTAGCGCCCAGCTGCTAGCAGCTAGCTGCGGCTGTGTCTGCCTACCTCGGCTGAGATGCCATGGTGCGCCTCTCACAACATCCAAAGTTGGTTGTCATGTGTTTCTGACAGTCCTCACCAAGGTGTCCTTCTCACTTGGTCACATTGTTTAGTTTTACCGCTGAAGAATTAGTTCATCTATATGGCTGTCAGGCCGCCGTTGTTTAATAGTTGTCTGCTAACCGTCTGTGTTTGGGTTGTGCTCTCTCTCTCTCTCTCTCTCTCTCTCTCTCTCTCTCTCTCTCTCTCTCTCTCTCTCTCTCTCTCTCTCTCTCTCTCTCTCTCTCTCTCTCCGTCTGTCTGTCTGTCTGTCTGTATCTGTGCCTACTGGATTGTTCTACTTTATTCAGCCATCCGGGGACCAAGCTCAGTTTCGTACACTCAGTCCAAGTTAGTCTGAAAATACCTCTAAAGCAGTTGTGTTACTATTATAAGCGTAAATACAAAGTAAATATAACAAATAAGTCCACTACGAGCTACATTATTTACTGTGTTTTTTCACATCACGACAGTTTGCCCAAACTTAATAGCCTAGTATTACCCCTACGGAACAGACATGGTACAGTCATCTGTGTATGTTTTTTACCCCTGACCGATGTGTAGCCTACGAGTATGTAAATTAACTTCATTTTAAGTGGATGTTGACTGCTGGAGAAAAATAAATACAGCGGCGCTCATAAGTTTATCAACCCATTCTAAAGTTGACTAAAAAGAGGAATAAAAAAATAATCTTTTAGAAGTTGATCTTAATCTTCTTAAAAATGAGGAAAAATACAACCTTTAAGGACACAGATTTTCTTTGTCAATGAACATTGTATCGTAAATAAATAAATGTTCCTCCTTAAAATATAGGAGGCATAAGTATACACATCCCTATGTTATATTCCAATAGATGCAGGCAGATTTTTAAAGGTGTGTTATTTCAGGGATCCAGGATACTATACATCCTGATAAAGTTTCCTTGGCCTTTGGAATTAAAATAGCTCCACATTATCACATACCCTTCACTATACCTAGAGCTTGGCATTGTTTTATTTCAGTTAGCCTAATAGCTGGGTTGATTTGCATTGAGAGATGATTTTATGGAAAGTATTAAGGTAGGGTAATTTTAATTCCATGTTATAGACATTTCATGACTTTAGGTAGGTCAATCTTGGGACAGGACACACTAAAATAACTAATGTTTAAATACTTTGTTCATGGTTTATGTGCGATATATGTGACAATAGTGCACAAAACAATTTTGCTTAAAATAAAGACCAAACATAGTACACAAAATATCCACGTTTCGATTTTGAAATAAAGAAACGCCTGTAAGACCCTTTTGTGATTGGTTGTTGGATGGATGCAATATCTTATATTGTTTATAGCTAACAAGCAGACCCTTGGGAGCTGAAAGGGATTCACTCTCCTGCCCAGAAATACAGAAGCAGATAATAAAGTCTTCTGACTCACTATGCCACCTTGCTGCCAGTTTTGGTGAGTAAACTTAGATTTGATGACACAGAGCCCAAAACTGGCAGTGATTGTGACATCTCTTGTAGGTTTCAGAGTTTAGCCTGCAGCTAAAAAAACAGACAAATTATTTTTACACATTTCAACCAGACATGTAGGATGAGCATGCTGATGAAGTGCGTCACAAAAGAATTAAGCAGCCTCTGTCTGTGTGTTGCTGCTTTTGGAGCATGGACTCCAGCACGTGTGTGATTTAATGCAGGCCTGAGTACAGGCTGTGCAGAAAGGTCTGTTATTTGACACTCACCCTGGGTGGTTATGCTGCTACTGGCCGTCTGCCAGCAGAGAACACAACATCATCTTACTTCATTTAGACCTAACAGGAGGCTCAGCACAGCTGAATAGACCATGAGACTTTTACGATTGTAGCCAATATAAATATGTAACAGTTTGGGCTTCATTACCATAATATGCAATACAATATAATTATTCAATTATCCAATTATGTGATATGGATTTTATGGTAAGATCTACAAGAAACAGTTGGAGCTGTTCAGGATTTTGCAAAGTTTGCCCTGATTAAATTAAGCCTTATAGTGACGACCATATTGTAGTGTAAAGAGAAGTACTTCCACTCTTGGTTATGGGTAACTAGAGTACAATTCACATGACCCTGCGGAGCCAGTGGTAGATGAGATGGTAAAGAAATATGGTTCTGCCTGTGTAGAATGCCTACCGTATTGGCCCACAAAGTTTGGGTTTCCACAAAATGGTTCATTGAGCACAGGAAAATTGACAGGTCCGCCGCTACTCTCAATCCTTTTGAGTCAAGGCTGAAGAACTTTCTTTTTGATGTTGCCTTTCTTTAATTAATTGTTAATTTCCTATACTGAGGTTGCATTGTTAAAATTATATGACAATTTCATCTACATTTATATTTTTAGTTGTTTTTAACTGCTCTTTAATGTTTAATTTCTTATACAGCAATGTAACTTTTATTCTCGTAATTTATCTGTTTTTGATTTCTTGGTCGTTTTTAACTGCTCTTTAATGTTTTATGTAAAACACTTTGAATTGCCCAGTTGCTAAAATGTGCTATACAAATAAAGCTGCCTTGCCTTGCCTAAAAGAGAATTAAAAACTTTTGGCACACTCAAACTCATGCATTCATGCTATTCTACTATTATAGAGGGCCTAAAATGGAGGGCAATGTGGCTGAAACAACCACTGACTGCTACACAGACTGTCAAAAGTCAGGCATTTGTTATAAAAGGTCAAAATAATGTGGAAATTGATTAAAATTAAAAAATTAAAATTGATCTATTGGTTGGGTTTTATTGAACACAGTATTTATCAAGCCATATCAATAGCTTACACTTACTTAAAAATGTAAATTGAGTCAAATTTAAACTTTGGAACAGAGTGAAGGCAGTGATTGGTCAGTTGGTGTTGAGACTGCTCTGTAACAAGCGCTCCATGATGCCATCCAGAGGCTGGATGGTGTAAAGCACTGCAGTCTGATACTTGTATTAGTTTAAATGATAACCAGTAGGTGGCACTATATTGTTTCTTGTGAGTAGAATAGAACACCACAAGCGCTTTTTGGCCACACAATCAAGGGCAGGTAAAATTTGGTAAATGTATACTGTATGTATGTAAATGTTTGTACTATATATAAAACCCAGAGCAGCACATACTGACATAGTAAACATGTGTACAGTAACCAGACACATACACATACATGATGCACTACTGCACATATAGTACTGCAATGGCAGTATTCTAAATATAATAGTGTTTCTCTAAAACGTCCCAGCAAAACTATTCCAAACTCATTTGTTTACAGTTTGTGTAAGTATATAGTACTCTGTTTGCAATTAAATAGAATTAGAATTGGATTTGCTATAGTGGGTTCTGGTTTAACATAAGGTTAAAATAGTATATTTAAATGTTTCTCAACAGTAAGCACAATAAACATGACTGAAAAAAAATGTAAAAAAAAATTATTTATTATTGTTATAAACACAACCATTAACATCTCGTACTCACATTATTTATTTAACAGAGAACTTTGGCATCACTCTGGTTGCCTTTTGAATCCAGCAGAGCCATGATGATGTTACATTACATTACATTACAATACATTACAATACATTACATGTCATTTAGCTGACACTTTTATCAAAAGCAACATACAGTTGCTATGTATGCCAGAGGTCGTACACCTCTGGAGCAACTAGGGGTTAGGTGTAATGTAATGTGTGATGTATTGCAGCGGGATTCAAATCCAGATCTCCCACACCATAGGCATGTGTCTTATCCACTGCAAGATTTTCAATAAATGTCTAGTGCTTAACAAAGCTGGATTCACATACGCAAAAGTAATCTATCATCAATATTAAATACTTTCACAACTAAAACAAGAAAATCACATATCACATAAAAGAAACTTAAAGACAGATTCATTATTCTGATCCTAAATCAACATCATAAAACAGAAAACAATATCATGAGACAACTAATGTTGACAATGAAAGGAAAGGAATAGAAATCTATGACACAGAAGAACTTAAAGAAGAAAGTTCAACTCTGGAAGACAGTTATTAGATTTGTAAGCCAGTGGTAAATAATTATGAATAACTTACAAATTATTTTACGTATTATATAAGCAAGACTCAGACATTGAGATGAGGTTTTAAGTATGCTAACAACCTATCATGTAAAACAACCAATATACTGATAGTAGTGATCCTTATATATTATACTTTAGTGGAATGTAAATAAATACATTTACTCTAACAACTAGTACTACTACTAAAATACAAATTTGACATACTTGTACCTTCTATTTCAAGATACTTTTTACTTCAACTCCACTACATTTCAGAGGGAAATATTGTAGTTTTTACTCTAACACATTTATTTGACAGCTTTAGTTTATTATTAGTTATTATTATTATTAGTTTCTTTACAAATTAATATTTTTGCAGAAACATGACAACATATGAAGGGATTGTAAAATATGATGTCTTGTTACAGATTAAACTATATACAAGTAGCTGAATTGATTGACAGAAAATTAATTGGCAACAACAATTATTTCAGTTTTTTTTTTTTTAACATTTCATGATTCCAACTTCACACACGGATTCGTTGCTTTTCCTTTTGAATAATTAAATTTTTTTTTTTATGTTTAGACTATAGTGAAGGTACGAATCTTGGCTCGGAGAACTTGTGACGGCATTTTCAATTGTTAAAGTACAATTGATTAATCGTATCGTAACTATGTCAGATTATTAAAGATCAACAAACTACAACATTTAAATGTTGTGTACACTTTAATGCATGAGTAGTAATATTACCATGATATGATGTACAATAATATAACAGTCAAAGGGGGCACTATTTTGCTTTGAGTACTTTTACTTTTAAAGCTGTAAGTACTTGTTCTTGATTATGCTTACATAGGCTACTGTTACTTAAAGTTTTCAATAGCCTACAGGACTTCAGTACTTTCTGACATTTTATCCGCCACCTTCTTGGTTGGACTGATTTGGTTTCCACTGCCAGAAGGTGACCAGAAAAGGAGGACATTTAAGAACTTTGTCCCCGAGGACATCTTCGGGGGCGATAACTTGTACGCAGAAGGACGCCCCCGCCGTCTCTGTGCTGAAGTGCGGCGTGACGTCGTATCGGAGGCCACAGTTGTCTGCGATTATGGTGGGGCTGTTGTGTGCGCGCAGTATGGTGGCAGTGGGGACAGTGGCTTTGACTTCCAGCTGCTCATGTCCATCTGCAGATACATCAACAGGCAGCACCACGTAGGCATGCTGAAAGCTCTCTCCAATGGTGCACTTGAGCTCTGTAGACCAACAGTATTCCCCGAGGTCTCCTAGGAAGAGAAACTATTTTATGAAAGCCTATACTCAGCAGATTTGTATGTGCTAGGGAAGAGCCGGGACGATCGAAACGCGGGACGGATGAAACATTCCAGTTTTCTCCGAGTGCAAAGATGATAGACAGACTTCCTTAGGTGAAAAACATAAAGGATGTTTATTAATGAGTGTTTTTCATTTAATGGTTTACATGCTTATTTAGTAGACCATTTAGTGTTCTCCACAATCCCAGACTTTCATATTGCATGCTTGTTTACATGAAAACCAAAACAGGTAATAATGACATATGTCTATGTCGGGCCGTTTGAAACAGCTGTTTCAACTGTAAAAATGTACAGTAGGCCTACTAAACTTCTAAAAATGGCAGAATCATCCACATGAGATTTTAATAACGGCTTCATACACGCTTCACCATGACGGCAATTAGTTGTTAACAGACATTCACAAAGACGTACAGCCCTGCAACAATCTATCTAAAATAACACCTTTTGGAAGTACCATTCATGATATATAGTAAAATATTAAAGTTATGGGAAGTTTATATGGCTTAAACTGTGTATTTCATTCGTCCCGTCCAGGAGGGACAGATTAAACATTACGCACGTCCCACTTTTGCTGTAATAATTCCTGAACGGTTTTGTTCAAAGCTGAAAATGTATTTGACAGATGACAGGTGTGGGTTGCAAGTGACAAAATATTAGATTTCAGTGCGATACGACCGGTCTGTAAATTAGGCTACGTTTGATTAAAAAGTGTTTCAACTGTCCCGGCTCTTCCCTAGTATAGTGTTGGATTGACATACAGTAAGAGAGAGGAACAGATGGTAAACCATACTAGAGTTGAAAATGTGACTCCTTACCATCTTTTTTGTACATTTTATTAATGCAAATATTTTGATTCAACAATATAAAGACAAGCACATACCAAATAGGCAAAAAAAAGACAAGAAATCATCAAAAACAGACAGCCAGCACTCAGTACAAAGAAAATGAAATGTGCATTTACAGCATGTGTTAATTCATTAGATGAGATGCCCCAAAATGTCCTCACACAATGACTCCTTACCTTCTGTGGAATCTTTAAGACGTATATTATGATTGTCTTGAAGTTGCAATTTCTTGATGTAGGTCATTCCAGTGCACTCCACCAAACATTCTGTTATTTGTGTCCCTGTGTTGGAGACTGGTTTCAGCAACGTTTCCTTCTCTGAACATTCAGCTGCCCCTACAACCAGCAGAAGGGAGGACAGTATGCCAAAAGACCCCCACATAGTGAAATACTGTGACATTTTGTCCAGTATCAATAAATTCAATTGTTTGCAATGTTAAAATTTTGGACCAAATCTGGCTGTCCTTTTGTAAAGTAGTTGCTTGACTGTAGTTGGATAAATATCTTGCTGGCACAACTTGACAATAAGATTCCACTGCAGCCAGGAAAAGATACAAACACAGGCACAGCAGAAGACTGAAGGCTGAAGAGTTTTCAAAAGTGCGCAAGATGTTGCTCTTCCCCTGACCAGATTCTGGTTTCCTGGAGTACAGTGCCAACATTTCTTCCTGTGCTATTTTCCTCCCTCTAGACTACCAGCCTATAATAAAGATTGTCATGAAAAACTGAGACTAAAAAAGTGTATTTTAAATCATCTTTATTCAAAAAATTGTAAGCAATAAATCAGGAAATTAGTACAAATGATTAGGATGTCATAGCAAGGTCATAAGTAAAATAAAACATTTCACATTTGATGTATATTGATTGAGTTGAGGTGATATATCACTGATACGTTGTAGTGCACTTGTGAAAAATACTTGTATAAGTGAATGGTGAGGTAACTTTGTAAAGCCAGCGTGAGCATATAACAAAATGTCACTAACTAACTAAATGTTCAAAAACCCATATGGAAAAAACAACAACTCTGCTTCATAAAAAAAAAACACATCATACAAAATGTTATGGATTCATTAACAACTTAACAGAAAAAAAGAATATAACAGACTGTAGGTAAAAAATACAATAAATCAACTGACTATTTTTTCTTCTAATCACAATTTAGACACACACCTTCATTTTCATTATATTCTCTTGCAGGCCTTGATCTATCTAATTAAATTACTTTACTGGTCAAAGTAATACATCACAGAAAAGTACTTTAATGTGATATAACAAAGTATTTATGTCAAGAGAAGGTACCATTTCTTTTACTTTTTCTATAAATATGTTTACACCTTGAAATTACGATTTTTTACAATTACAGTTTTTTTGGGGGGGTTGCAGGGCAGCATTAACGAATTTATCTTTTCTACCAGTTGAAACATGAAAATGGAGTATGGCCAATGGATGTTTGTGGAAAAGCACAGCAGACGTTCGTACTCAGAAGAAATTGATACTAAGATTTAGGTGCAGGGATTTAGTTGGTGAACGCAGTCTTCTCCTATTACTCTCCCTGCAAAAACTGTTTGACCCTCAACATGGCAAGCATATCCTTCATTTACAATTAGTTGTAGATTTTTCATGATATAAAAAAAAGATGAATATTTTGATTTGATTAAACTGACTTCATGGCCATAAGATACGTTGTTTCACAGATCAGAGAAGAGACATCTGGCCTGTGTAAGGATTTGGCTCTGCACAGTCTCACATTTTTGGAGGGAACACTCAGTAACAGTTGGTAGCTTTAAATAGCGTGCAGTAATGAGATGCATTTAAAGATAAACTGTTAGCTTTAATTACACGGGAGTAAGCCACACTTTATTTGTAGCTCTTGGTGAAAGACAAATACTTTCATCTATCAACAGAAATGCATTTTGGTTATTGTCCTGCCAAATCAGTATATAGTAAGTTTATTGGTTAACTGGTAAGTAAAGACAATAGCACACAAATGCAGACTATAATTTTAGATTAATAACGTGTGATTAAGATCATCAGTTTTACCACTAAAATATGAATTGATCAGTTTTATGTTTGGCTGGCTCAACAGGTCTGTAATGGCACATTGTGGTTAGAAAGGAGAAAAAGGAATGCAAAACGGAGAGAGACTTTGCTTTGGTTACCACGCTCAGTGTTGAATACTCACTAAAAGGATCTAAAATAAGTGTTATAAGTTATATAAAATAAAGTTGTATCTACCTTTTCTGTATTTTATGTGGTTTTGTGTGCGTTTTGTGTCCAGATGGGTCATATTGAGGACAGTAAAACCAACGTTACTCTCTGCTGGGCTGCTGGAGGTTGCCAGGCCCACAGCCACAGCTGCGGGTCAGCTGTATGGATGAAATGACGAGGGTGCTGAATTCATCCATGTAGAGGACAGGCACCATTTCCTGGGAAGTGGGCTGACAACATGGCACCTGGAGAGGAATAAAGAGAGGAGGAGTAAGGCCACTGCACAAACTGCCCAACAAGACTACACAAAAAATTGACTTGTATTTAAGTTTGTTTTCTTTATAAGGTATAACTGTTTCTTCTGGTAAAGACAAATTGATACAGTAATAGACATTTACACTGACTGCAGAAAAGTAAATGTAAACAGTTGTTTCATAGTCTAGCGGAACTGCCATATATATATGCAAAAAATAAAGAATCATTTCAACCAATGCAATGAGATTAAAGCACCCATATTCTGCTCATTTTAAGGTTCAGAATTGTATTTTGAAGTTGTACCAGAATAGGTTTACATGGTTTCATTTTCAAAAAACACCATATTTTTGTTGTACTGCACGTTGCTGCAGATCCTCTTTTGACCTTGTGTGTTTGGGTCTCTGTTTTAGCAACAAAG
Organism: Percina caprodes; assembly: GCA_013375575.1. NCBI lineage: Eukaryota > Metazoa > Chordata > Actinopteri > Perciformes > Percidae > Percina > Percina caprodes. The sequence continues at coordinate 2,319,112 of JABXJD010000073.1, forward strand.
TGAGACAACTCACTTGTTTTAGCTACAGAGTGAGAAATCTCACTTCAATACTATCTTTGTTGGGAGTCGCACATGCACAGTAGCTAGGTAAGATCACATCAGCTAGATAACTCTTTCTCCAACTTTGGTCAGTACAAGGCAGGATTAGCTGGGAGACTTCTTCTAAGCGAGGACGCACTTGTGGAATACCTGCAGAACAGGGACAAGTAAGTAGTTCTTTGTAGATTATGGTGAACTAGTGTGAGTTGTAGCAGTGTTTTGCCACTGAGAACGAGCTTGCATGCGATCGCTAGCATGTTACAGTTAGCCACCTCGTCTCGTAGAAAGCCGTGCAGATTTTAATCAGCTCACCTGGAGACTGAAGGCATGGGACATTCAGAAACCTGTATCTCCCTCAAAACAGCATGGATAGTTTTCTTTCCAAGTTTGTATATTTAATAATATGGGCACTTTAAAAAAAATTCAAACAAAATTCCAAAAGTGGTCTTTTAAGATGCATATTTTAAAAGATGCAGGCTGGAACCAACATTTTTTTTAAAGTTATGCCATATTCTCTTTCCATAACACAAATATGCAGTCACACTGCAATCATTTCTGATTTACCAACTTTAGAGAGTGTCTTAGCTTGTATTTGCTAAATTTGTGTTGCCAGAAGGACAAAACGGGCTTATCTATTGGCAGCTGGTTCACCTCCTGAACACAAGGTAAACTATGTGCTGTTGTAGCAAGACACTGAGGACACTGAAATTCAGGCACAGTGGAATGTAAATGAGTACATAGACTCAAATACTGCACTTGAGTTGTAAGAGAGGGAGGAAACTACTATAAAAGTATCTATGTATGTAAATGTATATTAGTACAACATAAGGTAATTGGGGTTTGCAGACACTTATTTCAATATTCAAATGTTAGAGAATTATACCTGTGAGTCGGCATCCTGGACATTGGTGTGGGCTGATGGACATTGCTCAGTGTTAACTTCATGGTTGCACAATGCACACTGAACGATGGTAAGGCTGGCAGGATGGATCACCCAGTTGTCCCATCCCAAGTCTGGTAAACATAAGAATTATTAGAGTACATGCATTATTACATCTCTTCATGTTGAAATGCATGCACACACTCGTACATACACACACATTGTTGCATACCTTTCATGAAGACCTCAGAGGCCATGGAACAGCACTTAAGGCTTGTACTGTTTGCAACGTCAGGTGACACAGAGTGGACAGAGGAGGCTGGAACTTAAAGGACATGGATAAAAGACAAGTTTGGCTGCGTTTGGATTTGAAAAGGCCACTAAGGATAAATAACAGGCTTGAAAAAAATGGATCTACAATAGTTTCTTTGAATTTTGGTTTTCACTTACCTACAGTATCCTTGGCTCTGTGAGCAACCGTGCTGAAGGTGTTCCTCCATTGCTCTCTGACACCATCCAGCCCACCAGCAGGCAACTGTGGCTCCGTCTGCAAGTTGAGAGTCCTGAGGAGACCCTTCCTGATGGACTGCAATGACCCAATCTGGCACCTGAACATCCCATATCACTTAGATTATTTAAATAGTGCATGCTGTTACAAATTATTGCACACATGTATGTGTTAGTAGCTGCACATGACACCCAGGCGCGGGTCTAGAGGGGGGTCCCGGGGTGGCACCCTATACAATGGACCTTTTTCACAACAGACATTTTTGAATTGTCATTGTCAGGAAAAGCACAGCTGAACTTGATAACCTTAATGATGGCTCAATTCCATCAAGTGTCCCAGTAAAAGCTATTTCAGTGAGTCAGCATGCACAATACCAGGGCCTCTCTTAAGTGGAATGCAGCCATCATTAATAGTTTTGAATACACCTGTGCATTTCCTTTTCCTAACATGTCTGCCATGAAAAAGGTCTATATTTCCTATATTTCTAAGCAGATTTGCTTTGCTGTCCCCCCCCCGGCCACCCCACACCGAAAAAATCCTGGAATAGCCCCTGCAGACACTCACTCAATACACTCAATGAACTGTGGAAGCACTTTACAGATGTTTGGCTAAGCCAAGTGAGAGAAATCTTCTGTTGAAGAGTGAATGATTCCACTGCCAAACATTAAACAAAACAGTGTGTTACATTTTGCACAATATTCTCAGAAAACCAAATGGTCTCTGAATCATACCCAGAATCTATTATTTCCTTGTGAAAAAGGCCTTAGCATGCATACAAGTCGGTACATGACTTTAGACTTTAAAATACATGTATAATAACTGTGACCTAACAAGATGTTTCGCAATTCTTTAGACAACCTTGAGGAAAATAGTTTTAAATGATCTCTGCATGTCAATGCTAACAAAAACAGAACATGGCATAGGCACATAAAGTTTGATACTGACCTGTGATGAGAAACAGGCGAGTTAACAGAGGCTGCAGGTTCTTCCTTGGATGGCTGCAAAACAAATGCAATCACCACTGAAGAGCCCAGAAGCATTGTCATGAAAATGAACGCAAAGGACATGGTGTATGAGCCGGACGGTCAATCTATAGATCAACTGCTTTCAGAGACTTTTCAAAGTCACGGCAGAGTGTTGGTTCTGTGCGTCTGGTTGGAGGAGGAGAGAGGAGTGACCAGACAGTGATGCTGCACTAGGTATTGTTTGTCAGGGCATGGGAACCTGGGTTTTTATCTCTTGTACCCTTGCTTGGCCTTGAGATACTTAACATTGTTGTCTAGTTTAGTACTCACTGCCAGCTAACCAACATTTTCAACCAAATTCCTTCCTTCCTATTATACAGATTTACCTTTTTGATGCCTCTTATGCAGCAAAAATAAATACTCTTCTTACATACTTCTAGAATCATATACACTCAGTGGCCACTTCTTTTGTTATAAAACAAACAGTTTTGTTGACATTTGTGGAAATGTGTGCATTCAATTATGTTTACGACACAAATTGCCCTCTGTGACAAATAACAAATTGATTAAATGATTGATTGATTGATTGATTGATTGATTGATTGATTGATTGATTGATTGATCATTTATGTTTATTACTTACTATCAGTTAAAGACGGTGTTGTACTGGACTATATTATATTGAGATTTATATTTTTGTCCTCTCTATTTACACACGTGAGGTGGAACATAATATTACAAACAATTCTGAATACAATACTTATTATGACCTCAATGCTAAAACATATACTTTAATTAACACCTCTATGACAGTATCAACAAAACTTTAACTTTAAAGACATCGTAAAAGTCTTTAAAACTTTATGACAGAACAGTTCTATTGGATTGCATTGGGCTGTACAGGTGACACAGTATGTATATATATCAGCTTGTTCCAGTTCTTCATTGGATCTTTATGATGTTCACATTGAGCTAAATATTACAATGTACAATATACGCTGAGAATGTGTCCAAACTTTTGACTGGTACTGTACACTGTTTCATTAAATAAAAATAGTGTCCCAAAATTTGCCCTGACGTATTTGGTATTTTTTGACACTTTATTGAACAATATTTGGCTGCATGTTATGAGTTTGCAAAGAGTGACCCACTGGCTCTGTAAGAGTTTAACCCCCATTCAGAGATAATCTGAAAACCATAAAACTCATGAAATTCATTTCTGTATATGTAAAATCAACTCCCGCTTTTTGGCCAGACATGAAAGGCACAACTCTCCACTGTATATATTAACATCAGTCCCCAGCAGTTGTCATCCAAGGACGAAATCTTGGGGAGAAAGAAATGTAACACAAAGCAATAATGGGTACTGCAGGTGATGTCGCTATCTCTGACCACAGAGCAACTTCAGCTTGGCAGAGTTGTGTGAGCCAAGAACGGTCAAAGGCATGCAAGGAATGATAATTTCAGTGGGTAACTTTCCCATGAAACCCAAAATACACAGCTTATCTGTTGCAGTTGCAATTTTATCAAATCAAATCATAATTCATCAGCAATGCCACAATAATTATTGGTACAAGCTGATACAAGACTTGACAATGTTTTCTGCAGTGAATATTAAATCGGATGATTCTGAAGTGAGGATTAAATGAGGATTATGTTCATTACTACTGGTCTGCATTGATACAGATAACATAATACACTACACACATATGTACAGTATATATACGTTTCAGAGAGAAATGTGACACTTTTTACTCCACCACCCATCAGACAGCTAGATTCAGATTTTACATACAAAGCATTTGATAAAGTTATAGTCGGTTGCTCTTGTCACGTTTCAGATGTCTGTGAGTTTTAGCAGTTCAAACAAAGAAAGATTTCTACTCTAAACTTCTCATTTTACCATTTTGTATTGTTTGAGGTCCAAAGAGTTTAATTTAGTCAATGTTCCACAAAAAAGTCAAAAAACAATTGTTATTATTTTTTACAACCACATCATTCATCACAACTCCTTAGATTTATCTTGTGACCCGTTAGAGGGCCCCGACCCCCAGGTTGGGAGCCACTAAACCAAAATAGCAACAGGAAGTGTATATTAAGTAGTTAAAACTCCACCTCAACCAGTAAACAGTAAAATTTTGCTTACACATCAGTATTAACGTCGTAATAATATAGTATATTATAATTTATCAGTTCTAAATTTGTCAGTTTTTGGTAAGTATTTTTACATCTGATATTTTAATTACAATTTGCTTTGTACTCTGTTTGAATGCTGGCATTTTACTTGTTATGGAGTGGATTTTCACAGTGTGGTTTTGCTACCTTTAGGTAACTAAATGATCTGTCTTCATTCACTCTCAATTTATTAGTAACCCTAAAGCACTTTGTGTCATTGGTAAGTACGTATCACAAATAACACAAATGTTCTACAGGTCTCAACAACACTGTGATGATCTCATTATCTTCAGGTCTCAACTTCTCAGTGCTGGAACACTTTCAGAAATTACAAAAAGCATTCTTAAGCAGAGCTTTAGTGGTGATTGTTACGACATGCACATACAAACTATAGTAACTCGAGAGATATTCGGTTTCTTACTGTAAAAATCCATGAAAAGAGTTACATTATTCTGCTAGTATGTGTTGTCTGATTATTCCTCTTAACCAAATACCTCTATTGTTGTTCCCAAACTATTAAAGACAGTGTCAAACTTCAAATGGAGTTGTAAACTGGCTACAGATAATAAATATAACCAAATATAAGTTATGCTAGTAGTGTTTAAATATCTAGGGGTGCATGTGAGTAAATACAAAAATAGATCCTGCCTTGTGTCAGTGGTTCAGGCGGGTGGCGGTGGTGTAATGGAGCGAGGGATATTGTTTTGGGACACTTTGGGCCTCTTAGTACCAATTGAGCATTGTTTAAATGCAACAGCCTTCTTGAGTGTAACTGCTGATCATGTCCAACCCTTTATGACCACAATGTACCCATTTTCTAATGGCTACTTCCAGAAGGATAGTATAATAAAAGGATAATAAAATGGATATTTTATGTTGAATGAAATAGCATTTTTTGTACAATAACAAAACACACACACACACACACACACACACACACACACACACACTGAGGTCACTGTGGGACGCTGCAGATTTCATGCTCCTATTACCATGCATGAATGAGCCGAGTCCTTGAGTTATCAGACATCTCCCACCACTTTCTTGTTGTAGTACAGCTGGGAGTCACACCACAGATAGCTGCTGCTGGCCGGGATCACAAAGGGCCTTTCTAAACAGATGAAGGGCTGTGGAGGATGCAATGTGCAGATGTTCCACAAGCAGACAACACAGAGGACATTCTTGAAAGTTATTTCAACACACAAAATAAATTGTCAAAAAAATGTACCTTTTGTACTCTAGTATACTTTAGTTTCATATGAAAAACAACTTTTTGATTGAAGGTTTAAAAAACAGACTGTTTTGGTATGAGGACTTGTTGTAAACAGAACTAAACACTTAGGGTGTGATTGTTAAAATTAGAGCAAGATAAAAATGTTTCAGAAATTAGAATTATGGTTTAAATTATTTCACTGTTAACAACTAACCAGTTTTGAAATTATTTGAACAACACCACATGTAAAGGCAGAATGAAAAAGTTATTACATGAAGACAGGATCAATAATGATGTAATATGTCCATATTGCTTGGCTTCACCTAATACTTACCCTACAAATATCCAATTTTTCTTGATGTTTTTATAACCCATATGGCAAATTGTTGTTCTGAGGCAACAGAGAAAATGTGTGTGTTCTGATTGGTACATTATCAGAACAACCCAACCTTCCAAAAAATAGGGTATAATATTCATGCAGTAGCTGGTTTATGGTATTTCCATAATTATGTCTACCATATGTATATGTATAATATTCTGTATTACCGAACGTACATTGATTGGGAAATTTGTCTGTATTTATAGAGAATAGACAGGTGCAGACTAGCCAGGGGTCAACTGTTAATGGAGACGTTATTATTATCATATGAGTCCCGATGATGACACAGGTCTTGAGCAGAGGCCAACACAATCTCCTTTCAAAACAGACGCTGCCCTTTATCAGAGCCTTCATCCGTTTATTAAGCGTAGATGCCAGCCGTAGTAAGGTTTAATCCTAATCCACTTGCATCTTATTCTGTTATAGTGATCACGGGGGCCTTTCCCAAGACAGTTGGCTCTGCTATTCACAAGCTACTCAGCCAGTGTTGTGTTTGTGATGGATGGGAGTGTGTAGCTGCAGAGAGAGGACTTCCAGTTAAAACATTACAGCAACTTGGACCTTTGCTGCTGTGCCTGGGAAATGTAAAGGTCTAATTGACAACTCATGCTTTATTTCTGATTTTGTTTCCTCCAAATTATAACAGTGTGGCTGGTAAGGTTGTAGGAAAAAACTATAAGGTTTCTTTAAAGGCGTAAAAAAAGCGAGGGTAGGTCGTGAAGGAAAGGTAACGTGGCCAGGTAAGGTTCCTTTGGATCAATCTGGTACTTGATTTTTATTTGGGTGTTGATTGTTTTAAAATATTGTTTGGTAATATTTACTTTTAATAGGCCCTTTAGACAAGAGTGTATTCTATCCACACGTTTGCAATTAAGTTGTAAAACATCCAGTAGTTAGAAGAAATATTGCAGAAAAAAGAAAATGTGTTGTATGGAATCTCAGACTCACTCATACAAGTATCTTTAACAGTGAAAACTGCAAAGGATCATGGGATGTGGCATGGGAAAAACTGAACTACAGCTGAAGAAATGTGACAGAGGTGCGGCCTTTATCTAAATTATTCTAGTGAATAGAAAAATGTTCCCTTTTTTGCAATAATTTAATGTCAGTGTGTTTGCTGTTTTCATTTCTAGAGATCATCTCAATTCCAGGTAAATATGAGTTTAATTCCATCTGGCTTTACACTTTTCAGTATCGATAAAAAAAATGCAACAGCGTCTGCTTACTCTCAAATGCAATCCCTCAATTTTTCTGCATTCCGTGAAGCTGCCACTGGTAAGTCTGCCCATCTAGATCTGACACAGGGAATTTATGTATTGGCTTTAGAAGAGGAATGTTACCTTAGCATGGTTATGATCAAGTGCTTCCTTCTTCTCTCCCAAATCTTTAGCAATCAGAGCGGCTCTGTTGATCCAGCGCTGGTACCGTCAGTATGCTGCCCGGCTGGAGATAAGACGTAGGTGCACGTGGAACATCTTCCAATCTATTGAATATGCAGGAGAGCAAGACCAGATCAAGGTGAGCTCACACAGTTTAGAGGAATTTAGGGGAAAAGGTTTGCACAGAATTATTATTAATTTTCAAATGTGCCTTTATTTGCCATAGCAGCTTGGTGGCTGTTGTTCAGTAACAAACATCTCAACAATTGTTGGATGTACTGCCATGATATTTTGAAAAGATGTTCATGGTCCCCAGAGGAAAATTGCGACTAACTTTGTCATCCCCTGACCGCAATGTATCCTCTTACGCTGACATTTGTGATTCAGAGTGAAATAGCTTGACAACTATTGGATGGAGTGCCATGAAAGTTGATGCAAATACACATTGTATCTATGGGGTGAATTTGAATGACTTTGGTGATCATGTGATTTTAGGGCCACCCTGTGGTTAATATTTTAATATTTGATTGAAAAATCTCAATGACTACACAATGGACTGCTGTGATATTCGATATGGACATTCATCGTCCTCAGAGGATACATTCATATTTTTGGGGGTCCCTTAACTTTTCACCTAGTGTCATCATTGGATCAATGGTTTAATGCTAATTTGCAGATGTTAGCATGCTTACACTTAAACATCAGATGGTGAACATGATAAACATTATACATGCTAATTATCAACGTGATAACCGATGTAATGCCCTGTGTTTTATAAATTCTATTTTTCTTTTCTGCAGCTCTACAATTTTTTTGGGTTCTTGATGGACCACTTCACCCCAGCCAGCACCGAAAGTAAGACCGACTCTTACGTCTTCTGTGTGATTCCTTGATTTGAAATGTAATGTGGCTTTCATTCATCACTCTGATCCACTTTCCTCTTTTCCTCCCTTACTTTAACATAGGAAACCTTATATCTCACATCTTTCGCAAGAATGAATTCTGTCATGATACAGAATGGGAGAGATATTTTTGCTACAAGAGCATTGAGGTAACTGACAGCTACACCGGTCCCCACCTGACTTTCCCCATGACCTTCTGTGGTGTGTTGAAGCTTGTGGAGGCCATCAAGCACAAACAAGTAAGGACACAGGCACAAAGAATACACTCAAGGCAGATAGTCAAAGCAGACACATGTATCTAATGGATACCTTTTTTACTCAGGGATAAGTTTACTGATTCTTGCTTTTTTTTCCCAGTAGCAGCTACATGCTCGGTATGTTCTGCAGCTTCTCGGAGAGACTTGGAGACTTCTACGAATTTTTCCAAACATCAATCAAATCTCCGCCTATCAAAACAAGCAGATTACCATATGCGGTACTCAGCAGCAGGCCTTGCCTGAACACATTTTGCGTTGCTATTTTGTCACATTATTTTGTATTGCCCTTGAAACACTGCAATACATTGTTTATCACTTTACAGGAGATTTACATGGGCAGCTTGAAGACCTGCTGTTGATATTCTATAAGGTATCAACATTCAAATCATCATATTGACAGAAAGGGACATTCATTCTAATTAACACCTTTAACTTAATCTGTCCAGAATGGTTTGCCGTCCTGTGAGAAACCATATGTCTTCAATGGAGACTTTGTGGATCGTGGTAAAAATTCATTAGAGATCCTGCTCATCCTGTTCGGGTTCCTGCTGGTCTATCCCAATGATGTGCACCTGAACAGAGGGAACCATGAGGACCACATTGTAAACCTAAGGTAAGATAGTCTGTGTACAGCTTTCCTTTTCTTAAACTCCCATTTAGTAGCTTGTTCTGCCTGTTTTCTTAGTATTTATGTTTTTGTACATATGCTCATACTGTATATGGCTTTATGCAGTTAATGTTCTGATTACATTCAACCTACGGCTAATATGTGTACACTAACCTAGTTGTTTGTTGTGTGTTATCTCCAGATATGGTTTCACTAAAGAAGTTTTGGGAAAATATAGGGTAGGTCCTATGTATTTTGGTATTTTGCTTTAACCTCACTATTACAGTGATATATATATGAAAAACTGTATATATATGAAAACTGTAGTTAGAGTTAGTTAAACATACACCATCCTGCTGGACAGATTATTATTATTATCCATAGCTAAAAATAGTGAATACATTATTTACTGTTAAGGTAAAAACCTACAGCTCCAAGCTTATAATTCAAATAAAACTATATCTTTGTAATGCAATTTTTTTAGATCTACAAATGATTATGACAGGCAGGGTAGGCAGGTTGAAAATCAAAAATGTGTGCCTCATGTTAGAAAAAAGTCAAGAGAATTCAGCATATGGGGACCATGAATGTCTCTACCAAATGTCATGGCAATCCATGCAATATCTGATAATTCAGTCTGGACCTGAAAATTGCTCAAATTTATTGTATTAATTACTCTTACTGTGTGTAAGTCATAGAAAGCTTGAAATTGGTCTGCAGGTGCATGGCAAAAAGATCCTAAAGCTTCTCCAGAAGATTTTCAGCTGGCTGCCTCTGGCCACAGTGATTGATAACAAGGTGCTGATTGTGCATGGTGGGATCTCTGACACGACAGACCTTGACGCGATAGCCAGAGTGGACAGACACAAAGTAAGAGTTCAGCATCAATTAAATTAGCGTATTTGGTGTGTTTTACAGGCAGAAAATCTAGTAATATTATCATGATCAACCTATCAAGTTTATTTAATCTGTGTATTTTTGATTGTAAGCAGTATGGGTCGGCTCTCCGGCCTCCAAAGCCCACAAAGCATGCAGTCAATGGCAGTAAGACTCAGACAATACACAACAGGGAGGCCTGTGGACCAGTTGAAGGCCGACGTCGAGTGTGTTCTCTGACTTACTTCAGCTTGGGCCCCACTCACAGGCAGGACCTTCCTCGCCGCTCGCTCCACAACGCGCAACTCAACTGGTCTTTAGAAAAAGAGCTGAAAGAGAGGCGCAGGCTGGCAGGGTTTGACCAATCCTATGGAGAAATGAAGAAGTGTGACTCTGACTCAGACCTAAAGTCTGGAGAAACAACTGAGACAGATGTGGGTGAGTGGAAACAAGTAAGTGACAGGAAGGATGTTGGATTTCCTTGGTTGTTACTGTTTTGGCAGATGTTCAACACTGAGTATGTGCATGCACACGTTTCAATATATCTTGACATCACTGCTATTTCACTATGATTGCTTCGGGCCACCCAGATAGTGGATGTGTTGTGGAGTGACCCAATGGCCCAAAATGGCTGCATTCCCAATGAGGTGCGAGGCGGAGGCTGCTACTGGGGGCCAGATGTCACTGAGGAGGTGCTGGGAAGACACAACCTCCAGCTCCTCATCCGCTCCCATGAGTGCAAACAGGACGGCTATGAGTTCTGCCACAACCGCAGGGTGAGCACAAAGATACACAGGTGGTAGAGGTTAAGGTGGAACACCGATTATCTATAAGTACTTTCGATTTTGAGTGGCTTTGGTAAATAAATGAAAAACGAGAAGTGTAACAATTTGCAAAATGGCCTAACACAAGTTGTGACAAATCCACTCATTTAAGCAGCAAACAATGGGTCACGTACAAAGTATTAACATTTACTAAACGCCTTCCATTGCATTCAGGTGCTGACTATATTTTCAGCATCTAACTACTACGAGGTTGGCAGCAACAGAGGAGCCTACATCAGAATGGGCCCCGATCTGGTCCCACACTTCATTCAGTACCAGGCCAGCAGGACGTGCAGAGAGCTCACCCTGAGACAAAGGTACAAAGTACAAAGTACAAGGCTGTACAGAATTGAAGATAACAGAAAAATATTTTAAAAATAATCATATGCATGTCCTATGACCATTTAAACACATGCAAGCTTGCGTGCACAGTGAGATTGTAATAACACAGTAGCTACATAAGGGGACACACTTGAATTATGATTATTTCCAAGTGATTTCAAGATTTATACATTTATACAGTAGAAGTGAAAAATGTTTCTTTGTCAGTGTTGGGTGGACAGAGAGATCAGCTCTGCGAGCTCTGAGGGAACAGTTGTTCATACATAAGTCCGATCTTATCAGCGCCTTCCAGGAATTTGATCCTAACAACAAAGGTACTGAGCAGCAGTGACACTCAGTTTTGCACAACAGTAGAAAAACGTATTGTGTCAGTATGTAAATTATTCCATTGTACATTTGTGTCTATGTCTCAGGGATAATCTCTCTGATGCACTGGGCCAGCGCTACAGAGAGAGTACTGAATCTAGGTCTTCCCTGGAGGGTGCTGCGCCCTCAGCTCGTAAGCAGCACCCAGTATGGCATGGTGGACTACCAGCAGTGGATAAGGGAGCTCTCCATCACTGAGCCCAAACAAGAGGTCCGCCTTATACTACTACTGTCTAATGTCCTTCTTCCTCACCCTGTTTCTCTATCCTGACACAAAGTCACAAAATCTTGATCAATTTGTCTCTTCCATTTCAGATCTCAGATAACAGCATCCTGGAGACTATGTACAAAAACCACTCTAACCTAGAAACCATCTTCCGAATCATAGACACAGATCACTCAGGTCAGTGAGCAGCCTTGCCTGGATCCCAGACACTTGCTCCATGTCTTTCTCTCCTTTTTAGCCATACTGGCGGCATGACTTTATGGATGTCTGTCTCTTAGTCCAAGTGCTTTGGTCCAAACTGAAATATTTAAAAATTGATAAGCTGTGTTGCAACAAAATGTTGTGCTGACATTCATGTTCCCCAGAGGATGAAACCCCATTGACTTTGGACATCCTGACTTTTCCTCTAGTGCCTCCAAAAGGCCAAAGTGTATGCAGTAAATAAATATCTCCACATCAACTTAATGGATTGCTATGAACATGCTAAACTAAGATGATGAAAATAGGAAACATGTTAGCATACTGAAGTTAGCATTAAGCTCAAAACACTACAGCCTCACAGATGGCTACAAACGTGGCTGTAGACGCAAAATCTTATCACTTTATGTTGAAATATCTGAGAAGATTGAAGTGTATTTGGCAAGTTTTCGGAGACTTGCACTGCACACTCCAGAATGTGTTGTTCTATCTATCTATCTGTTCAGCATATTAAATAAAGGCTGTTAACCTTTAATACTGTATATCATATTCCCTTATCATCATCATATTCCCTAAAGTAGTGTAGGACCTCTTCCTGTAGCTCTCCATTTTCTGCCGCACGGCAATGCATGCATATAACAGCCAATGGGTGCACTCCCTCTCTGAAATGACCTGTGATTGACCCCAGTCTCCCAGCACGGGCTAGTGCTGGGAGACTGTCCTAAAGCTTTAGAGGAGATGCAGAAGTCTTGTTTTCTCTCAGACCACTTGAATTACAATATGCTAAATGATCAAAGATTGAGGTATTTCTATGAGTGTTAAAACATCCTCTTCACACATTCATTAAAACACCTTTTAAATAAATGTGAGTCAACAAAAGGCACAACATGACACAATAATTTTTTATGTTATACACTGTTGGGAAGTGTACAACTACATGCTCCCTCCTTTGTGTTTCCTTCTAGGAGTGATCTCTTTTGAGGAGTTTCGTCAAACCTGGAAACTCCTGAGCTCTCATCTTCAGACAGAGATCAGTGACAAGGCCATTGCAGACCTGGCACAGAGCATTGACTTCAACAAGGACGGGGTCATTGATATCAATGAGTTCATGGAGGCTTTCAGATTGGTGGATATCTCTGCACATACGTGAGGGCCTGGACTAGGAGCTGTAGCTGTACCTGCTGCTCTGCTGCATAGAGGAAACCAACAACTGTCTTGGATAGACGTGGTCACCTGGATACACACCTGTGGAAATTTAAAATGTATAGTAGCGTCTTATCCATTTCACCTGTACATATCAACCTAGATCTCTTCTACCACCTATATTCATGTAAGAAGATAGTGTATTAAGGATGTATGTGCGTAACTTAATGACCAACCTAGTTATGCATAAAAACATTAAACACCTGATGTCTTTGCTTTTGGGAGTACTACTGCACATATTTTGTGACTCCAGAGGGATATGTGCAATGTCTAAAAACTCTAGAATAGAATAAGTATTAAATTGAGTACAACTAAAGACAAGAGTGGGGACCTGGATATGCTAATAAATTCATCAATATGTGGTTGAGTAGGCCAGTAGCTTTTCCTCAATCCTGCTGACAGACAAACTGAAAACATTTCCTCCTTGGCTGAGTAAATACAAAGCAGTATCAAAAACTAAAGCTACCAGTTCTGAAGAATGTTTTGCAAGTACAGTATAATCTCATTCTGCAAAACAGTGAAAATGAAAAAAGTGAAAAAGTCATCAGTCACTACTCCCAACGTCCTTTACTTCTACCTGTGCTCTGAAAAACAATGGGTAATTCCCTTCGGGTTATTGGTGACTAATGCACAAGGGGATATAATCTTTCAGAAAGCTGCTTAATCAGTTCCACTGCCACCAGTCCAAATCCATGACATGAATCCTATCAACTCAAGCCCTACTTTGATGAGATGTTGGAAAGGGCTCGTCTGAACGTAAACGCAGGTGACGTGGGATGTCCCATATTAGTAACACAACAAAGGGCTCGTCTGAACGTAAACGCAGGTGACGTGGGATGTCCCATATTAGTAACACAACAAAGGGCTCGTCTGAACGTAAATGCAGGTGACGTGGGATGTCCCATATTAGTCACATCTTGTATAGATACAAATGGGGATGACACAGCCAGTATAGATATTAACTATACCATGTGGGTTGCGGACTGTTGCACCGAGGACAGTCAGCACGTTGACAACCATCCCTGTCCACAGACAGAGAGGCCGCAAGCAGTTAGATGTGATGTGTGGCTGCTTTAACCTGAAACATAGATTGCCAAAATGTAAAGATTTCGCAACGCACACACGCTGCTCAGGTAGGTGCAGTTAGACGGACAAGAAACATGGTGTTCTTTACGTAATACACAAAAAATAAAACTCAGGCTACCTTTACAGTATGTACGCAAGGAAAGGGATGTAGTAAAGAACTTTAATCATTTTAAGTGAAATTTAACATTTTAACATCTGCATAAAAAAGAAATACAAAGATGTATTTACAATGTATTCAAATCATAACACACTTTCAATCCCACAACTTGTTTACATGCCAGTCACAACCATTGTCTCATATCCATAATCTGATTTACCATAACGAAAGCTAGCTATTATTAGACAATGTTGAGTCTTTCCATTATGCTCCCTCTATATCAGTCCTGAAAGCACAGATTAACTAGTCATTGTTTGGCTGGTACATATAGTGGGGCAAAGTCCTGATAAAATGGTGATCAAGAGAACATCTCCAAATTCAGAGGCCTTCATATGATCAAACCTAAAATGGCAAAGGTTTGCTTATAGAGTAAATCCAATACCATGACAAAAAGGACAGACAGGCCACTTTTCTGGGTGACAAGCAGGCCACTTTTCAAAGGATTGGTTTTGAGAGTCAGAGCATATGTATGTGTGTGCTGGTAGGGTAGACTCAGCTCAGCATGCCTCCTCTCTTGTGTCCACTGTCGATCAGCCCGTGCTCTATGAGTTTGATGTCTTCCAAATCATCTTTGATGACGGTGATTAAATGACTTAAACCATCCTGCTGCTGTTTCAAGTGCTGAAAGTGACAGATAAGAAAAAAAAGTGTTTCAGTTTATGGCCAACATCATTAAAAATATTTTTGTCATGATCTAGAGAACTGTACATTGAGAGGTATGGAAGTAGAAGTACAGGGCACAGATAAGATGAATTCCATAAACGTAACAACTCACTTGTTTGATTTCCCTGAGGAGGTCTGCATCAACACTGTAGCGTTCTTCTGATCTCACAGCTCCAAAGTGATTCTGCATCCGGATTTGGGACATTAATTCATTCAACCGACCCTGGAGTAAGAAAAAAAAAAAAAAATGCAAATATTGTAAAATATTCAGTGAAGACTTTGTCTCAATTAGTGGTTTGATCTTTAATGGCCCAAAATACAACTTGTGTTTATGCCTGACTGTGTACTGATTGTATTTGAGAATAAAAAGGTAACCTGTGGAGTGATTTAAAAAAATAAAAATTTGTTTTTTTATCTCCAGTAGCAGTATGGGGCCTATGAGTGGATGCCATATGTGTTTATCTCATAGGTTACACAATACACATGCCTGCCAATGGTGTTGCATTATTTCACTGATCTACAGGTGGCTGTAATGCACCAAGATACACCACTTGCTAGCAAACATTTGTAAACAATGCAGGTTTCAAGGAAAAACAAACCATGCATTTTAGAGAGGGAACAACCATGTAAATATAAAGCATTCAGGGTACCTTAACTTAACATGTTGCCATATGATTCAAAATAATAGCCGAAATAATTACTGGAATAACAAAGGCTGTAGGACAGTTTTCCTTTTGTAGGACAGTTCATCTTACTAGTAAACTATCTACTATATTTATTTAAAAAGTCCTTGTAGTTAAAGCCTATAAATATGGTAGCATACAATTTCAAACATGCAGTGAACCCAAACATTTTACCCTAATTTCAAGTCTAGTAACCTTAGTGAATGAAGAAATAAGCTCTGTCAGCATGTATTTCTAACTCCTACAGTTCAGAATTACCTTGAACTGTGTGGGGGCATTGAGTTCAGACTGAATGGTGTCTAGCTGCACCCTCAGATGCTCCTCATCTACTTGGATAGCATAACCACTTTTCCTCTGAATCTCCTGTTTTATCAGCACCTGCAGGGAACATAGGAATGTAGGAGTGAAACATAAGAATTACCGGAGCGGAAAACAATAAATAAGGAAAAGGCATTCATTTGAACTCGATGAAATGTGGAGATGGTATTCATCAACACTAATTCCCTGAAAACAGAACAGTGAGGTGGCTACCTGCAGCACCCTGTGGGAGAGATCCATCAGCTTCCTCTTGTACTGGGCAATCTTGGCCACAGTGGTTGCCTGGTTCTTTTGCAGTTCACTGATATCACCGGAAATAATCTGCAAGTCCATATTTGTGTTTGCAAGTGAGAAAAAAAAAAACAGCATTTTCTCCAATGATATCAAGTTATATTTTTCAGACCTATCATGTGCCCTGTTGCCTTACCATAGAAATATAATATGTTTTGGGCTTTTGTGACATTCTGCTCAACAATGGACTAAAATAGAATAGATGCATACAAGTTGAATGTTACACTGTAGGGCTGCACAATTAATCAAATTTTAATCAATCACGATTTTGGCTTCCCACAATCAAATTTGCGTAATCAAGCAATATTTTAAATGCATCATTCTGTTCATAGAACGCTTTTTTGCAAAGCCCATCTACCGCTCCATAAACCACTGTCTGATCATGTGCCCGTCAGAGTTGTTCCCTGCATCGCACAGCTTAGTTTCTAGACGTAGACAGTCACAGAGGACAGAGTAACGTGAGGAAAATTCAGATAGCAGTCGGTTATGTCAGTCACAAAGTTTACCAGTAAAAGCAACATTTTGTCCCGTCTGTGTTGTTTTTCAGACAACAGCAGTGACCAGCGCTAGTTATTGTCTGTTAGCTCACAAAGCTCTAGAGTGCGACTAAAATTTTTCCTAGGTCTCCCCGGTGCACCTAATTGTCGTTGCATCTGCATCTGTTGCCTCTCCACAAACGCAGCAATGTTGTTTATATCGATATGGTTTAATTTTGCGTTTCATGACCCATTTCTTCTGTAAAGCCGTGCCTGTGCGAGTATCTCTCCTCTACTCGCCCGCCCCATTCACTCACACACTGCTCCCAGCAACACGGAGAGACACAGCGGCAGTCCACACTTCTGACATATGTCCACAGTTTTAATTGTTATTAACAGCTGTATATTGTTAAGCATGAGAGGCAAACCTGGATTTGTACCAGGGTTTCCGCTGGTAACTCTGCTATCGTGGCCGCCACGGCAAAAAACATTTAAGAAGTTATTGAATGCAACCAACTTCAGTCTGTTGAGTAATAGCGTGTGAGACGGAGCATGCTGGACCTGGGCGAGAGATGGCCCATGGCCAGAATATCATGTAAAAATGCAGCGCAGTGATGATACAGACATTTCATATATAGTTACACGAAGTGTGCAGCTCTGCTGACCCAGCAGTCACTGTGAGTAGCGTCCATCGCACTCCCCCTCTCTCCCTAGTTCTTTTAATCAGTTATTGTTGAAAACAAGTGAAGGAGCTTTCTCAGAGATACATATTTTTTTTTTTAAATATATCCTAGGCTATTTATTTCAGATAACTTTCATTTACATGTTTTGCAGCTGTATGTATGTACAACTTGAACATAAGAGGAATGTAGCACACTATAGATAAGCAGTTATAAATAGACTATGTGACAAAATTTGTTTTGGTTAAAATTAACAAATAATGGTGATAATTAATCGTGATCTCAATTTTGATCAAAATAATCGTGATTATCATTTTGGCCATAATCGTGCAGCCCAATTACATTGTTCCTCTGTGTATCGGGAGAGGTGAGTTACCTTTTTAGCCTCTTTCTCACATGATATATCTGGTTTAAATATCCTCAAATCCAAATCAAAGTTAACAGAGAAAAATAATGCTTGTATGGACTGTAAATGTGAAGAGTATTTCCCCCTCTCAAAAACAGTCACCAGATAAACTGACCATTATATCGGTCCTTTTTTTTAAATTACCCTCAGTACCTGGTTGGAATATTTAGATTATTACAACAAGTCGAAGGATTTAAAAAAATATTCATCTGTTTAAATAATTTCCCCCAGGCTTTACTGAGACCAAGTCCTTGTCACCGTTTCCTTTGACCTCATACTGTAAGCTATAAATCTATTTTATATATTACCCAAAATGATTTAAAACATCTCTAAATCCTAACACACAGCTCTTTTGTAATACTAATTTTAGCTGTAAACAACCTGTTGGCAGCTAACATAAATTAGACATCTGCGTACTCTGTCCTTGACACCAAAAACTCCTTTTCAAAATTCCTTTGTCGATAATCAGAAGACACTATGTCCATGTCTCGAGTTTTTTTTCACATTTGGAGAACTACAACTGGCAGTAACAGAGACAGCAGTGTTTTCACTTACATCCACTCTGGTCTGGTGCTGTTTGGTCATTTGCTCCTGGATCTGCAACCTGCGAAGCAGCTCTTAAAACCCACCATGGGCACTGGTATTAATCTGGGGAAAAAACATAAATATATATATATATATATATATATATATATATATATATATATATATATATATATATATATATATATATATATAAACTTTAATGACAACACGCCTTACCACCAAAAGATAAGCTGCCATTTTTTATTGAACAACCAACCAGTTAAAGCTGTGGCATAAAATGTGATAAAACTGCTAAATCAGTTATCATATTCCATTATGGAATATGGCTTAAAGCTGCCGTGGGTAGAATAAAAACAAAACATTTTGAACACATGTATTTTACCAACTTACTTCTCTGGGTCAGGGTTGTCCACCTTGGCCTGCTCCCAAATGATTGGGTCCACTCCTATTAAAAAGAGACATAACTTCAGAAGTGTATCACATACCAAAATCTGTTAAATTCAGCGAGATAACGACACATACAGTTGTGTAATAATAAACAAAATAATAGCAGTCCAACATCACTAACCTCATGAATCATATTTTTTGGTAGAAGTAAATGTAAATGCGCTGTATTTATAAAGCGCTTTTCTAGTCTTAATGACTACTCAAAGCGCTAACGTAGTACAGGAATCATTCACATTCATACACTGTGGCCGAGGCTGCCGTACAAGGTGCCACCTGCTCAACAGATCAACACTTGCACACATTCACGCTCCGATGGTGCAGCATATGGGGCAACTCAGGGTTCAGTGTCTGGCCCAAGGACACTTCGACATGGGACTGCAGGGCCAGGGATTGAACCACCAACCTTCCAATTGGCAAGCAACCGCTCTACCACTGAGCCACATATATTTCGCCCTGGCAAATTTACTAGTAAGTGTTGTAGAGTCATAGAAAACCAACAGGCCCAACAATCATAGCATGCATGCTGCTCATTCTGTGTAATTAAATCTGTAATTGAAATGTTCAAAATCATAGCAATGTTGTGTTCAATTAGTGAGGTGACTGATTCTGTGAGTAAACAGATGTCAATTATAGCCCATATTTAAGGAACGAAGGAAGCAAATGTTGTGCATGGTTATAGTGCACACTGAAATACTCAACAAAATGGGTCGTTCCAGACATTGTTCAGAGGAACAGCGGACTTTGATTAAAAAGTTGATTGGAGAGGGGAAAACATATAAAGTGCAGAAAATTAAAGGCTGCTCAGTCAAAATGATTTCAAATGGCATCCAAAGCCTGAATGATGTGGGAAAAAGTTTGTCCGACAACCCCCTTGCACTGAAATCAAGCCACAGTACACTGTGAAGACAGTTAAGCATGGTGTTGCAAAAATCGTGTTATGGGGATGTTCCTCATAGTGTGGGCCTATTTATAGCATGGATTAGTTTCAATACATCAAAACACTGAAATGGGTTTTTCAACAACTCAATGACCCAAAACACACTAGTAAGCGAGCAAAGTCTTGGTTCCAGATGAACAAGACTGATGTTATGGTGTGGCCAGCCCGATCCCTGGACCTCAATCCCATAGAAAACTTGTGGTTTTGTGCTGTTTCTGAGACATAACCCAGTAATGCAGAGGAATTGAAATGTAGTTCAGTCGTCCTGGGCTGGAATACATGTTCACAGGTGACAGAAGTTGGTCAACTCCATGCAACACAGATGTGAAGCAGTTCTCAAAAATTATGGTTATGCAACTAAATATTAGTGCAACGATTCAAAGTAAAGCAAACCCTTCAGACATTTCATCTTATACAGTAAATGATTGAGTTTGTAAAGAAAATTGCAAATACTGCTATCTTTTTCAACAGCCTAACATTCCTTTTTCTTCACTTTCTTGAACACAAACTCGATCAATTTTGGTCATGTTTTGATTTGGAATTGAATGTGCAGGGTTCCCAATGCATTGGTATTATGGAATTAAAAGCTATTCTAAGAATTTTGAGTTGAGCATTATTCACTTTTTAAACACACTGCTATTTTTCTGAACACAACTGTACATGCATTTACCTGCAGGTGCATTTTGCAGCAGCTGTTTGAGCTGTGCTGGAGACAGCTCTGTGCGTGTGACAGACATTGCCACTCCAATCTGTGTGAGCTGGATCTTGATGTTGGCCTGCTCTAGATAACTGAAGAGTGTGGTGGCAGGGATCCGCTTAGAGGTGCCATTGGGAGAACGTTCCACCACGTAAATGATCACTTCTGTCCTGAGAGAGAGAAAACACACAATAACCCAGATTTCTTTTGAAGGAAACTCTTTTTAAAGTAATTAGAAAACCATGTGTGTATTAGTACTACTTTATGACATATTATACAAACATACTGGTCATTAGGCAAGGCTTTGACACAGTCTACATTGACCGTGAGTGTCTGGTTGCTTCCCAGGACTTTGTGGAGGCACTCCACCAGCTGCTGCTGCTGAGCTCGCACATCAGCTTCCTTTTTATTGAGAAGCAAGACCACAAAACCATCTTCATCCTTACTCACTGGGACGCAGCTAAAGCCCACCGCCTAAGAAATACAAGACAGAGGATTTTCATTTGATGAAATTCAAAGAAACCTAACACTTTCAACCACTCTAATGAACGATTAGCCGTTACCTTGAACCTGCAGAATGGGTTCTCCTGGGTGAAGTCAACTGGTTGGTTGTTGTTGCTGTAGTAACCCTTCCCAGTGCCCCAGTAAGCCTGCAATTGGTTCCATTTGGCTAAGATGGAGTCACGCTCATCCCCTAACAAGGTGGGAGCTGACAGAGCAGTGACCTGCTGGTAAAGCTGGCTGGGCTGAGCCTGTTGCTGGCCAAACAAGCTTCCTGGTAGAGGGAAGGCGGTAACATGACATCTTAGCGATTGTCTTATCCTTTACATTTTCTGAAATAGCTTTATGTCTTTGTTCATGGAGGAAACCCACTGATTAAATGATTGCTCTCTCTCTCTATAGGCCAAAAGTTTGGACACACTTTCTCATTCAATGAGTTTCCTTTATTTTCATGACTATTTACATTGTAGATTATCACTGAAGGCATTAAAACTATGAATGAACACATGAGGAATTATGTACTTAACAAAAAAGTGTGAAAGAACTGAAAACATGTCTTGTATTCTAGTTTCTTCAAAGTAGCCACCCTTTGCTTTTTTGATAGCGCTGCAAACCCTTGGTGTTCTCTCAATTAGCTTCATGAGGTAGTCACCTGAAATGGTGTTCACATCACAGGTGTGCCTTGTCAGGGTTAATTTGTGGAATTTCTTGCCTTATTAATGGGGTCGGGACCATTAGTTGCGTTGTGCAGAAGTCAGGTTGATACACAGCCGACAACTGTTAGAATTCATATTATGGCAAGAACAGCTAAGTAAAGAGAAACAAGTGGCCATCATTATTTTAAGAAACGATGGTCAGTCAGTCCAAAAATTGCGAAAACTTTGAATGTGTCCCCAAGTGCAGTCGCAAAAACAAGCACTACAACGAAACTGTCTCACACGAGGACCGCCCCAGGAAAGTAAGACCAAGAGTCACCTCTACTGCTGAGGATAAGTTCATCTGAGTGACCAGCCTCAGAAATCGCAAGTTAACAGCAGCTCAAATTAGAGACCAGATGAATACCACACAGAGTTCTAGCAGCAGACACATCTCTAGAACAACTGTTAAGAGGAGACTGCACAAATCAGGCATTCATGGTCAAATGGCAGCTAGGAAACCACTGCTAAGGAGAGGCAACAAGCAGAAAAGATTTGTTTGGGCCAAGAAACACAAGGAATGGACATTAGACCAGTGGATATCTGTGCTTTGTTCTGATAAGTCCAAATTTGAGATCTTTGGTTCAAACCGCCTTTGTGCGACGCAGAAAAGGTGACCGGATGGATTCTACATGCCTGGTTCCCATCGTGAAGCATGCAGGTGTGATGGTGTGGGGGTGCTTTGCTGGTGACACTGTTGAGATTTATTCAAACTTGAAGGCATACTGAATCAGCATAACTACCACAGCATCCTGCAGCGACATGACATCCCATCCGGTTTGCGTTTAGTGGGACCATCATTTATTTTTCAACAGGACAATGACCCCAAACACACCTCCAGGC
The DNA here is from genome assembly GCA_013375575.1 of Percina caprodes. Classification (NCBI taxonomy): domain Eukaryota; kingdom Metazoa; phylum Chordata; class Actinopteri; order Perciformes; family Percidae; genus Percina; species Percina caprodes. The sequence goes on from JABXJD010000073.1 coordinate 2,341,877, forward strand.
TGTGTAAGGGCTATTTGACCATGAAGGAGAGTGATGGAGTGCTGCACCTCCAGTCACCAGACCTGAACCCAATCAAGATGGTTGGGGAGAGCTGGACCGCAGAGTGAAGGAAAAAGGGCCAACAAGTGCTGAGCATCTCTGGAAACTCCTTCAAGACTGTTGGGAAACCATTTCAGGTGACTACCTCTTAAAGCTCATCAAGAGAATAGCAAGAGTGTGCAAAGCAGTAATTAGAGCAAAGGGTGGCTACTTTGAAGAAACTAGAATATAAGACATGTTTTCACTTATTTCACACTTTTTTGTTAAGTATATAATTCCACATGTGTTCATTCATAGTTTTGATGCCTTCAGTGAAAATCTACAATGTAAATAGTCATGAAAATAAAGGAAACGCATTGAATGAGAAGGTGTGTCCAAACCTTTGGCCTGTACTGTATATACACTGTATGTACTGTATATTTTAATATTAGGAAAATCACTAACAAGTCTTCCAACTTTTTACACTAATATTACACATTTCTGCTTTGGCTGCACACTGTTGGATTTATGATGATGTAAATCTTTAACTTTCTGCTTGTTGTCACCCTCTACAGTGATAGAGGTGTACAGCACAGTTGGTAGAGTTGTTTTAAAAGTTGTGTGTGAGCCTGCTGTGCAAAAAAAATAATAATTATAGAATAACTGCAAAACTATCCAACAAGAATCTATGACTTGATATTTAAATAAGAAAATAAAACGTGAATTGCAGTTCCCAGTACAGTGGCAAACTTACTTTGCTGGCACTATAATCTCGTACAGGCTGAATAACATACCAACAACCATGGTCAATGTGCTCATTTGAGTATTTTTGATGATTGTCCAAAAAACAAATGGAAAAATTTATAATTTACTTATTTAAAAACAAATAACGGATATGAGCTTTAATGTTCTGCAATGACTGCCTTGTCTAGGGCAGCATCTTCAAATTTTCACATGGAAAAAAGCAAAGAAATTTGGGGTCTCACCTGGTTGCTGCTGAGTTGGCTGGATATTAAAGCCTCCAAACCCACCCAGGCCAGTTGTTCCTAAACCAGCTCCAAATCCTGTTGTCCCAGCAGTGGTCCCAGCGCCAAGCCCAGAGGAGAACCCAAATCCTTTGTTCTGGGTGTTACCAAACAGGCTTCCTAAAACAGAAGAATGTACCAACACAGTGAGGAAAAATAAATAAATCTGCATTAATGCTTTGGATCTTTACAGAGGAATCACTGCATAACTGACAATAAGGATGTTTACACAGTAGAATGAGACACCTTATGGCACATATTTGTTGGCTTTTCGACTTAAAACTGAGCATCCAACAGTATGCAACAGCACAGCTTTAGAAGTAAGGTTTAGAAAACTGAAAACCAAACAAACCATTTCTCACCAGCTGACCTCTCAGTACAAAAACAAAATACTGTATGCACTGAGCATGCATATTTTCATCCTGCACATAAATGGCACCAAAAAGAAGGGAACATTCATATTTCTTGTTATGATTGAATGCAGTTAGTCTGACCTGTGGTGTTAGAGGGAGTAGCAAAGCTAAAGGTGGACCCTGGTGCAGCGGCAGTTGTTGTATTTGTTCCAAATCCACCAAACGTGCCTGAGAAACAAAGAAAATCATGCCAAATAGAATAAAGAAGGTGACACAAAAAGAGGTGAGAGATAGATAAAAGCAGGAAAGAATAAAAATCGCTATTTGACATATAGCAGAAGAGAAAAATCATGACTTAGCTTTAAGATAAAGAAAAGGAAAACCGAATTGTATTTACATCTAGCATTGTTCTTTTGTCTTACGGAAAGGGTGAACATTTACGGTTTATCTACAGGTTTCAAATAAGATGATTGCATATTTCAACATTTTGTTTCCTCATGCAAATGACAACAACAATGCATGACATTTTATGAGACAAAGCAACATGTGAGACAAAAAAATTACTTCACCACAGAGATGTGAAAATGGATGAAAATGTGTGTTTACAGACAAGACTAACTGATTAATCAATCACAAAGATCATCTACCTGTGCTAGCCAGGCTATTACCAAAATTGAAAACAGTGCCAGTGGTGGTTGCTGTACCAAAGCACCCCACATTAAAGCTGACTGCTGCTGGGTTGGCATTTAAACCAATCCCCCCAAAACTAAACCCACCAGCCGTGGTGTTTCCAGCTCCCAGCCCCCCAAATCCTGCAGCCAGCGGAGGCAGGCAGCGGAAAAAGAAAGAATGACATGGAGGAGTTAAATGACAAAACGTCAGGCCTCGTATCTGCTTATTCATTGTGAAAAATTCCAGTACCTTAAAAGAGGAAGGACTAATAAACTTAGATTTGTACATAACGTGTATCTTACCAGTGTTGGTGGAGCCAAAACTAAATCCTGTGGCTGGTGCAGCAGCAGTGGTGGTGGCTGCCCCAAAACCAGGGGCGGTAAGAGCTATAAAGAAAAAGCAGACACAAGATAGAGAGTCAGAAAAAAACCCTGGTGAAATTTGACAGCCGGCAGGCCCAACCAAATTTGGTATGACTGGAAAGCTGAGACTCTTGTGGAATCAATTAAGTCATTCTGATTTACCATAACTACCAATTACGGCCAAGAATATATTGAAGTATGATATAAATCATCTCAATCTCTTTGATTTCATTCACAGCTTGTGGTGCCCACAGAGTCAACAGAACCTACTCTAGCATGTACAAATTACATACAAATGTCCCATAAAAACAAGAGACACACCACACCAATGATTTAAGAAAGTTAACAGATCTGATTTTCCCACCATTTGGCTTACATCAATATGCATTGATCTTAGTACATAAAAAGGTGTAAGATTGGTTAAGCTTTGCAGCGATGCCCAATTGATTGTAGGTGATTAAACAGTCGGTTGCTACTCCACCACCATAACTTATTATAGACTAACATAATGATGCCAAACCCACATTAAATCACTGTGAAAATATTTCTAGCCCTACATCAGTGCTTTAAGTCCTGTATTAATATTGTCTACCACTGTTTGTTATTTCCACGGTTTATTTTAACATGATCTAAACGTAGCCCTGGCTTATTAAAAACTGGAGTTGGTTCCAGGGCACTACATTCCTATGTTTAGGATGTGTTCAATGTGAGAGGACAAATTTCCTTTGTATGCAAATGCTGAGAAATGACAATTAAGGAATATTATTGTAAATCTTTATAACCATCATTGATAAATGGGAAATTTATAGATGTTTTACTGTTATCAACCAATGAACTGATGATTTATAATGTTGACTAATTATTAGTAGTGTAATCATTTGTTGTTTTATCATTAGTTTATTGTAATACAAAAATTATTACTTTATACATTTAGAAAGAGTTTAAACTTTGTCAATGGTTTAGAATGTTTTGTAAACGTTGTTTGGATGGCTACTATAAAGTCGCAACTAATGCTTATAATAACAGTTAAGAATTATTAAGTGGTTTATAAAGCAGTAAGTAACATTAATTTGGCCATTTTTATCTACAAGTATTGATCGTTGGTACACCGATATACGCTTTGTAAATAATGTTTATAGATGCTTTACATTGTATTAATTACCTATTAACAAGGTATTATAATCATCAATTACAACTTTATAATGGCTATCCAAATAATGTTTGACAGTTAAAAATTATTTCTTAAAAGGTTTATAAATCGTTTGGTAATCATTAAATACTTTAATAATCATAAATTGTGTGATGTGTGCAACAATAAACTATTAAAAAGGCAAACTAAAACATTAATAAGTCATAAGCATTGTATAAGCAGCTGAATGTATAAGAAGTTAAATTACAAACTTAAAATTAACTAATATTAATTTATCATTTATTAGTGATGGTTATGAGAATGTGTTACCCTCTGGTCTTATTTAAACCCTAACCCAGTCATTATCGTAGTCGGGGAAAGACATTTGCTAAAAACAACCAGTGAATCCTCGCTCGCCCTTGAAGCTTGTTCTCGTGTGAAACCAAAATCTATATACATATACTGCTCCCACGCAGGTGGGACAGTTCCGTTGTGGCATCTCTACAATAACACTGAACAAAATCGCAGCTGTGGACAGAGGGTTATCGAGGTGCCCCCTTCAGTGAGAATCAAATCTCTGGACTTACTGCCGAATCCGGTTGAGGCGGTGGTGGTGGCGGCTGCTGGTCCAAAGCCAAATGCTGCTGTTGATGCTGTGGTTTTGGCACCAAATGAACCGAATGAAAACCCGGATGTGCCTTCACATGAACATAGAGATTGCTATGAGTGTTGGGTGAAACGTTAACGTACAGCTCCAGTGGATTCCACAAGCTGCAAGCTCATGTTCTTCAAGGAGCGCTTCTAAACACTAACTTGTGAGGAGTATTCATTAGCCTAAACAGCTAACGTTAGCCAAGGGCTTGCTAGCTACATCGTAACGGTACAAATAAACTAATGAACGTTAACTAGCGAGCGCTGTTTCGTTGAATCCTAGTTCAACATTTAAACGAGTTAGCTAATAGCTGGCAAAAGAGCTAGCTAGGTAGCTAACGTTGACTGCAAGTCTCAGACATGTAGAAAGCATTTGGCGTTACGTTTATCGTTGGCCCGGTAATGTTAGCTAACGTAGCAAGATGATCCCAGGAGGGGTGCCCTCGCCATGTATATGTATTAGTAACGTGAATGAATACACACCAACATAACGCTATTTTGACACTTCATGAGTGACATATTTCCAGCCTTAATAAACTACTCCCAAATTAAATTGAATTGTACTTACTTGCCGCTGGGTTACTCGTGGCGCCGCCAAAACTGAACGCCATGTTGACTGTCTTCTTTTTAGTATTATATGGCAGCTTGCATTCTTAATGTTGCACTACTGCCATCATCTGGAGTTAGTTAACTCCTACAGTGTCCAGGGTCACTCCCCGATGTAAGTCGAGTGCAGATTTGAGTTGCGCATGCGTCAGTTGAACTATTGAAATCTGAGCATGCGCGACTCAAATCTGCCCTCGACTTACATCGGGGAGAAACATTGAGTATGTCAGATTTCCCTTTGTGAGCCCTATTTTCATTAGGAAGCTCACCAAGCATTTTTTCCGCCTTACCCACTTTTTCACCACACTACAGTATGTTCTTTACGCCAGCTTCTGTTAGCCCTAATCATTTAATATCTTGCAACATTTAATTTCTTTATCTCTGATAACATGTTTCCTGACCAGTAGGCCTACATGCACAGTTTATGGTAGTTTAGGTTGTGTCCAATTCTGAGCCTGCTTTTTGTTACTTGCTATTTCCATTTAGTTCCCTATACCTACTCATTTTAGCCTAAATGTCTCCTTTTTATTGCAATACAATGCTTTTGCCCATGTTGAGTTGCTTTTCTCCATGCAGCCTTTTCTCTCTGATTTTGATCATTTAATCAGTCAGGTTAGCAGTTGTAAGCAAGTTTATGGACTTCTTGCTTTAACTTCTCTAAAATAAGAACCAAACAGTCAAAAAGGCTTAAGGAAGACACATTTACTGAAACTACTTTTATTTTATTTATTAACAGTCAGCATTTCAAAACAAGCTGACAACAAGTGGTTATACCAGTAACGATAATTTCAGAAAGTACAATCTGTTATCAAAGTATGGCACAAAGTAGCCTAGTGTACAGTCCATATGGTGCTTTCTGTGTTTTGGTTTTACCAACTTAACAAAATAATTTATCCTTAAGCTTGCTTTAAATCCATTTATTCCCCTTCTAATGAAAGTGATTATGCACACTGAATTTCTTCTATTTTCTTCATTTTTTATTGTACATAACTGATTAAAGTATACATCAAACACAAATAGTAAAATCAAATGAAGAAGCAGAAATCCATTGAAACTTGTTACAGCTTCTCTGCTATCGTGTGGTATATTTAATGCTGATTACTGCAGTGCATGTAATGACAAGGTGATATGAAGGAACTCAGTCATCCTTAAATGTTACAACTAAGAATAAGCACAGAAATAAAAGCTGGGCTCAACGCAGTTCAAAAGTAGTAATTGTGCAGCTTTTTCATATTACATTAAATGGCACCTGTAATCAATTGTTTTCACCAGCCTCAAGTGAGAAAGCTGTGGCTCTGCACAACACTCTATTATTCAAGCAAAGTGTTTTCAAAGTGCAGTTTGACCCTGCCGCCAACTATAAAAACTTTGTTTGGTATCTGGAAGAAAACAATATATAGTACGTGAGAGTAGATGTGTTGGTTTGACAAGACGTTCTTTTCACAAAATACGTGAAAACTATAAAAGGCAAAAAATAAATTCAGTAACACTGATTTTTTTAAAGGCACAACTAGAGTGTTTCTTCACATTGAACCTTCGTGAGTTTTGCAACGACTTGACATTTGACATAAAATCTTTCACAAACATCAAAGAAAAAAATGTTTGTTTGGTGTCATATTCAGCACCAACATCACTAATTAAGGCCTTTAACAAAAGCACAAAAGCATCAAAAAAGCACATTTTGCAATAATAATGAGCTGAATTCTATTTTTTAAATGGTGAAGTAAGCAGTTATGTAGGGTAAGAGTACTGTCTACACACATATTCTGTACTGTATGAATCATTATTTCAACCACAAAATCCTGTCATATTCAGGCCTTTATATGGCTGATAAAGATGTCGATCATTATACTACTAGAAGACATCTGTGAAGCTTTGACTTAGCATTATCCTCATTCAAAAATTTCTACATTTACAAAAAAAAAAATGATTTATTTTTTAACAAAAGTTAAAATATCCAAAATATACAGCGTTTTGTCTGATGTTCATTCCAATCATACAATGAGAGGAATGTAAACAGTTCCAACACACCTTACACTGTATATATACAAAAATATACTCTGAAGGTTTCTCAGGTGCGTTGCTAACAATGTTTACAGATATCCCTCTAAATACAGTGCATGAATAGAAAACACTAATGAGCAGTGTCAATGTTTTGTAACATTTAGTTTAGGAGGAAATGCAAATGACACATAGTAATACTGAATTGATTAAATTACTGCACAAAGAGAAGACTTGCAGTATGTTTTGCTACTCTCCAATTCTTTAATAGTGATTGATTGTATCTAAGCAGAGGACCCCTGAGAGTGACGTATGGTATCTAAAAAACTCACAATGTATGGACATTATTACCCTGATCCCAAATTACCCTCTATGTCCTGTAACATAGTACCCAGTCACTAAAATCTGAAGGTACAATCTAGGTAACAGAAAATAAGGTGAGGCCACAGCACTAAAATCAAATTGATCCCACACTTGAGGGTTAAAGGTTGAGTTTGTTTGTTTGTTTGTTTCGGATCACCACAAAGTAGGCTTTCCATTTCTACTCATTTGACAACTGCAGCTATCAGCAACTAATTTAGCCAAACAGCAAAATGTAGCCCTCAACACAGTGTTTTTGAATGAATGTCAAACCTTTTCTAGGAATATATTGTGCTAGACCTGGACTACAGGTAGCTCTGCATGGCTAAAATGAATACACACAGGGCAGTATGTTTGAAATTAAAAACATGTTTCCCTCCTCTAGCCCTCAACCCCCCACCCCAAAGATTTCCAATCATAAAGGAGATATTAACAATAATCTCTCTCCTGAAAACCCAAATCCCTATATGTATTTGTGAGGGTTGTCAATGTACAAAGCGCCCTTCTGATCATTATCCTCCTCGTCAAGCTTATGGGTCACATTTAGCTGACAGACCGATATAGGTTCCATTTTGAGAATCTTCCTTTTCCTTGTCACTGACTGGACAGTAAGAAGTGTCCTCTTCAGTGGAGGTCTGTAGTTGGATTGTGAGGGAAATAAACATATTACAACTCATCTCATCTTAATTTGTACACTTAAACCTGTAATAAAAAAAGGATTGGTGTCCTTGTTGTGTTGTCGTACATTACCAGTTACACTTTTACATTACTTAAATAGACATTTAGTATTACTATATTATGTTAATTTGTTAAAAACAGATGATACATGTAAAGTACAGCAGCAGAATTATTTCATGAAGAGTGAAAGTCATCTAACTGCATACTGAGAGATAATATTAAAGATGCATATAGAAGGCATAAGCTTGAAAGCACACACAACATAGAAAAGTTAAACAAAGCAGCAAAATAACCATAACGACTTACAGCATAGAGAGCCTTGGTAAACACAGTGCGCTTAACTTCCTTCTGCACAGAGACACAGTGATAAAGACATGCACAGTGCAATTAGTGTGTGGTCAAGCAAGTTGCAACTGAATTAATTATGCAAATATAAACAACAAATTAACACCAACTACTTATTGGTACAAAGCAAAGAAATTGTAAGCTGTTAAAACAAAATGAGGTAAGGAGTGTCATACTTTCTGTTTGCGGGCCCGGACCAGAAGGATGATGAGGACTACGAGCAGTATGGCACCCAGTCCCACAATAATGAGCGGGAAGTTGGACACTAGAGTGACAATCAGCAGCAGCTTGTGTACTCTTGCCGCAGACGCATCATCAATCACCACACTCTGCGTATTAAAAGACCGTGCAAAAGATACATTATGGAGAGGAAACTTTTTATAAAACTAGTGACCGGTTTAACATCTTGTATAAAACACTTTCTACTGGCTTTGTCCTGATTTGTGATGTTCAAATGTTGTTCTCTGTACATAAAAAAAAAGCGTTGTAATACTACTTTTTTTGGGAACTCATCAAGAAAAAGTTAAATACATGAATGATTTTGTTTATATTATAAGAACTTTATAATGATTAAATAACTCAACGTGTTCTCTACCGTCAGCATTTCTCTAATGTTTCTTACCTCATTGAGAAACATGACGGGAAAGACTGTCTCATTCAGCACTCTAGTTTTCCTGTTGTAAACACAATGAAAATAATGTGATGTAATCATATACAGTACAGAAATATTACCTATATATATTAATATTTATATGTATGTATTAATGTACCTACATCTATATTATAAAATAATAACTTGTTTAGCTTGAGTTTGGATGCCAATACTTACGGGAATCCAGAGATTCTGCTGAGCAAGATGTTGATCTGTGCTCTCTTGTTTGCACGAACAATCACTCCAGTGGTCTGCAAGTAAAATATAAAATACATTTTTTGTTAATAATGAAAGTAAAGAATTATATCACCAGAACAACAGTGACATGAAAACAGAAAAATATGCAACAGAAGTAAAAACTCCGGTAACACTTTACCTGAAGGTATCTACATAAGAGTGACATAACAGTCATGACACATGAACCCTAACCATAACTTGTCATGACAAAACTGAATGACACTTACTAAAATAAGCTTTATGTCATAAACATTTATGACTTGTTTATAATGTTTATGACAAGTTCAGGACAGTGTCATGTCAATCCTACATAGATACCTTTAAGTAAAGTGCAACCAAAACTCCTTTGTTCCCTGTGCAATAACTGCTTAATTTGCAAATGTAATTTAGGTGTTTTTTTTAAAGATAGTTGCTGTAGTATTGTGTAAAATTGTGTTCTGTATATCTGGGATAATAAAATGACTGGACTTCTTCTTCTATACTACTATGCCACTAGGTGGTGTAGCAGTACATCTTAATGTAGCATGGCATTCCTTTTATGTAGCATGGCACACAGTTCAATGAAAGGCCTTGCTCCTACATAATTTCATTGAGGATTGCAATGTGCAAACAAAGAAGAGTCACAACATTATTGTTCATCACAACTGCAGAGTAAAAAAGCGCATTTGAGGCTGTTGAACCGTGGCCTGGTGGCTTACCGGGTTAAGGTCTAGGAAGGTTTGGTGATGTTGTCTTTGAGGGGACATTCCTTCAATGGCAGACACATATTTAGCATCTCCCAGGTAAAAATGAGGAAAGGAGGCAACTACTGGGGCACCTATGTGAAGAGAGAAGACATTTCATAGGAAAATAATAAGGTAAGACAACATTTACCTGAGCAAATCAACAATTATGTACATATCTACACTGTAAAATGAATGATGAATCACAGAAAAAGAGTTCTTTTTTCACCGCTTAATTAAGAGGAGTAAATTTTAACTGAAATTAGAAATTATGTGCTTTATCCTCTTTTACAATTAAGCCTCATCTGTAATTAGGGTTCAATGAGACTTGAAACTGAATTTGTCCAGGAGGCACTTGAGCTGCCACATTCATTAATAAAAGATATTTTTATCTCAACATTCACATCATTGCATAACACACAGAAGCAACATTAAGATGACCTCAACAGTGTATCTTATAGAAGTTAGTTAAAGGAGAATTTCAGTCTTTTTCAAATAATATGCATCTGCTCTGTAAATGAAATCTGTAGAGAAGAAGTATATTGTTCTATAATGTACTATTCTTGTTCAAATAGTGTAACTGTGTACAACACCATGATGGTGTGACATAAAAGCCTTTCCAATCCACACTAGGGTTGAGGGAACTTGAGTGGGTAATCAAAGAAGCAGCATAGAAAACAACATTTCACATTTCCTGTTGTTTAATGTATGAATTAATTAGAACATCGCAAACAGCAGGACATTTGGTAAAAATCCTCAAGGGAAGGTGATAAGATATAATCTGACCTCCATTGCAGGACACACAGCATGTTGCTCAGGTTCAATCTTCTAAAGAAAATAAACAATAGGTACACAAATGGACCACAGCCCCGCTTGTCGGACAACTTAAGGGCCATATCTGATATCCAGATACATCAGTAAGTTCCTTCCTCATGTTGTCAACAGGCCATTTTGGCCTTGATCAAAATAAATAAAAATGTGGTCAAGTGAAACATTCTTGCGTATGTTCCAACTTTGAAATGTTGGACGAAGTCATTCTGTCTGTGTCTCAGCAGCAACAACAAAGTCAGATGCTCGCCCAGTGAAAGGGGCTGATGAAGTGGGGCAGAGGTGACAGTTTTCCTGCCCTTGTGTTTGGCAATACACATTTGACAAAAACATTGGACACCCTTGGTCACCTGAGAAGCTAGTTCCATGACAACCAACAAGGTCATTGTAGAACACACACACACACACACACACACACACACACACACACACACACACACACACACACACACACACATTTGTATTGGTATACTTATATTGGTGCCATTTAACTGCTAATTCCTCAACTCTTGACCTTAACCCTCTGCACACGCTTTTAAATCCTCCTCAACTGAGAAAAATGAAATGCCCTTTGCTGGCTACACTATAATGCTAAATTGGCTTTTGTGTATACTTACTGTAACATTTATGTGGACAGCAGCCCTTAGTTTCCATTACAGTAATCTCAGTATGTTATGAAAAACATCTTGCAAACACTAATCCTTCACATCAAATAACTGGTTATGTGTCAACACTGTCAACATTATTCACATTGTTCCGCAATAAACAGTATGAACGTACTGTATCAAATCAATCTGCTTTTAAATGTATTACCTCACACTAATATAACTTTGAAACAAGAAAAAGAAGACATGATGTTCTCTTGTGTTAATAACTCCTTGAAACACGTTACAAGTCTCTGCATGTTGATACGGAAATGAATAGAAAGTAATACATTCTTCAAAGGTATTCAAATGTATTAAAAACTAAAACATAGTAAAAATATATTATTTAACAGTTTAAAACTCTGGTATTGTTGCTTCACAGGGAATGATAATATATTAGGGGGAAAGAAATTGGTCAGTGAGCACAGGCACTAAGGTAATGCTTGATCATATTCAAGGCCAGAATCAGGTGATAGGGCTTACCGCCCCCTCAGCTACTGGGCCAATCATGGTCAGATGGCGCATGAGGTGTGGAGAGGGCTGCAGAGCTGTGTCACATGGGGTATTTAAAGGTTATTAGTGCTGGTTATAGTAGGAAAGAAAGTAAAGGAGGACTTGACTGATATTAGAATGAAAAAGGATGTGTTGTGGTGTAGAAAGCAAAGATCTCAGCCTTTAAAGTAAATATATGTGTTCACTAGAAATACCCAGGTCACAGTGTAAGCTCAGAGGCTTTGTGTAGGCTGTTGTGGGTTGGGAGCGCAGAATGTAGTACTTTGAAAGAGGCATGTGAAAGTGCAAAGCATGGGTGTGAAAATATGCTGCACAAGCTGACATTTACCTTTTCGACAAGGACTGACTTTAAGAAGGCCAGTTCCCAGGCACTCTTTTGGGGTGACGCAGAAACCCTCATTGGCTGGGTTCTCCTCTTTGCTGGCAAAAACAGAGCGTGGCGGTGTGAAACGGTAGGCTGGGATTCCTTTCACCTCTACATCCTTCTCAAATTCCATGTGGATTGACCTGGAGAGCAAAGCAAGAACAGGACATACTGAAATAAAGTCTGTTTTTTTATTTATCATATATTCTTTCTCTTCATCTCTGTTTACCACCCTGTTTTATATTTATATATGCACAATTTGTTTTAACAACATTTTATAACCTGAATATAAGCATTCTCACCAGACTGAAGAAACACTGTATTAGTCAATTTCCTGATAAAAACTGTTATTAAACTTTTTCCAATGGGCAACTTTTAGAAACTCTTTGCATTAAATATATACAAAGGGAATATTACATTGATTTCTTTTCAAGGGCTGGTACATGAGTGGGCACAGAAGCATTAAAAGCAATAAAGCTCTATAGAATTACTGTAATAATATTTCTGCATGTCTGGTCCCTTAGTATTAAAACCATTTCCAAGTAGGCGCACAGACACTCGCTTAGCTGAGTTCTGCTCTTTAAGTCAACAAATGCCATTAAAAAGTCATTACATTTCACCAAAGTCTGTTTGCTGCACAAAATAAATCAATCAAAATAAATAAGTGCACATTTTACTGGCGTTGGCTGCCGTTTCTCATGGCTTGTTGTCAAGCATTCAATTACTTGATTTAACCTGCCTATTGGGAGCTGAGACACCTGTTGACAAGCCAACATGACCTGAAACTCAATCAACAATTTTTAATATAGCACTTTACAGTAATCAGCAGGTATCCAAAATGCTTCACATCCGAAACCAAGAATAAAACAGCATATCACACAAAAATTAATGAAAAATAGAAAACAGTAAAATCAGAAAAGGTTACAGGGAAATTTTCACACCACCACTAGGTATTAAAAGTAGCGCTGTCAAACAATTAAAATATCAACCGCACTAATGGCATAGTTAACTTGCATTTAATCACACATTTTTATCTATTATTCTAAATGTCCCTTGATTTCTTTTTGTACCATTATTTTTTCTCATTTTAATGCTCTTATCAACATGGAAAAGTGGATCTGCTTGCTTTGTGCAAATGTTTTTTTTAATTGAAAACAACATTGGCATATAGCCTACTGTAGTGATAAATTTCACATTCTCACTTGGAGCAAATAATCTCTCACACAATGTAACACTGTCCATCAATAAAAGGAGAATTCAGAATCTTATTGGCATCCATTTGGTGTCTCGCAAGCCCAAATAAGCGTGTGGCGTGCCTGTTGTTTCGTTTCCGGTTTAGCTAGATCTGTGGTATTAAAAAAAAGTTAAAAAAAGTTTGCTAGGCTAAAAGAACGTTAATATTGCGATAAAAATTGACGCTGTTGAAATGGGTTTGCGTTAACGCCGTTAATAACACGTTTAACTGACAGCACTACAAATACGTTTTCAGTTTGGACCTAAAAAGAGCTACATCTGTAATAGTGTGAATATCAGGGGGTAACTTGTTCCAGAGTCTCAGGGCAGCAACCACAAAAGCCTGATCACCCCACTGTTTATACCTGGACCTTGGGACTTCTAAGACCTGTTGATTTGGAGACGTCAAGGAATGGTCATTTTGCACAAGTTGAAGACGTGAGATGGATGTTTGACCAACATGAAGAGCATTAAAGTAATGCAACCTTGAATTAATAAAAGCATGAATCGCCTTTTCTAGATCATGCCTGTTAAGGAAAGGCTTAACTTTAGCCAGGAGGCGAACCTGGAAAAAAGCTCATTCTAACAACATTGCTGATTTGCTTGTCAAATTTCATGTTGCAATCAAGAGTAACTCCCAAATGTCTGACAGCTGCCTTAAGGTTTGAAGCCAGAGCTCCCAAACTCAAAGCTGGACCGTTTGGCGTGCATGAATCATTGAAGATGAAACACTCAGTTTTAGCTTTGTTCAAGTTAAGAAAGTTTTGTGACAGCCACAACTTAATGTCATTAATACAACTAAGCATGGAGTTTAGTGCGAAACTGTCATTCGGTTTCATGGGCAAATAATTTGGAAAACATCTGCATAAAAATGAAAAGACAGGTTGTGCTTTCCTATAATAGCCTCTAAAGGCAACATATATAAAGAAAACAGGATAGGAAGAACCGTTGGGTATCCCACAAGAGAGTGGAGCAGTTGAAGATGAGAAGTCACCAATCATGACAGAGAAGCTCCTATTTGCCAAATAGGAGTTAAACCATTTAAGTGCCAAGCATCAGATGCCTACACAATGATCAAGGCGAGAGAGGAGGACTGCATGGTCCACAGTATCAAAAGTCGCTGTGAGGTCCATAAGCACTAAAACAGCAGGATTCCCGGCATCTACAGACAAGGCAACATCATTATGTACTCTCAACAGTGCTTACTCAGTGCTGTGACGTGATCTAAAACCAGGTTAAAATTTTTCGAACACAGAGTTCTGTTTGTAACTGTATGAAAAAACACTTTTTTCCAAAACCTTTGAAAGAAAAGGCAGATTAGAGACTGGTCTAAAAAAAAAGATGAGGCTTCTTAAGTAGGCAGCATGTTTAACGACAGCTGGGACAGAACCTAAACTAAGACAATAATTAAAAAAGTAAGTAGACTCCTCTCTTCTTAGAAATTAATAATGAAAAAAATTACTTACGACTTTCAATTTCAAGAGAGAAGCTGGAAGATTTATACTGACTTTACTATTATATTGAAATCATGTTGGGAGTACCTCTTTCTTTCTAAACATGTGATGAACGTAATGTTGTAGTGTAGTTTACTACCGGGAGTGGAGAAAGAGTAAATCTTAATTTATTAATTTTAATGTTTGTTGTGTTTTTACAGCTTCTAATAGAATTACGTTACTGTGCATCCTTGTTCTATGTATCTGCAGTTTTGTTCTTTCTAGGGAATCCCGACGATTCTCTCTTACAACAAAGCACTCTATACAGTGTCTGCCAACTGGCTGGGAGGATGCTGCCTCTTTCTACTCAGCCCACCAATCGTGCAACAATACTGTAAAGACCTTTCCCTTAACCTCTGTAAGAGAAGCCATGTGTTTCCTCACCAGAACAGGACTGTGAAAGCCTCTGCCTTGTACTGCTGGGAATAAGAGACGGGTGCAGTGTGAATTGACATCAGTTAAACTAAGATCAGATATGGTTCTTTTGTATCTAAATATCCCTTCAATGTGTGGGGACCAAAATTTAATGAGATGATATAACATTGCATTACAGGCCTAAAAACGTTGAAAGGGAATCTAAAGAGGAAAGATTCGGGGGGTAGTATCTGCAATACCTCAATCTGCATGTTACAACTTTCACTTAAGTGTGTATTGTAGCAGGGGCACAGCAGTCTTTGTTTTTGTCATGATTTGAGGCACCCAGGGCCACGATTTTTTCTAACTTGTGTCATGCTTCAGTTTCTTTTGATATTTTTTGTTTTGGCATATCGAAGGTCCTATGTTGGGTTGAATCTGTCTTTTGTTTCAATTTGCTTCTTTTTTGTTTTGTGAATATCTGAAAAACATGTTGGTTGTTAATGACAGACAATCTATATTAAAAAAATTTTAAATGAAGGACCATAGCTAAAGCAAAGATTAACATATGGTAAAGGCAAGTCTGCAATTCGTCAAAATCTTGAGGTTTTTGTGGCTCAGCTGTTTGTTACCGGACCAAAGGGTCACTACTCTGTCAGGTCACAGATGGGAATTCTAGCACTTTTTTTGTCCCCCAGATCAGTCAAGAGTGTAAGGCTGAAAACACTTGAACCAAACTGTGTGAAAGGTTAACATGTAACTTAATGGAACATATCCTCTTCAAACTATGGTAAGGTACAGGAAACAGGGAGGCAGCCTTCCTTTTAGTCACAATGACACAGACAGCCATGATGAAGCCATCAGGCAATAAATAAGTAGGTGAAAGTTTAAAAGACTAGGAGTAGGGTTCTTGACACATGTCCAATCAGTGTCAAAGGCACAACCAACAGATTCTTTCCACGCTCAAACAATGCAGGACAGGATATGTCAGATGGGCAGTGCCTTTGTTTTTTAGGTCAAGGTTATTTTCTAAATTAGAAGCTCTCCTTATTAGCAAAGGTAAGGAGTTGGACACATTTTCATCAGTGAAGACAGCATTAAGGCGTAGCATTTGCATGATCTCTGAGGACCAACTCATTAGTTTTGGAAATCTTCAAGATTTCATTAATATCCTGATGCTGAAATTCTCCAGAAATCTAAATATCCTTAAAAGCATTTGAAGTGAATATGTCTGGGAACACAAAAACACTTAATGGAAAACATCACTGAACTAGTTTGTTCCAGGTGGTCAAGAACAGAAACCTTTTATTTTCTGAGAATGTATGCTTCGCACAAATTCAATAGTCAACAACCATAAAAGGGTGGCTGTGGCTCAGCGGTAGAGCTGTTGCCTGCCAATTGGACGGTTGATGGTTCAATCCCTGGCCCTGCAGTCCCATGTCGAAGTGTCCTTGGACACTGAACCCCAAGTTGCCACCAATGCTGCGCATCGGAGTGTGAATGTGTGTGCATGCTTATCTGATGAGCAGGTGGCACCTTGTACGGCCACAGTGTATGAATGTGTGTGAATGGTGAACGTATGATGTAAAAAGCGCTTTGAGTAGTCGTTAAGACTAGAAAAGCGCTATATAAATACAGCACATCTTTTGTTTATTCTCACTCCCATAATCTTCCTTCCCCTTCCTCACACACCCACCATCCATTACACTCCAGACCAACATTACTCTTTATGTAAGCCTTTCTGCAAATTGTTTCCTGGAAATGCCATATTATTCTTTCAAAGAGCATGCACAGTACACTCTAGGCACTAAAGTCTTGTTGAGAAAACCTGTGGTGACGTTTGTAAGTGATCAGGATGTTATGATAACAATCCAAGGCATTACATGTCACTTAGCTGGCGCTTTTATCCAAAGCGACGTACATGCTATGCATTTATGTGGGTTAGCATCTTGACCAGGGACACATTGGTTGATGTATCGCAGTAGGAGTTGAACTCAGATCTCCCGCATCAAAGGCATGCGTCTTAGCCACTGCACCATCACCACCACTCAAGATTGTATATGCGTCCTAGAGAAATGGCAGCAGTAATCCGAGCAAGACAAAGACATAGGCCAAGGAGACGAGCTGAAAAGGATCACACTTTTTCAGTGAACACAAAATCATTATGGGTTAGAGATTAAGCAGCCATGCAATATTACAGTCACAGGAAGAAATCAAAGATGACATTGAATCTCTGACTCAACGTTACATTCCATTCAAGGAATTTAATGGGTTGTTAAACTCCTCGCTACATTACAAATATTGGCATCAGGATATTTTCAATCATAGCATGAGCAGTCTGCACTCAGTAGTATAATAGCACCAGTACTTAACGCTTTGCTACAGCGCACTAGTCAAATCATACATTTCACCACCACTAATGCCGAACTAACACGCATCATGCTGTTATCACATAAACAAGGAGATCAACTTCGTTATTGCAAAATCTTTGTTTTCGCTGTTTTGACTAACTTGGTGGCTGATCTATGATAGAAAGATGCACGCAATTTACGGTATAGTGGACGGAGAAAGGCACTGATTACCCGATGAACTGCAGGTTTAATAAATACGACGTAAGCTGATGTATCACAGTGTGTGCTTTCTGGGGGTTGGCCATGGCGCTGATAATGCTACATTCGCAAATGTACGTACATCTGGCCCTAAGAATGTATAGCTGTGCTAGTGGATCTGTGAAGCCATACTTAACTGCCACTATGCTTTTTCAGGTGGACCAATCGACGTACTGACAGGTTGATATTGCCATCCATAGAGCTACTACAATTACTACTACGATACTTAAAATAACGCCCCTGTGATGTTGAACTGTACCTGCAGAGGTCTGGAGTGAAGACATAAATACGTTCATTCTTGTTCAGCAGGGGATGGAAAGCACTTCCATCTGATCCATTGATGCTGTTGCTTTGGTTAGATCTCCAGAAGGTCAGCTGGCTGCAAAACAACATATTGTCACAAACATTTAATATATTTTTAAAACTGCATCAAGAGAAAATGGATGCATTTAAAAAAAAGTAGAGTATCTCTTTGGGCACTGATTGAATGTGAAACTGTATTATACTAAGGCAATACAACGGAATAAAAAAGGTCACTAAAAGTACCAGGGAGTCCTGTACTGTGGGCAACAGCCCAGACCAACAGGCAAACAGACAGACAGACAGACAGACAGACAGACAGACATAGCCAGCCAGCGCTCCCTTATTGTTGACAAACAGCAGTAGATTTGAGAAACCTTTTAAATCTAAAGGTTACCCAATGAAGTTCCATTACAGTGGATGAAGACAGAGAGGGAGTGTATGTTTGTGTGAAACTGCAACAGTGGTACCTTTGGCCTTTCCATGTTTCAACGCGGCCGTAATCCATGTAGTTCTGCACCCCAGTGTGGTAGACGAATTCCCCGTTATTAGTTCCATTTTTCTAAATAGATCCAAAGATTTATGTCACTAAAATGTGTTTATATTTTTGAAAACACTCAAATTTCTTATCGTGGAAATTGCCTGCTGCAGAAATTATCATAGGGAACAGAAAAACTAACGAATAGATCCAGCTGAGGCTCATCAGCTTTTATTATTTGTAAAGCTGTACGTGCCTTGTACATGAGGCCAAAGACCTTCTCCACCTCAGGATTGGTGCTAGCAACGCGGGCCAGCAAGGGATCTTCGTATCCCCACAGCAGTTCATCCACAGTGCGAGTAGTGAAGAGACCGCTCCCGTAAGAGTTCATCCAGATGGACACCATGGAGGTCTTCCAGAAACTCCCTTTCACCTTGTTCATTACAGCCTAGGGAAGTGGGAGTGGGGCAGAGTGGAGAAGTGATGGAAAAAAGCAGGATGAGGTAGAGAGTGGTGGTGGGCATTGAGGTAGGATTGAGGAAATAATAAACAAAGTGTCTGCAAAAAAAAAAGTTACAGAACACACAATCCACTTTCCCCCACTTGGATTTCCACTTTCCTCTACTTGTCTAAGACCTTAAGTTCAAGACTCACCCAAGCAGGGATGTTGACAGTGGTGATGTTATCCACAGCTGGGTCACCCACAGACTTCTCTCTCAGGAACACAAAGCTTTTGATGTTGTATGCAGACACCATCCTGTTATTGTCCACCATGCTCACATTGTCCTTATACCTGTACTCCCTGGGCAAACACAACAAAACAAGACAATCTTACCCCTTAACCGTTTTTTTCATTACGATTTCTATTGTTCCTGTTACAATTAAGCAGACCATTAAGATCACAGACCAGTTAAATAAATGTTCATATCAATTCCATCACACAACATTAGGGCTGGGCAATAAATTTATTTCATCGATTAACTCAAATGTGTAGTTAACATTGATTTGTTTAAATGAAAATGGTTTTTTCCTTAACAGCCGCCGACGCTCCCTAATATAAAATGACAAGCAGCTTGCGGTGCTCTGTACCCGGCTCACAGTCACCTATACTCGGATACCTGAACCACCAACTACCGCTGACCATGCGGAGCACCATGCGGAGCACCATGCGGAGCACCATGCACCATGCGGAGCACCATGCGGAGCACCATGCACCATGCAGAGCACAGTTGTTATAACCCTACTAGTTTCCAAACTAACTAGTTTCCATATGTTGTGTTTGTTGCCATTGTGGCCTGCCTCTGTCACCAGATTTGTCACACAATCACAAACATATTCCTGACAATTTTCAAATTGTTTCCCAGATCTACTGCCACGAAACTTTTTATCTAAGTAAGCACCAAATCACAGCCACCTACAAAAAAAAAAAGATCTACAAACAATATAATTATTCAAGTCGAGCTGGTGGCAAATATATATAGTTAACACCCAAGACTGTAGCTCTACACAGTGAGCTATCAAAGCTCTCTATGATGTAGTTTTCAGCTCCGTATTTATCAACTACGTCAGCAACTAGGTAACATTTTGTTTTGGGCTGATCTAAAATAACTGTGTACCTGGGCTTAGTTGAGGAAATACCCGATGATAGTTTTCACGTTTCTTGCCTCACATCTATGATCATATTGACTACTACTACTTCATCACAGCCACCTATTAAGCTACACATTGTGACTGACACATATTTTTTGATATATAAGATAAAGGTTAGGTGGCAGGGGTAGATTATCTTGATATGCACTGCGGCCTCATTGAGGATTCAGCAGTGAACCTTGATATTTATTTAAGAGTTTCAGTGGGTGCATTAGAAGTGATTCAAAATGACTAATCCATGGGAACGTTTCTTATCAGGACTCACAGGACAGACTGAACAGGCTATGAAAGAACATAATGTATAAAGTACTGTCTCATCTTTGGGGTCATTTTACAAACAGCTAGTAAATATACCCGTCTGGATTCATTTTTACATTTTTGATAAACAACTAAAATAACAGTGGCTTTATAGCCCACGAGAGAGGAAGCAGAGAAGCAGGAGCTGATGTCACTTTTGCAGTTTTCACATGTGCTGAGCAAATAACAGGCACATTTCAACAGCATTGCAAGTAGAAAAAGTCAAATAAAACTTAAACTCTCCAAAACCTAAAGCATGTTGTGCTGTGCAATGTGTCAAATTTGAAGAGAAATAAGGAAATACAGTACATGATCCTACAAATGGAAAAAACTCTATAAATATAAACAGCAAGACATTCTGGTTTCATAGATTTTATGTGTGGTATAATGCTTGAAATTATATTTGACAAACTATTTTCTTCTACATTAAATGTTTTTAAGGATTTCCTTTGAAGCTTTTTAATTGCTTAACGGTCAACGCAGAGTTAATGTGATTGAAGCGTAATAGTATCTGTGTCAAGCAAAGATCCCCTCTTACACATGCTGTATAACAACATCCAATTATTGACAACATGTCTTTGTGGCAGCCTTTGCATTGATGGGGTCTTGTATCCTACCTGTACGTGTAAGGTCCAACCTGCGTGACCTCTGGCTTGGCCCCTTCAAGGAAGGCATCCACATTGGTCACATTGAAGAAAAAGTACTCCATGTAGACAGGAGGTGGAGGGGCTTTCCATGACTCAAACACACGACTGCCCTCTACCAAAACAATCTCCTGTTGAGACATAAAGTACACATCTCAGTTTAAATATGAACATTATACATTCAGACACATAAATACAGTTTTGAAAAGAAAAAAACTGACTACACATATAATACATTCAACTGGTTGATATGCTTTTTTTTAACTATGTAAGCAGAAGGGTTTTTTTTTATGTGGTTTTCAACTAATGAAAAAGTGCAAATATTTTTGCAATAGTGAACACGTTTCGATTTTTTTGGAGTTTGGAGTGTGCAGTGTGTTCAAAGGAAAAAAAAAACAGAGAAAAACATCCTTGGGGGTTCGCGGAGGGAAGCTGTTGTCTGAGCGTCAGACAACAGCATCGGCTGCACACATGAATGGTATTAGGGGAGACCATTGCATAGCTCCATTGTAAATGGTTGCCAATGACAACGGGCACTCACGGAGAACCGTCATGTGATGCAGAGTGCTGGATGCCCACTTGTTGCGCAGGACTGCGACCTTAATGAACTAAGCTACGGTACATTCCTCAACACTGTGCCTTATGTGGCCCTGGAAATGCAGGACAGGCACAAACCTTTACTATCCTGTTTTATTATTACACACCATGATAGAAAATTAGCTCAACACTGATATCATTGCCTCTGGACAAGGATAACCTGATTCACTGCAGGAATCTTCTGAGGGATTGGAAAGCACAGGGAGTAAGAGAAGAAGGAAGGGGGGGAGGATTAGTTTTTCTTTTGACAACACATCAGAGGAAATCACACGTTGGCCTAATTGTGTCAACTTTGCATTTAAGTTAAAAACCACTACAGTATGAAAGAGTTGAACACAGCAACGAGTCCCATTATTTCAGGGGAGCACAAGTCCCCTCCTCTTTTGGGGTCCCTTCTACTTGTTCAGAGACAAAAGTTAGAGTAGCCAAGGACAATAAAGCTGTCACCTTAGATTGAGGAATGGAGAGCATGGTCTTTCTATGTTGTTCTTTTATGCTTCGAACAATCAATATAGTAACCCTCCCAGCATGCTACACAAAATACCACATGAAAAACAGGAACAGAGAAACCTTCTTATCTCAGTACTTACCACCGCTACTCTTACACCACTCCCTATTTGAAAACACAAGTAGCAGGTGAATACACATACTGTTAGTGCTTTGATGTCGAGGCAAATACATAGATGTGAATAACACCGAGCACAGAAAGAGGCTATTCATTAAATCCTCTAGTTGTGGTGTACAAAGTTTGCTTGTTACTCTAAATGGGGTTGTCTCAGTACAATGCTCTACCAGCTGAACTGTCGTCCAACCATCTGTTCCCTAACCCATCAAAGTCAAATTAAGGTACATTCAGTTTTACTGGCAACACCAGTTGGCCAACAAGTTTTAATGATTTAAGAAATGTGTGGCGTCTTGGTCCAGAGACAGATATCTTAACAACTGCTGACCATGACCTTCATGGATTTTGGTAAGACTGTCCCTAGAGCATGATTACAAATACTTTTGATGACCTTTGTTTTGCAGTCGGTTTCGCAATTTTGTTCTTTCACTAATGCTATGGTCGACCATAAGTCACAGAAATGCCACATTGTGGATATTTATGCTTCCACAGGGACAAAACCTGTTGATTTTAAAAACCCTATGGCCTTTTCTCTATCAAGAAAAACTACAATTTTATTTCCACTATTGGTCTAGTTCCAAATCATCTGTCTTTTGTTGAGTAGAGCATTTCAGCTTCTAGAAGGTGGCTTTCCTCGCTTACAGTAACATTTTTCAAATTCAGAGTAAAAACTTGGTATTGTTTAACATGTTTGTGTCAAAGCTAACACTCTGAAGGAAACCCAGCAGACTACCAGCCACTATGACTAGTCTATGTAGAATTACAAAATTCATATTAAGAGACAAGTCATTTTCACCATCACCTTATCAGCAAGTCATTGCGTACTGACCCTGCTGGACTCACATGGAAGCTGAGGAGCTGCTAACCCAGCTGTGTGAAAGAGACTTAGCATACAAAGAAAGTGTACGTGTGTGTGTCATGTGAGTGTATGCATTTGTGTCCCACCCACACATTTTACTGAGAAAAATTATTTTACATACATATACAGTATGTCTGTCTGCTTTACCGTTATTAATACTCACGAGAGGCAAAAACTACTTTGTCAAATCAATGCTTGGGTAAAGTATCCTGTTTCTTTGTCTCTGCAAAAAATTTAAAATGTTTAATTGATAAGATGGTTGATAAGACTAAACGATTTGTAAACATTAGAAGCAGCATTCATCGTTTAAGGTTCAACACTATCTAGTATGCAACTGACTCAAATTTCTAACGCCCACATCTGTAAATTGAATTCCAGGCTCATCAATGTGGCCACTGCAGCAATGGCCAGGAATTGCACACCTCACTTTATGTTTGGTTTACTGTGATTTCAACTTTTCTCAGCCTGGGCATAAAGCCAACATCTATTATCACTTGGTAAATAGACCCTAGACACACAAACGTAAAACTTACTCTGGACAGGCATTGGCACCAAATTAGGTAAGAAAAGCTGACTAAAACCTCTGCTGTCATATTTTTAAATTACAAACTGGAACACATTTGAACAATGTAATCCACTGCGATGCCCTCAGTAGTGTTTTTTTTCAAATAAACTTCTAATGTTGTGGCATATGTCCAGAATTCACACCTTTTGTAAGGTTTACTCAATTAAACCACCAAGTAAAAAAAGTAAGAAAAAAAGGTCATACTAAACAGGACCACACTTAAACGTTTTCTTTTTAAAACACATATCTTATGCTACGTTTATGCTTTGCGTCCACATATCGCCAGTGTTTCAGAGTTCCTAAAATAGAGAAGGTGCCAAAACGCTCATGTTTCTGTTTTGAAACACTGTTTCAAAATAAAAATGTAGTAATTTGGTTGTAGCCTAACTCACCAACGCAGCATCATTCCACCCTCCCCCAAGTCTGTTGACCTCAGCAAAAGTCTGACCTGGTTACACCCCTAAACACTATTGTTTTGTGCTGGAGATCCAACAGATTGCATGTGGGCTTTCCTGATGGGTCCATTAAAGTATCTTCCTAAACTATTACATAAAGACCAACTTAGCCTAAACCCCACCAGGCTGTCTTAAAGGTCCCATGACATGGTGCTCTTTGGATGCTTTTATATAGGTCTTAGTGGTCCCCTAATACCGTATCTGAAGGGGGTGTGGCCTTGACCAACTTCCACTTTTCTCATTTGAAAGCTATGATGTCTCTCTCTCATGGTGTGGGCCAAATTCTCTGGGTGGGCAAAGCAGAGAAAGGGGAGGTAATCTTGCCCCTTATGAGCACATAAGGGGCAAGATTCCAGATTGGCCCATCTGAGCTTTCATTTGCTCAAAGGCAGAGCAGGATACACAGTGCTCAGTTTACACCTATCGACATTTCTAGCCACTGGGAGACCAAAGGCAGACTGAGTGAATGTGTATTAATGTTAAAAAAAAAATTATGCCATGGGACCTTTAAGGCTAAGGACTTTGAGTAAACAGTACAGTTTAAGTATAGTTAAGACTTAAAGTATGTACTGAACATGTAAATATGGTTTTTAAACAGGACTAATGGTCAGTGAGGATTTATGTTATCAATTCATCCAACAAATTGTAAGTCCATATTGTCTATTTATTCTGTTTTGTTGGATTCAACAGCACTCTATCTACAGGATCTTTTCTCCACTTCCTGCAGCCATTTGCCTTCAATAAATAAACATGTTCATCATTAGGACCAACTCCTTGTACTAGAAATATGTCACATAAGCTCTAAAGCTATTACTAAGTCTCTCTGATAGTAGCCATGTGTTACCTGTTATGGAGAAGCAGGTTTGATATGAAAATAAGGTTGTAGGTGAGCCAAATGATAACACTGAATGTGGCCCAACAGTACTTTCATGCCTGCTCTGTTATCAAAGTAAAGTGAACCTTCTGGGAAGGCTTTGAACTGCACTGACAAACTGAAAATATTACTTCACTGTAAATGTACAACAATAAAAATGAACTGAAGGGTCTAAAGCATGCTTACCGGTGCTGAGCAAACACTTTCACTGATCCAACCAAACAGAAACTACAGAGTTTATCTGATTTATATAAGATTGATGTTTACTTAGGTTCATACATGCTTGTATGTAGTAATACTTGTATGTAGTAATTGTTCCCCAAGTTTCCTGCCACTGACACAATGATGCGCATAGTTTTCGATGGGTAGTCAGTGTTTTATGTTCGCTGCAAATACGAACTAAATCACCTAATTAATGCAAAATACATCTCCCGTAGGGCTGCACGATTATGGCCAAAATGATAATCACGATTATTTTGATCAATATTGTGATCACGATTATTCTCACGGTTATTTGTTGATTTTAACCAAAACAAATTTTATTGTCACATAGGCTATTTATAACCGCTTTCACATCCATATTGGGCTACATTTTTCTTATGTTGAAGTTGTATGTTGTATAGACATACAGCTGCAACACATGTAAATGAAAATTAGCTATCTGAAATATATATATATATTTTTTTAAATGCATCTCTGAGAAAGCTCCTTCACTTGTTTTCAACAATAACTGATTAAAAGAGCTAGGGAGAGAGAGGGAGTGCTACTCACAGAGAGACGGCTGATCATTATGAATGGGTCCAGCACAGGTCGAATGGCGGGTCAGTGAAGTTACACACATCGTGTGTATTAAATGTCTCTATCGTCACTGCACTGCATTTTTATGAACTATGATATTATGGCCATGGATCACATCTCTCGCCCGGTCCAGCAGGCTCTGTGTCGCTATTACTCTACCAACTGAAGATAGCTGCATTCAATAACTTCTTCTGTGTTTTTCACTGTGGCGGCCGCAATAGCAGTTGCGCGCGGAAACCCTGGTACAAATACAGGTTTGCCCCTCATATTTAACAATATACAGCTGTGTTAATAACAATTAAAACTGTAGACAAATGTCAGAAATGTGGACCGGCGCTGTGTGGCCGGGCTGCGCGGAGAGTAAGAGGAGAGAGAGTAGAGGAGAGATCCAACACATGCACGGCTTTACGGAAGAAATGGGTCATGTAACGCAAAATGAAACCATATCCATATAACAACATTGCAGCGGATGCGAGGACATTAGCACCGGTGCGTCCTAGAAGAGCTAACAGCTAACAGACGCTAACTAGCACTGGTTACTGCTGTTGTCTGAAAAACAACACAAAATGTTGTGTTTACTGGTAAACCTTGAGACCGCCGTATAACCGACTGCTATCTGTTGAATTTTCCCCCCGTTACTCTGTCCTCTGTGACTGTCTCCATCTAGAAACTAAGCTGCGTGGTGCAGGAACAACTCCGACTGGCTCATGAGCAGACAGTGGTTTACGGCGCGGTAGATGCGCTGTGCAAAAAAACCAGAGCGTTCTATGAAATGACGCTTAAAAAAATATATAAAAAAATCGCTCGATCACGCAAATTTGATCATGGAAAGTCAAAATTGTGATCGTGATTCAAATTCGATTAATTGTGCAGCCCTAGTCTCCCGGTCATTTTTCCCCACAGAAAGCTGCTACCAGCCAGGCTAAAGCTAATATAGTTAGCCTAAAGAAACAAGAGGTCCGTCCGTCTCTGGAAACGTAACACTAATCTACTACAGAAGTCTGTGTCTGATCTAACGTCATTTACATTGATTTAATTGTTATGGGATACACAGAGTGTGTTGCTAGTGCGCTTGACATGCAGGTCTGATCGATTTATCAAACAAACGAGCTGGCCCCGCTAGTCGACCACAATCTGAAATTTAGAGGAAGCAACATGCAGTCATTGTCATACACTTTAGCCTGGATTGATAGTATTATATGAATAAAATGGTGTCATGCTAGTCAACCAGCGGAAATAAGATCATCTCTCAATGCAAATCAAACCAGCTATTAAGCTAACTGAAATAACACCATGCCAATCTCTAGGTATGGTGAAGGGTATGTGATGATATGGGGTTATTTTAATTCCAAAGGCCGAGGGAACTTTGTCAGGATACATAGCATCCTGGATCCATGAAATAACTGGCCTTTAAAAATAAAAATGTGCCTGCCTCTATGGGAATTTAACATATGGGTGTGTATACTTATGCCCCCTGTATTTTAAGGAACATTTATTTATTTACAATACATTATTCATTCACAAAGAAAATTGGTGTCCTTAAAAGGTTGGATTTTCCTAAAATGTTTTGAATTAAGGCATTAAGATCGATTTCCAAAAGATGTTTTTTTCTTCTTCTTTTTAATAAATTTTAGCATGGGTGTGTAAACTTATGCAAGCCAATGTATGTATATATTTTTTAAATGTGACTAAAAGAGACAATTATGTTGTTAATAGCAATTATTTCTGAGACAATTAATTGTACAGTAAAATATGGAATTGTTGCCACTTCAGTGATAAGCAACAACATGGTTTCACATCCTCTTTGACTGTGTTTAATAGCAATTTGCCAAAAAAACAGCTGAAAAGCGAAGCATAAACTTGAATAAAGAGCACCATTCTCAGTCTTACCCTTCCAGAGTTTGGCTATGTTGGACTCTCCCGGGGATTTTAACAGTGGTATTTAAACATTAATATTACTTTTTTAAGCAGTTTTGTTGACTGGGGGTTTCACTTACTCAACATTTTGTTGATGTTTATCAACTTGTCAGGAATAATGTACATAGATATCTGTCAAATATGGTAACAAACTCATTGCCTTTCCTGTACGTAGACCAATCTCCCCAAAGGCCCATTGCAAGCCAGGAAAAACCGTAAACATCATTTCCATTTTCATCATTGGGGGACACCAAAGACTGAGATCACATTGAGCTAATGCCAGGTGTATTGCCGCTATTTTCAATAAAATCATGCAATCAGAATGTTAAACTAAAATAAACATTGTTAGCTTAATATCATTACATTTCTCATGTTGTGATTCTCTTCCGTTGAATAGGGCTGGTTACTGTTCCAAAAATTAACTTTTTTTATAACAATTTTTTAAAACAAAAATAAATTACGTTACACATTATGGCACACATCTTTTTATTTATTTTGCAGTTCCTACTACGTGAGCTCTGTCTCTGTGCATAACGTAGAGTTTTTCCTGCGTGATTCTACGACGTGTAACATTAGACAGCCAATCACAAACCTTCCTAGATCTTGGTAGAAGCATGCTACATGCTTACTGGCTTACTGACACTGATACTCATTGGGTATTGAAATTGGGTATTGAATGGCGAGGCATTTTTTCGATACTCAATACTTTAGAGGCAATTCGGTCGGGGCCTAAAAAGTATCAAATTCAATACCCAGCCCTACCTTTGAGTTGTGTGCAACTTGCAGTGTTTGGGTATTTGCAGTGTTTTCTGTATCCTCTGTAAGTGTTGTCAAATTGGTGAGTGTGCATTGGGTTCTCTCTCAAAGAAAGAGATTATGCACCATGTCACATGGCATCACATCATAAGTTTAGGATTAGGGTTGGGCATCATTTGGATTTTAAGAATTGGGATTCCAATTCCGATTCTTCGTTTAGATTCTGGTTCTTATCAATTCAAAATCTAAAGTAAAAATAAAAGTATGTTTTTGAAAGCTGAAACAATTAGTGAATTAATTGGTTAACCCAGCGACAGAAAATTCATCTGCAACAATTTTAATTAATAATTGGTTTATGTATTTTTTTAAAGCAAAAAACAAAACATTTTACCCTCTTCAAATCTTAGTATTTTTTGATTTTAAGTATTCCATTACAGCAAATTTGGGTTATGTACTGTAAAAAGCAACCAATTTGTAGAGGTCAAAAATTAAATTAGGGAAATTCTGATGGGAATTTCTGACTATTTTCTGACAAATCTGGACCATATGATTCAGAGAGAAAATATATCCACAGATTAGTTGATACTGTGGAAGGAAATGAATTACCTAACAGTTTTAGTCTCATCTTATTCTGTATTCTCTTCCCTGTTGACTAATGAAGTTTCAACTATTTTACAGAATCAACAAACTATTAGCGTCTCCTGATTCAATGAAGTCTATCGGCCTTTCTCTAGCTTAGTGTTTCACTATGATCACTGAGTGAGACCTTTTGTATGGAACACAGGTTGGCTCCAACAGAGATTCACACCTTAAATAATCAAAGCACTTTTGAGTAGTTGGAGCTGACCATTTTGAGTCTATGCAAATCTACTCAGACTTGTGAGTTGAATGTCCTGTAACCTTATATATTAAACCCTGGCCAGAACTCATTCTGGTCAAAGGGAATTCTACAGCTTCTTGTGAATTTCTGTCTCCATTGCACAATGACTAAAACTCAAGCCACTGAGTTGGACCTGTGCAAACCTTTTCTTCCACAAAAGTATTAGTAAAAAAATAATAATAATTGCAATCTATTTACCTTTTTCAGGGAGAGTCAAAGTGTAGTAACAAAGTCGTAAAACAACAAACACTCCAAAGCAAATGCTTTAAGGTTATTAACAGCAACAAGTTCTTAACATCTCACATTTATTTGGCAGGACATTCTTCAGAATTCAGCTCATGCCGTCCTACACATTTCTAATTGCCATATTATACATACAATAATAGTATATGGATGTCATAAGTCTCTCAGAGTGAGTCTTTGTGAATCAAACCACTCCAGTAGGTCATGTGCTAACAGCTTGAATGAATTGTAACTGTTAGGCTATGTGCTGATTTGCTCTCAGCAGTGGACTCGGCTGTTTCTCTTGACATGTTGAAAATGCAAACCAATACCAAGAACAAGAAATACCAAACCCAGCCCTCACTTATTCTTAGCTGTGGAATTTGCCTTTGAACCTCATCATAATGACAAGTATTGAAGGTAGAAACATGCATGATCGGGAAAAGTCTCTCTAGGGAAAGTCTTTCAACATAATGTGTGCTAATGGAAAATGAACTTTTTTAACTGTGGGAATGAGAAAACGCTGATTACACAGTGCAGGCTGAACCCATAGTTCATAAGAGCCACTCCTTCTGGGAAGCAACACACAGCCCATCACTAGATACGTTTTAACAAAATAACAGCTATAACAGACACCGAACTCCAAGGATAGGAGCAACCATGACATCTCATGATACATGATAATAAAACAGCAGCAACTGAGTCCAAAGTTTGGTCTACTGATAATATGTATTCAAAGTTTGCACATTTTAAATCACAATGCAGTTAAAGTGTGTGCCCAGTAAGACGATTAATCTGTAATCGTATTACTTTTAATGGTCTGCACTAAAGATGAAGTGAATTCAGCCAAACAGTGTAATGAACTTTAAACTTCTAAAGGTTTCATTAAGTTGAGTGTATGTGACTAAGTAACATTGTCCTGATGTTTAACATAATTCTTAACAGACTCTACCAGTACACTGCAGTGCATTCAATTCATGAAATATCCACATGCTTTCAGAGGGGAAAAAAACGTGTGTTTTTACCTTTTTGAGGCGGTTGTGCATTAACTTGCTGAAAACTTGAGCCACAACTAAACCAATCCCGACGA
The DNA here is from genome assembly GCA_013375575.1 of Percina caprodes. Lineage (NCBI taxonomy): Eukaryota > Metazoa > Chordata > Actinopteri > Perciformes > Percidae > Percina > Percina caprodes. The sequence goes on from JABXJD010000073.1 coordinate 2,372,730, forward strand.
CCAGCAGGGAAGCGCAGGCGATGCCGACCGCATAAATAGCGCAGGATCTCCGTGTCATGTTTGCAGGTGCTAGCACAGAAAGCTGCGCGAGACTCTTGAGGATGGTTGGTTAATTTCCGTTAGGTTAAGCTACTTTCCTGCACAACTCATAGAAAGTGTTCCCAACTGCAAAAGGCTGTGATATAACAGCTCTAACCTTGCCTTCTCTGATACCTTCCTCTTTGTTTTGTTGGAAAAGTTTAAGAAACTGGTTCGACTACTCTAGCCGACGAGGAACAAAGTAACGGTTTGCGATGCTTAGTTTGGCCTCACGAGTTACCAAGTTGCAAAGTTAAGTCTGTTTACGTGTGTTTACTAATGAAGCAAGCGGTTCACTTTGACAAACACGAGGTGCCCTGGCTAAGTCAGTCTGAAGGGCGCATTCAACAAAAAGAGAATTCTGCCACGGAGTATTTGTAGCGTGCTGTGAAGCCTCTCACTCCCTCCTCGAGAAGAGCACGCTGATTGGTTTGTGCCCCCGCGGAGTAGATGAGTATGCGCGTGACCGTGTGCACCGTAAACCGCGCCACTGCCTGCAGCAGTGTGGCTCCAAGGACAACCAGTGTTATTTTACACACAGTCCACACAGTGTGAATCATGTCGTGTGCGACCAGACCTCAACAGCTGTGTTAGTGGCAGTGCAGAGCTCACACACTGTTATATTACTATACTAATACAGTAGGCCTATTGTAACTGACTGTTTTAGGTGTCACATATATGTGACACCTAAAAGTTACTTCTTACTTAAAAAACAAATGCTATTCTTAGGCCTACATATCTTGCACTGCTTGTTGACAAAAAAAAACACTAGCCTATATATATATATATATATATATATATATATATATATATATATATATATATATATATATATATATATATATATATATATATATATATATTGTAGATGGAACTGTACAATAGCCTTGCTTCTGAAATTAGTAGAAGTAGGCTACTGGGTATATAAGTAGAATTAGGCTAAATACAAAAGTGCCTGCGGTAGTCACCAGTTGTTTTACAATGCCGCTATTCTGACTATCACAGTACCTGATGTCTGGCAGCAGGTGTTTCCCCTATAATATACACATCGCGCACTAACAACACTAACAAGTCGTGCGCGCTCTCGTACTGAGAGGAGCTATGGATATCCGTTGCTGTAAAGCTTCTGTTTATACAAACCCAACACTTCCGGGTGCTGCCTCATATTCAACATCGAACCATAACTATGGTTAATTATTACCCTAAGTAGCCTAAAGTAGTCTACCACAGTATAAAAGTAGTAGACTACTGCATTACAAGAAAAGGTCCTGCATTTATTTAAAGTAACAAAATAATGCCCCTGTTGTCAGTGAAACACCCTACAATTGTATTGTTAGATAACTATTATTAGTATATTAATATTTTGGAGCTACTTTTAACAACATATATACTTCTTGTAAATCATTCTGTAACAAAGGAGCATATAAACTCATATGTACGTATGATCAATTTGAAAAGCAACTATAGCTTTAAAATACTAGGTGTAGTAAAAAGTACAATATTTCTCTCTAAAAGGTAGTGAAGAAGAAGTTTAAAGTAGCGTATAGAAATATTAAAGTAAGTAGACTACCTTAAAATTGCACTTAGAGTAAATGTGCTGATGTAGCCAATGTAACGTTCCACCACTGGACTCAGTGGCGAAGGATCTTAAGATGTATATTTATGTTACTCACATGGGCATTTTGTTGCAGTACAAATGCTTTTAATACATTAAGTAGGCCTACGTTTTGCTGATAATACTCCTGTATTTTTACATGAGCAATATTTTGAATGCAGCACCTTTACTTCTAATGGAGTAAACGGGTCTCCCTAAAAATCAGACAGCTCACAATGATTTAGAACTTTGCTGCTCGAGTCCTCACTAAGGAGAAAGGGGACCACATCAACACTCCTTACACTGGCTTCCTGTCTCTCAAAGGTATAAGAGTTTCTCCAAATCAAAGGGGTAATATAACATTGTACTCAATTACAGATTTTTTGAGAAAGTAGTGTGTAGTGTTCTGTTTATTATGTTGTTTCACTTCTTAGTCAACATTCATCTTTATCTTTCCTGTGCTCAATTATTTCTTGCAGCCAGGCAGAACATAAAACAAACACACAGTTGCCAGTTTATTAGGTACATCATACACCTAGCCCAGTCTAATGCAGTCTAAAACAACAGTCTTGTTCTTGTCATCTGAGTTCACCAAACCAAGTATTACAGAAATAGAGTGCAGTCATCATATCCCTAAATAACAGTCTGAATGCGACTGCTACTTCCTTTAGTATCAACACAGGTCATGGTTTTTGAAAAATGCAGTTATCACAAAATTGTCAGCCACAAGACTGTCGCCAAAGTCACTCCCATATTATCGTATCAACACAGGTCATGGTTTTTGAAAAATGCAGTTATCACAAAATTGCCAGCCACGAGACTGTGACCAAAGTCACTCCCCTATTATTGGTTCGCAATGACTGATTCATTTTGGAACTTCTGCATTTGATATGGAATGATTGTATAAAGGTTAGCGGGCACGACATGTTATAAACCCTGACACAATATGATCTGTCCACAGTTTTATTAATTTTTTTCACCACTGAGCAGTTTGACAAGGACCGAATGGGGATACCTTGAAACGTTTATTCATTCACTTTGTACAACCTCAAAGCTCACATGCCTTTGTGACTAGCAATTTTTAGTTTACTACTCCCTTGAGCAAAGGCTGTTTTGGATTATAGCCACAGTGGCTCTGATGATGCAAATAATGCAGCTGGTAAACAGCTGCAAATGCAACCACAGACAAAATACTGTAACTTCAAACAACAACCCATTCTCATCTGCTGTCCTTAAAATAGGTTGTAGGAAATATATCCATTGTCTCACTCTGTCCTCCTGCAGTTTTGATTGTATAGGGTACTGTAGCTTAAAATCCTTGAAAAGGCTATCTATAAACCTCAAGCGCATGTTAAACATAACAGGAAAATGCAATCAGTAGGGCACTTTCAAAAGCTTATTGCTCCTGTGAATTGTCTTGTTTAACAATGACAGAATTAATGTATAGTTTAAGCACAGACAAATGACAGTTTCAAGTTAGACAATATTTATTAACAAAAGCTTTGTTTGATTTGTGATCAGAGGTGTGAGGAAGTTATTAAGAGCCCCAGTGTACACTATTAAAAGGGCCCCATTTATGTTTGAAGAGCAAGACTGCTCGCTCGGCTTGTAGATGTGCTCAGCTGGTCAGTCTTGACAGATTTTACCTTATTTGTGTCCTCTCGTCACTGATCTAAATTTCTGCACCTGTGTCTGTAGAGAAGCAATATGTTCACCGGTTATATAAAAAGTGATCAGAAACTAACTTTTCAATGATCCAAAAGAACACTTTTTTCTTGCACATTTCTTTACATTTTCTCTTCTGGAAGATGTGTGCATGCCTTTCAATAACTCTCAAGTTGCAATGTAGCACTACATCTCTGGATTTAAAAAGATTATCAAACCAAACTGGACAAACTTTAATGTAAGTCGCTTGGATAAAAGTGTCAGCTAAATAATATGTAATGTTTGTCATGTTTGTGCTAAAGTATAAATGTAGACATGAAAAAAAAGAAATTATTAAACAATGAAAAACTTTGACTGGAAATGACACTATCCAATAAGTGAACCTGTTCTGCCAAATGCTTAAGTTTCAACTGTGGATCTAAACTTACTGTTAAGTAATGTTTACATCCACCATTTATGCCGCTATAGGCTTCTCACTACACTTTTCATAAGCTGACCTCACTTCATTGGCTCTCAAGTTGGGAGTTTGTCCTAATGATTTATGGTTGAGGGCATTGAGTGGGTATTAATCTTCAAATATCCCTGAACTCCTCTGCCCCTATTTTCCTCCTGGGTCACTCAGGTCTTCCAACCATATGGATTTAGTTGTCACACGTGTTCAGTAGCAGAGCAGGAAATATTACAGCCTTATGGTTGCTGCACCAGAAGTGTGGAATGATTTACCCCTGCACAGTATCTTTTGCCCTCTGTTGACATTTGAAAATCTGGTTTAATGTAGAAGGTAGGTTGTGATTTCCAGCACAACTTTGCTTACTTCCAAGTTTAAAAAAAAGTCTGACCATGACCTTGTGGACAATGATCGTGATGCAAAGCCCAAGCCAAATGTGTTAATCTGATAGCAATGTTGCTGTTGCAAAGTATTTTAACCTCTTCAAAATCCCGGTTCAAACCACACATTAAAAATACTGGGTCATTTTTAACCCAATTTTGGTCAGTCTAGCACCATCCCGTCTCTATCCAACAGCATTTTTTTTGGGATAAAAAAAAAAAAAAAACACATGACATAACAGTTCACTCTACACACTCTGAATAATTTAATCAAATTTAGATTATTTCCAAAACTGTTGAAAAGAAATCACAATCAAGCATCTGGGAGGACATCTAAAGAATTTTTTTTAAACAGTCAGGTTTTAACTGTGAATGGAGAGTCTGTGCTGGCAGCAGCAGATGTGGGCTTCAAATGTTTATGTATCTTTGACATAAAATACCCCAAACAATGTTACCAAGTCTGGGAACTTTTTCAAATGTAATTACACAGGTGTTCCCCATATCTATGTCTCTCTCTCTCTCTCTCTCTCTCTCTCTCTCTCTCTCTCTCTCTCTCTCTCTCTCACTTGTCGCTGTACAGTATCAAGAACCATAACACTCTCCTGTTACCTAACTTACAAAACCAGATGAGATGCTTTTTTTTGTGTCTAAAACAGAATAAACATTTTTTTAAACAAGACAGTTTTAGCTTAATTGATGACCTCACAGAAATGTAAATATGATATTGTTACTGGGTCAAAATAACCACATATTGTGGCTGAATCCCAAATAACTGATAAATGGGTACTGATAACTTGATTATTAAGTTTTTCAGGAAGTGTCTATGATGACGCTTATTTAGCTTAAAAAGTTGTATACACATTGGTGGTGTTGAGAAAATTGGCACTCAGCTGGCTCACCACTTATTAATATCATACCCAACATTGAAAATATTTGATGTCATTCTTATACATTCTAGACATTGCTGAGATTATTATTTTTATTTTAAACCAAAATGATCCAAAGTGAATATATGCAGTGCACAACAATGGAAGTCTGAAAACTCAAGGTTCCCCCATAATAACCATGAAATGTGTTGCTGGCTTCCATTAACCTCTCTGACAGGGTAGGTATGTTTTGTACATTAACATGCTTAGAGAAAAGAACTGATGGCATACCACAGGAAAGCTGAAAGACCTTGGGATTTTTATTTTTATTTTATTTTATATCAGTAAATATTTCTGATTAATGCAGAAACAGAAGAATTTTGCATCTGTTTTACCTGATGTAAATCACACAATTGTGTGCACTTTTGTGCTCTCTGACTTATTATCACTTAGTGTAGGCTATCTCACTTCACAATGAGTTGTGTACACACAGACATTTTGGTATGGTTCTCACAGGGGCTGAATCTGTCAATTTACTGTAAGCCCAGTTGAGCATGAAGGTGCCACTGCCGAGATAAGAATGTATTCATATGGGAGGATTTAAGAAAAAGATGTTCATAACATTGGCTTTGCTGCTGTAGTTACAACACTCCTGTATACAGATTAGAAGTTCCCATACTTTAGGAGTACACTTGGCAGCATGTCTCTAGTCAATTCAGCTGAACTTCCTGATGCATCAGTTGTGAGTTCCATGTTACTAATTGTGTGCATGCAACTAATGATATTTGGTCAATGTCACTTGCGTCACATCCTTTCCATCACCAACTTTGAGACTGACTGTCCACTATACAGGATGTGTCCTGTTCTTGGCCACGACATATGTGCTTATCTCACTTCCCAGTGTTTTTCCACACAGTTTTAGGATACATGATAAGAAATATTGGAGGGGACGTTTAACGTTTAATAATGACACCAGAGGTTACTATGTGACCCTTTGATATTCAGTTGTTTTCCATCAAATTGGGGAAACATTTTAGTAATGTTAATATTATATTTAATATTTAATAAGTTTCTCTTGTGTGAATAAAGGCAATTTAATTGTATTTGGGCAAATGATTTTCTATTTACCACCATATTTATTGACTGAATTTTTTTCTCTAGGTGAACTTTGTTCTAACTTGGCCCAAGATGATATTGTCAACATCTGGCAGCATTGTTACATGCTGTCTGTATTTCTAATTAAATAAGTAGGGCTGTTATTTTTTTATGTGTGTGCAATTGTTTTCTGTTTGCTCCAAACAATAACTTTAGTATATCATAGCTGTTACGTGCTGATCTAATAGTATTACTAAAAATAACAATTAATCTTGAAATTTGAATGAATCAAAACAAAATGTGAGAAAATATTTTCACTGTCTCATACTGTGTTAGAAATCTTTGTTTTAGGGTGTTGTTTTTCTCACTGGTAAAGAGACAGATATATGTGGTTTATCACCATATGACAACAGACTTTTTGTAGCACATCCAGAACTCTTGCCAAGGCCATCAAGTTGGATTTTCTTTAAGAACGTCAAAACACAGAAACACAGTAGACAGCACACTCATCAACCTTTGCAGTGTGTTCTGTAGCTGGGCACAGAGGGCAAAGTGATGCAACAGCCTTACTATTTAACTCTGTGAGATTGGGTGTGGGGAGACCAATTATCTTAGCCGCAGTGTTGGTTTCATAACAAAGAATCAGGTGGCACAGGAGGGTGGGCTGAATAATGCTCTGGTACAACAGCAAGAGTAGATAGGGGGCATTCCTGGCCTGGGCCATGCACAAACCATGCCAATTTGTAACAGGGCTGGACTGGGGTAAAAAATAAGCCCTGGATTTTTGAGACCTAGATCAGCCCACCACATCAGCCAGACACCACCCATCCTTGCACTCCCCTTCAACACATGTACTGATACCAGACCCCAATACTGCCAATTAGCTGAATGGTAAGTAGGACAGTATGATAGCTTAATGTTACTCACTGACACAAAAAGGCTGTATGGCTCTTGATGGCAAGATGGCATTTTATACACAGTATGCAACTTGTTAGTGGAATGTGGTTGTGGGTAAATAAGAAAGCTATAGTATTATGTTTGCACAGCTAACATTAGCTTCCTAACAGCTAACTTGTCCTCTCTGCTAGACAAATTGTGCTAAAATGATCATTTTACATGTTTAAATCTTGTGTTTTTAGCTAGCTACAGGCACATTGTGGAGTTGTGTTCCCCGTTGGTAGGGTTGGGACTTAAACGCACTCCGTCTCTATGGTAGAATGGAGGTCGGCCATAGCAGGATGTGATTGGCCAGTGTTCAGATAAGAGACAAACCAATGGCTCAATCATCATGTGATCACTCTCCTCTCTGAGGGCTTGTCAGCCAAAGACCAAGGATGTGAAGTGGGCCAATCATGTTATCGCTCTTCCCATCGCGTTCCGATCAACCAGCATGCAGATCATGTCCTGCATGCTACTGGAAAGATTTTTGATATTTACATATTATATACGTATTTATTTGACATTGGCAGAGAAAGAGGTTATTACCGAAGCCTGCAGTCATGGATGCTAATTCCTCGCAAAGTGGGAAAGTGATAGAGATTTCTGCAGGTTATGAAGTAAAGGTGTAAAAATAGACCTGTTGTAGCACTGTAAATATTGACAACTTCCCAGCCTAAATAATTATATAATATAATGTTTTAACGACTGTCACTGATTGACACTTTATTAGAAACATGTATAAACCTTTATGATGGCTTTTATTTTACAAGATAGCCTGAGGGGCCTGTGCAGTTTCAGTGTAGTTTATTGGGCTGATGTAGACTGTGACTCTGACTGAAGCAGTCAATACAACCCTCAATATAGCATGTTATTATTATTTTTTGTAACTTAATTATGGTAAATTACATTCAATTATACATCAAGATCTAATCTAAATCCTCTACATGGCAGCAAAACAGGAACAGCAATAAGCGCAGGCTGGATTTAATATGTGTGTGGGATTTCCTTCTCTTTCTTCTCCTGTCCAAAGTCCACGATGATATGATGTTGGAGTAATCGCATGTGTGTGTTTACACAATGATTAAACATCCTTACCTCAAGCAGCTGCCAATTTCAGGCTAATAGACCCATAATGTTCACTGTGAAACTGAAATGTATAGTATAAGTTTGAGGTAGAGCACTGTACTTACTTAAACTTTTATATACAATTAAACAAGTGGATTTAAGTGCTTGTGTGTCAATGCTTGACACATAGAGACAGAAAATGCAAGAAAATATTATTTAGACTGTAATGAAATACTTAAGTGTTTGAGCATGTGTGTACGGCAAGAAATAACTCTTTACATGTTTGACTCAAGAAAACATTATTCAGGTTAGAATTATGATTTCACGTCAGTAAAATGAGAAAAACAAAGAGCAAAGAACAGTGCTGCCTTACGAACACTGTAACAACATATTTGATCAAAATTGAGTTAAGCTGGTTTGTTTGTTTGACATCTGTGTTTCAATAGGCTATAAACATTATTATGTCAGAGAAAAAAACAACATATAGGCCTTAAATACTGTGAGTAAAAAAACTGCAACCAACTAGTTCATGCTGGTGAAAGCTCATACCCACTTTTTCCTGCCAGTTTTCTAAGATTAATCAACTTTGATGCTGTAAAATGTTATATGACGTGAAACAACAGCAGCTAAAACTATTGTCTCGACAGTAGACGGTGTATTAAAAATAAATACATGTACATCTGTTAGACAGCTTGACAAATTAGACCTTCAAACCAAACGGGACATGGCTTTGTTGCACGAAGACATTGTCATGATAAAACAGGTAAAGGAAATCACCTCACTGTTTCCACAATGCTTCTGTCTTAAATATTTATGTCACAATTTATCTTATTTGGAGCAAAGGTATCAAGCCTAAATCATTAAAAAAGCAGCCCCAGCCAATAGTAAACAATGGTATGTTTACAGATATGTCTGCAGGGAATTAATAAGTTGGCCAGTGTACTGATGAATAAAAAGTTAAAGAAAGTAAGAAAAATATGAATCCAACGCAACTTAGGTCTAGTTCACACATCCCAAAATGATCTTTTTTCCCTTCGTCTTCCCTGGCATCGGTTCAAGAATATTTGCGTCCAAACAGATCCATTTGTAAATGACAACACACAATGATAACACACTACTTCATATTCCAGGCCTATAGGTGACGCAGTTTCTGCTACAGAAATTCATGTTATTTTCAGGTTTAATTTTTAAGTTTTTTTAAAAAAAGTTGTTACATGCTGTCTCAGCAAGTGGTTAGCCAAATTAGCTGTTAGCTGAACAAACTTTAGCTTTCTTTATTCAGTGGTGCGCGGGGGTTTATGGGATGAGTAGTTCCTTCGCTCAATAATGAAAATTCTAATATATAATTTGAGTCACACCGTAGCTGGTTAGCCTAAGGCATGGTCTAAAACTATTTCTATAAGGATTTGTCCAGACGTCAATGAGAGAAATGAATGGGAAATTTACTTTTGAAACCCAAGTTCTCTCGAAGGAGGGCGGGACTGTTGAGCTCAACAATGACCTCACATTGTCCATTACTTATACTGTCTATGGCATAAGCGTGTGCACTGTATACAAACAAACTGTAGAAGAAGAAACCAAAACACAATAAGTAGCACAATATTTTGCCCTAGTAATCCTAATAGGCTCAATATCTTCTCTAGCAGGAACACAAGGATGTAGTCCGCCATTGTTGTTGTTATGAGACGTTGTGGGATAAGAGGTCGAAGGCAAGTTGAGGGGTGTGGCAATGACATCATCGATACACAAGTATGCGGCTTTGCCGTCCAAACAAAGCCGCAAGAGCGCCATTTTCAAATGTTTTCACCCTGGGACCATGTTTCAAAAAAGTGCATCTTCAGGATTTGCTTGGACGATTGTCCAAAATGATGCATGTGCGTTTGCACCAAAAAGCCTCTCCGTGTGGATGGGCCCTTAAATAATATGACAATGTAGTGATATTGCAAATTGTACTATTTTACTATTTTAGAACTTACCGGTATTTTCTTTTTTACTAAGAGTTAGATAATTATATATTTATACCACTATCATGTCTGTGCTTGAGTCTTTGCTGGTTGCCTGGTATCCTCATGTAAAGTAAAATATCCCAAAACGTCAATATTCATTTAAGAAAAAACTACAGATCACATGAGTTTGATCATGGAAAATGACATAAATCATCTTGAGGCAGTTCAGGGTAATGATAAGAAACTAACTGTATGTCACTTAAATGAAATTTCCAGGTAACCTAATTTAGATACTAACCCCCTGCTGTATTATTACTCACCTGTAAAGGTAACTGGCATTCTAAATTAGTTACTGAGTAGATCACAGTGCAAAAAACTTCAAGTATCTTCAAGTCAAAGCAGCAGGGTGAATCTTGTTTCTACAGACTGGATAAAATAAAAATGAAACAATTCGCAACACTTTGATGACAATGCCATAATGATAATGTTCATGTTAAATTTCTCTTTAATTTTAAAGTAAGCAACCTGATAATTGCTACCAAAGACACCCAACCTTCCTCTTTTACTGTTCAGACTTCATAAAAGTTCAATCCAAGCATTCTAAATCTACTCAATTTCACAGTGAGCTTTGAAGTTTGCCTGCACACCCAGAGGTATTATATAGATCATTTTTTTCTAGAGGACTCCAACGTCATACCCAGAAACTTCAATTTTCAACTTTTTTTTACCCTGAAGGGCAATGGTTTTGCAGCATTGACTGCATCACAAAACACAACACAGGCTCAGCAACACAATGACCAGGCATAATCATCAGATCAGAAATAAGAACAATACATGATAACTATCCTGTCATCCCCCTAGAAGTATGACCAGCATAGCATTATAATCCAGATTAAAATAAATCAAAAGATATACAACTAGCGGCAACAACATGATTCCAGATCAACATGATCATCGTCCTAAAAGGCATAAATATTACTACAGAACTATACCTCTTTTCCCTGATCTTAGGAGGGTAATGGCTGTGGAGTTGTGTGAGTGTTTGTATCTCTTTGTCTTCTCTGAGGGAAATCTGAAGTAGGTGCCAGTGTAGGGATTGAAACTCCTTATAAAGAGAATGGGTGTCGTCAGACGAGATGGAATTTGCCCTTTTCACAGACAGGCTACTCTGCTGTTCACTATTACAATGATCTGTGCAGTACTTTAAAATGACAAAGTTGTTCCAAGTTGTTGTAAAAAAAAGTTGTTTGTTTTGTATGCATAGCCAACAGAGGGCAGCAGCTCTTTGCAGCGTCTCTTCCTCCTCTTACCCAATCAGCTGAACCTAACCACCAGCATCTGTGTGGTTGACAAGGCTGTATTTTTTGGTTACTTTCACTCTGATTTTGTTGCAATTTTTGCAGTACTCTAAACACGTTTCACTATTGCAACAACTCTGCCCTTTTATTATCTATTTATTTAGTGCTGCTTCTCTTTCTGTCATTGAACATGCAGAGAAAATGTGTTGTGTCAGAGCTGTTTTTGAGCTGTTGTCAGAGCTGATCCAAAATTCACCCCTGCTTGGGAAACAAACTACTGCAGCTAGCCTTCAGTTCTTCACTCTCTCTGCATGTATGTGTGTGTGTGTGTGTGTGTGTGTGTGTGTGTGTGTGTGTGAGAGAGAGAGAGAGAGAGAGAGAGAGAGAGAGAGAGAGAGACTACATTCCACCAACTGGACTAGCTGCTATTCAGTTTGTCAAATCCAAAGAGCTGCTTTTACCATGGAAACTCTAATAGTGTCATGGTTACTCATTGCGCCCAACTGTGGCAGATCATTTTCAACACTATCAAAAATGTATTGGTTGTAACTTTTGCTAAATTGACATTCATATTTTCCTTTTTAATCAAAAATGTCCAATCAGTTAAAACTTTCTCTCATGTGCCTCAACACTATGGACACTTTGTGGTAATTTGACTCTAAAACCAATTCAATTATCATGATTGAGTCAGTGCTCAAGATTCAAGAACTGTGCTGAACACTGTTAGACTTTACTGTAATTTCTACAGTTACTTATCAGAAAATAGCCAGTAAAATACCATAATTTTCTTTTCCGGTTCATTACTGTAATAAACATTGCATTATGGGTATTAACATTTCATTTACAGTGATTTACTGTATATTTTAAATTTGCGGTAGTCTGCTGTAAAACAACAGAAGTAGTGCTACTGTAGTTGAATAAGACAGACTTCTAGCCATAGAAATAAAATTGTTAGTTAATGTTATAGAAGCATAGAAATTAAATGGAAAAAAATATATATCTCTATAAAATGGGAGACATTTTATTTGTGTTGCTTTTAGCAGGGAAGGTAATTTAATAATGAATTTTGGCATGTGGCATGTTTTTCAGCAGTGTTAATTTATGGAGTATTGTAGAGAGAAACAAAATTACAGATATAAATACTTGAATGCTAGATTTGAACTCTAACCTCACGAATTCAAAGGAGTAGCGGTTTGGTGTGTGCAAGCCAGAGTCCGATCACACACTCCTCAAAGATAGCTGGAGCAGTGTTAAGGTAAGGCCGAGCTTTGCTAATTCTGTGACACTAAAATCTCTGCTGACAAGTCTTCGCAAGCGGCGCCGTTAGGTTACCGGCCTTGTCATAGCTAGCTAGGCAAGAGAAAGCTCATCATTTCATATGTACAAAAAAACAGTGACCGGAAAACAGAGAGACCGGTGGAAGAAGATGGCTGGACATGATGATCTGGCCCCCCCACAGGAGCACATGGTCCCTCATTGCTTGCTGAGCCACAAGGCAACAAATTTCAACTTTGCAACCTATCTACAAACTGACATATGCAGGTATGTACAGGTGTACGTTTTGCAACCTGTGTACTTTAATTGGGAATGAAATGTTCTGTAGACAAGGAATGTTCTGTAGACATGTGAACAAACATCAGCACATGGTTTGCCATGTTAAAGGTCAAGTTAAAGGATGTTCCTTTGTGGCTGATAATTTCTCAGCTTTGTGTGCTCACTTGAAAATTCACATCAGAGAACTTTACAACGAAAAAAAAAATTACAATAAAAAGTCTAACAGTGAATGCTAAAAATGTACTGCTAATAATTATTAATGTTAGTATTATATTATTATATATAACAAAAAAAAGAGAAAAGAAAATCGAAGAAAATTCACTGTCAGTGACACAATGTCTGACTTATTTTGCCCATTAGCCTGATAGACCAATCGCAAATGTGAATAAACCTTTCTTTGCAGATTTGTCTGGTTCCAAGGCAACCTCGGTTTTATCAACTGAAATACAATAATTTTGGAATATACCCACCTGCACACTTCAGTTGAACTTTGGAATGGAGTTCGGTAGATTTTCCTAAAATTAACAAGTGTTGGAGCTAAATCCTGCTCCGGTCTCATGGTTCAGTCAATTAGTAACCAGAATCTCAGATGTTGATGTGTGAATTCTTTTTATTACATAGGATATCCTGAGACAAAGTTACCTGGATCAAGCTATCACAGCTCTCCCCTTCCTTTGTCTGACTCTTGGGCTCTTGCACCCCTGTTCTTATTCACTAAGGGTGGGGTCTCCAGGTCACAGTGATGTGATGTGTTTGTTTGTTTTTTCGTTATCTTTTAGTTGGAATGTGATTGAAGGTTTATGACCCTATCAGGACGTGCAAAGCAAAAAAATAACATGACCTGCTGCCCTTTCAGTTGGGCTGTAAAGAGGATCTGGAACCAAACACAGGAAGTTTCCCTAACTATCAATTCTGCATCAGACACATTTAGTAAAACTGGGTAATAACACAATGTAGCAGAGCACCTTATCTCAGAGGAAAGGAGTAAAACAGCTTAATGCATGAACAACAAACTTAATGCATGACCAACATGTCTTCACGTATGTTGAAATAATGCTTTTGCCTTTTGGCTTGAATGTATAACATATAATGCAAATCACACACAATCTTTAAACACATATAACATTTTAAATTCCAACACAAGGCAGCGAAATTAACTGAGCTAGTCAAGACGAATACAAATACAAATCGTAATTACTTTATATTCCTAACATTTCTTGCTAAAAGTGTTACAGTTCTTTCAAGTGAACGATAAAAAAAATAATAACTTCATGTCCCAGGAATCTTGCAATCGTCACACGGAAGCAGACTGTAAAAAGGATTCGCTTATATATAAAACCAGCGTACACCGAAACCCGCCCGGCTAGGCGGAGTTAGCCGGGAACCGGGGACACTGCGGTGTCTATGGATGTCCGCCGGTTGACCAGGTCAACCTGCAGCCGTTCTAAACTAGCTAAACATTCTGAAGCTGCTGCTTATCAATATTAACCGTATCAATGCTATATGTTTTATCAAGGTATAGCTACCGTTACCGGGGTTGTTTAGCACGTGATCCGCCGTCGGGTAACGTTATCTCAAACCGTAATTTATGATCTCGAACACCTTTAATGACTAACTTCCCTCGAACTTTATATCGATCTAGAGCGCCACAGCGAGTGTGGCAATACTCAAGCCTTCAGCAGTCAGCTGTTCCCGACGTGGAAGCAAAGGTAGGATCAACTTAGCTAACGCTAGGTCAGAATTTACATTTTGATTGTCAAGCTAACGCTAGCGTGATGTGTGTTCCGTGTGTCCGTAACAAACATAAAATTGTTGCTCCAAGTTTGCTTGTCTTTGGTAGATAGCTAGTGATATTAATCCGTTATTATTAAAACGGTTTGTACAAAGTACTGTACAGCAAGTATTTGGTACAAACTTCACTGGTTCTTATTTTCATAGCTAACGTTAGCTAAGTGACTGTTGGCAGGTTAACATGGCTGTTTGCACTTATATCAAAAATATGTCACTTTGTACTTTGAAAAAGTAGATCATTTGTACTTGGACTCAGTTCAGAGTCTAAAGTCTGAATGCCTTTGTCACAGCACGCAGGTATTATGCTGTACCTCAGGCTTTTTGTTATCATTTGTTTTCTGTATTAGAGCAGACTGGTGTAACCTTCCCAGAGGAAATGAGAAATAGAGCTCTGGTTTACCCTGCAAAATTAGTTATAATACTATAATAATTAGCTATAATACAAACCAGTTAGGGCACATCACAACTTTACAGAGCCAAAGGTGACATTTTCAAATGTCTTGTTGCAAAAAAAATAAAAATAGGTAAAAGTGTCATTTCTGGCATCACTATTGAAGATTAATCAGTAATAAAATAAAAAAAAAGTTTATTGCAGCTAAAATGTGATTTGTAAAAAAAATAAATAAAAGTTGCTATGGAAAACTTGACTACAGTACACACTACTTGATAAGTAATGGCAATTTGTTGTAAAATTCCTAATAACATGACAGAATCTGATGTGAGAATCTGATGCTTTTTGAATTTCCCTAGTATTCTACCTTCTAGTCCTTTCATCATGGCACTGGCTGGAGTGCGAGTTATTGAGCTGGCAGGCTTGGCTCCAGCACCGTTCTGTGGTATGATCCTAGCAGACTTTGGAGCCAAGGTGATTCGCGTGGACCGGAATAAAGTTGGCATGTCTTTGGACACACAAGCACGGGGCAAACGGTCTGTGGCCATCAACCTGAAGACGGCAGAGGGTGTAGCCCTGCTCAGGAAGCTCTGTGTCCAGTCTGATGTGGTCCTGGAGCCCTACCGTAAAGGTCAGACCACCATGAAAGCTGTACTGAGCTCTGTAATACAGCATGGTTAGAATCAGTGGTGGAAGAAGTATTTAGATCCCTTACTTAAAGTGTGCATATTGTGCTTTTGGGCTTTTTCCCTTTCCTTTTATTGTGTTGTATAACTTTTTGTGGTTTACAAAGTGAAAAAGTCCACCCCAAAGGGACTTACCATCTCCAACAGAAAACACAGTTCACAAACCGCTTCAACAGATCTATTGTAGTCCAGCCTTTGCCTCCATGACGAACGTGTGTCACTTTGTAACACGTTATAATGCTCGCCTAGCTGCTAGTGTGGCACACCCTCATACTCTGCTTCTGAATGGCTAGTAGTCCTTACCTAGCTACTGCGCATGTGCAAATCCCAAAAAGATGGAACAGAAGTGAGATGTCTCACTCTGTAGCTAAAACAGTGAGCTCAACACACAGGGTGAAAAGAGTCATTCAGCAATGTGCAGTACAACAAAAATATGGTGTTTTTTGAAAATTAAACTACGTAAACCTATTCTTGTATAACCTCTAAATACAAGTATGAACCTGAAAATTAGCATAACTTTATGTAAAGGCACCAATCCATTAATATGAAAAAATCCACAATTAGTAGTAGTAGTAATAAGCAAAGATATTGAAAGTGATTGATTCTTTTAGAGGTGGAGTTGAAATAGGTCACATGCTTATGTCACAAATAACAGGAAAGTTATATTTTGATTCAATTGTGATTTACAGTTTTACTGTTTTTTTTCAAGGTAAAATAAAGCCACACTAGAGTGCCGCTTACTGTGTTCCGCGGCTGCAACAAAACAAGCCCCTGACCGTTATGAAAATCAAAACTTGTACGTTAAATTTGGAACCGGATTTGAAACAAAGTCCTCCAAACGTTTCCATTGTAATTTTTAAAACGGTCATGTCAGAATAAATTTTTAGATTTTACATTTGTTTTTAACTGTCTTAATACTAAAATAAAGAAGTCCACGGAAACAGATTGATTGAAATATTTCAGTTTGTGATTGGA
Source organism: Percina caprodes (assembly GCA_013375575.1). NCBI lineage: Eukaryota > Metazoa > Chordata > Actinopteri > Perciformes > Percidae > Percina > Percina caprodes. The sequence goes on from JABXJD010000073.1 coordinate 2,389,501, forward strand.
TGGGAAACCCCTGTGATCTTAAATGTACTCTCTAGATATAAACAGCCTTTTGTATTTGAATCTCCAAAGATTCTTTGATAAGTTTTCCATTTAACCCCCAAAAAGGGCTATAGCCAGGCTGTCGCCACAATATTCACACTGTATGAGAGGCAACATAAGCAGATAGCGATAAAGAGATGTTTTTAATGAATATACTTATAGGTTGACTTTCTTCTTACTGCCCAGGTGTGATGGAGAAGCTGGGCCTCGGGCCACAGGAGATGTTAAAGGAAAACCCTCGTTTGATCTACGCTCGGTTGACAGGGTACGGCCAGAGTGGATCTTATGCCACCGCAGCTGGGCATGACATCAACTACCTCGCCATGTCAGGTAACAACCACACAACTGTTAATGTTGTTGGATTGAATATTTATATACCTTACATTGCAGACTGATGAATGGCACCAAGTAATGATAAAGATGTCAGAGGAAGAGAAGTTACCCCTCTTTGTGTGAGGCTGGTGGTTGTTTGTTGGTGTACTTGCATTTTGTTTAAAACCAAGGCTAGTTATCTTTTCATTACCTTGGAAAACATGTGAAAGAAAAGGTTGAACACAGTTTCAGTTTACCACAGTTATGACAGTGTGCACTTTAGTATAGTGTGCACAATATTGCAACTATTCCAGTACATTTGAAGCAATGAATCACTGACATACATACAACAAATTAATACCAACCTTTTTGACTCGGTAGTACTCAGACATGACCGCCAATTTACAGAACAACATCTCATACATACATGAACCACTGTCGATACTATATGGTTACATATGAGGTAGGTGTGCTTAATGAAAATAAAACTTGTTTACCAAGATACAGGGATTCCAAACAATGTCACGAAGTTTCAGTTATGGGTTTAAATTCAGCTTTGCTGTAAAACCCAAAATACTCACAAAACTGACAGTGGTAAGATATAAAGCTTGGTCCTACTAACACATTGATAACACATGTTTCATCCATCCAATAGTGGCTTTCCAGTAATATCACTCTAAATGATTTGTTGATGTAATAAAACATCTTGAGCTTTGTATATATTAGTTAGTCTATGTTTTGCAGCCTTTAGTGTGAATCTAGACATGACATTATGTCTAGATCCTTTTAGAGAGGATGACTTGAGTAAATGTTATCATGTGAATACTACAATGAATTATGTGTCCATAATTGTTCTCACTCGGTGCGTCCAAAGTGTTCAGGATTTCTTTTCCTTTTGGTCCTTATTATTTTCGGACCACAGCTTTTGTCTTTTTTTGTCATGACATTTATGTTCAAAAAAGTAATAGGGAGTCGAGCTGCACAATTAATCGCAATTGTATCGAAATCACAATATGGATTTGTGTAATATCTAAATCGCAAGGGGGTGCGATATTTGTTGATGGCAAAAATATATGTCAAACTTTTCTAAATGAAGTATTGTGGAGCGCAGAGATGTCCCGGCCTACAAATCCTACAGACTAAAGAAAAAAGTCTTCGTTTGATAGAGATCCTCGCAAAACTCACTCTATTATTATTTGTATTTCTTTCAATGTAAATACTTTTCAATACAAATGAGAATAATGATACAAAACCGGTCATTCCCTCCAATGCACTTATGGAACCATCCTGCACTTATGGAACCATTGTATATCCTGAACTTGCTACTATTGCACTTCTGGTTAGACCTAAACTGTATTTCGTTGCCTTGTACCTGTGTAATGACAATAAAGTTGAATCTAATCTAATACCATTAATCATATTGAAATCGCAATATCAATCAAAATGATTGCAATTAGATATTTTCCTCATATTGTGTAGCGCTAATAGAGAGTATTGACTTCAATGCAAGCTTAAAAAAATGACTTGAGCAGTCGTTAAGACTAGAAAAGCACTATATAAGAACAGTCTTTTACATTTAAAAGTGACCTTGGTAAGGTTTAAATCTTAAGCCTACTATTACACTGATAACATATATGGTTTATAGAGCACATCCAGACCAAAGTAAAGTGGCCAAATGAGAACATTTTTGGAGACAACTTCCACAGTGTGCTTGCCTTTTTAATTGGCACTTCCAGGGTGTTGAGAAAGTTGCTGTTACATGCCAGTACTTTTCTTGTGAAGGCTCTTTTGTAATATCTGTACGATAACAGATGACCAAAAAGAAGAAGAAACCCTGTGCAAAAGTTACATGCTGGTTTAACAGATTTAACAAGGCAATTATTTAGTTGAAATAAAAATAAAAAAACCCTCCTACGGGGTTAAGTGGACTTGTGTTGACAGGAGCTGTTTACCTTTTCTTTGTGATGTTTAATTTGATGGCATCCCTTCTGATTTATTCAGTTAGCTAACTAATACATGTTCTTTGATTTTCAGGGCTGGTGACTGGCCAGTTACTCTATTGTTCTTAACTGGTGTTCTCCACTGTCATATTATGTGAAGCTTTTATCTCCACATTTCTGTCACAGGCCTTTTATCCCGGCTGGGTCGTAGTGGGGAGAAGCCCTACGCTCCGTTGAATCTGGTAGCAGACTTTGCAGGTGGGGGTCTAACCTGTGCTCTGGGGATAGTCCTAGCTCTGCTGGAAAGAACAACTTCAGGGAAAGGACAGATCATTGATGCCAGCATGGTAAGGATGTCAAGCAATCATTCATTTTCAGAAATATGCAGTACATGTTTGATATTTCTTTACCGGCGTTACCAAAAAAACAAGCTCAGCTTTCCCACAGATGCCACATTTGTTGCATGAGTCTTGGTTTAACAGAGCTGCCTTCTTTACTATAATTTTTCCCCGATGACTCAAGCTAGGTTTAGGGTAGCTGCGCTGAGCTTTCAGTTCAACATGGTCGGCTGTGAAAAGCAGCCATGTGTTTCAGAACAACGTTACAGGTCTCTCTGATGGTCTTTCCTCTACCTCCGCTCTGCTCTTTTTTTTTCTCCCTTCTTTTTTTAATGCTCTGCGTTCAACTCAGTTTATTTTTTCATACTCAAATATCTCCGCGACTTATTGAGTACCGTGATATAAGTCTTGCGACATAACGAATCAATAATGAAATTTGTTGCCAACTCTTTTAATAATCACATTTTATTGATTTGTTGTTGCAGCCCTAATGCACACAGATGGAAAGCAAGAGTGGAGAGGAGCTCAGTGTGTCAAAGAAAGTCCCCCGTCAGTCTAAAACTTTAACAACATAATTATGAGCTGGTGCAAGGCAAACCTGAGCCAGTTTTATAAGGGTTCAGACTGATTTCATGAAATGGCGTATGTATGACACGCCAATTCGCATGCCATTATCGGCTTGTTATCAAGACACATACTCCCTTTTTAAGCGTGTTATCAACACCGTTTGGCCTCCATTAACTTACATTATCTTGCAATTGGGTGTAAATTTACGCTCTAGCGAGTAGTATGAAAGGGCAAAAATCTGCGTAGGGAGGCTGGTCGGGGTGATCTGGCGTAAAGATTGTGATTTGTGAGAAATAAAGTTTACTTGCCCATTATATGTTCAGCCAGCAAACCACTCTTTGCAAGCTCTATTTAGAGGTTACAATGACTGAATTGATTGCAATCAGCAGTAATAGAAGTGACAATGGCCGTCTTCTCTGCAGCGACTTTCATGTACAATAGCACGACATCCTACCAAGTGGAAATAATTTAAATATTATATATATTATAAAGTAGGAGTTTTTTTAATTCATTCAACTGCAGTTATAGCTTGTGCCCACATTGTGATTTAAATATGTATTAGGGAGCTGGTTTATACCATGTAAATGTCAGTAGAATATCATATGTGCAGTCTTTTCACCAGCTGTGTGTATTTTCTTCTTGGAAAATGAGATGAATGCTTACTGTTGAGGTGTGCTGCGTCTATCTACTTAAGGCAGCTATATCCTTGGACTGACATAAATGGGAGTGTACACAGGTGGTGGTTTGCAGTTTGATCTACTCTTAAAGAATAAATGAGTAATTTTAACAACATAAAATGCATTGTCTTGTTTTCAAAAACATGGTTCTTTATATTAATTTACAGTAGCTGTCCTTTATAGTTTACATATGACTTAAGTAATTATGCATTAAACAGAGATAAAAACAAAAATATTCTGATCTGATGTCCTCCTTTTTCTTCTCCACTCTCTTACCATCCTAAGGTAGAAGGAGCCGCATATGTAGGTTCTTTTGCATGGAAATCTCGTCGCATCGGTATGTGGGACAGTCCAAGAGGACAAAACATGTTGGACAGTGGAGCGCCTTTCTACGATACCTACGAGACTGCAGATGGAAAGTACATGGCTGTGGGAGCCATAGAACCGCAGTTCTACAGACAGCTACTTACAGGTTAGGAGTGCGTGTATCCAGATTGTATTCTCGATGAAGCCTCTAATGCAGTGGTCCCTGGTGTCACACATGTTCCTGTGCCATCATGCCATGACCAAAAGCAAAACCTCAGGGGAAACTATGGCAAAGGAAGGACCCAGCGTAAAATGAAACAACCTCTTCTTCTTTCATCAGTAACCCTTTTAACAGTTGGTTATACATTTATTTTTATCGAGTTCACTTTGTCAAAATAAATGGTATTCTTTACCAACGTACAGGACAGCAAAACTGGTAATCTCACATCCAGAATGCACTAATGCCACCAAAATACCATCTCAGGAACAACTCCTGCACCATAACTGACAATCCAATCCAACACAATGACCTAAAAGAAAAACTTAAATCGTATTACTATTGTAAGTTTGTTTTTTTTTTTCTTTATTTGATTTTGCATAAGTAAAAGGTCCATTACAGTGAAAATAATCTCTTACCTTACTGTCTGTGTTACAGAAATTAAAATCAGAAATGCTGATGTATGCTTCAGGTAGACTTTCCTAAAATCAAGTAAATCTAGTAGTTCAAGATGAAACAAAAATATACGTACATTCACTCTGCATACGTTTATATTGGATACCTACAGATGCAGCATGTATTATACAGTAAAGTATATACTGTGGTGGTTGGAGTGGAACTTTGCCATGCAGACTGTGTGAATACTTAGTAGAGAGCAACCGCAACAACAACTCTTAAGAACAATCAAGATTGTTGAAAATGAACAAATTACCACTGACTGCTGCTCTAAAAACAAATTGACATAAACTTGCTGCTCACTTTTCTGCATTGTTTTTTCTCCTAGGCTTAGAGTTGGATGCTGGAGAGTTGCCTCCTCAGATGAGCATGACTGATTGGCCAGAGCTGAGACGGGTCTTCACAAAGCGTTTTGCTTCAAAAACGCAGGCGGATTGGTCAAGGATTTTTGATGGGACTGATGCCTGTGTTACACCTGTGTTGTCCTTTGACCAGGTGAGCTCACACCCACATAACCAGGAAAGAGCTTCATTCATAAAGGACTCCAGCGGGGAAGAAAGCCCCCGGCCGGCCCCAGTTCTCTCTCGGACTCCTGCGGAGCCTTGCCTTGCCTCGGACCCTGTTATCGGAGAACACACAGTTGAGGTCCTAAATGAGTATGGGTTTACGTCAGCAGACATAGACCAAATGCTTACAGCAGGGGTTGTAGAGTGTAATGCTGTCAAATCAAAGTTGTAGAGATATAATATATATTAGTGATTGATTTTGAGAAACAAAAGGCACAATTGAGTGATTTTTAGTCAGACCTGCCATTCAAATCATGTATACCACAGCTATATGTTTTGTTTTGTTTTATTTTAACAAGGAAGTCACATTGAGATTAAAACCTCTTTTGCAAGCGAGACCTAGCCAAGACAGGGTCACAAAGCACCATCCAACACTAGGGGTGTCACAATTTCGATTCTAAACCCACTGCCTGCTTGTGCGCTTCTGAAGAAGAAACCAACATACACAGCGACGCAGACAACGGGTGTGGTTAGCACACAGCTAAAGACACAGCATAACGAGTCGGAAATTATGGAGAAACAACAGAACTGGAAAATGCTCCTGCTTCCCTAAAATCACTGTTGTAGACACATTTTGCCTTCCCCTTGAGTTATGTTAACCTGCAACAAACACTAAAGTGTGTGGGCTTCAACCGCACTGCATGGTGCACCTCGTAGACTCAAATGTTGTCGTAAAGTACCATTTTACCTTCTTGTGCCTCGTTCTGTGGCATAGCCGCCAGCACTGGAAAAAAAAGCAACCATACAGTAGATACGCCAAAATACATTATATAAAACATTGAATTAACAAGGTGGAGGAACCAAAAATTCAAACTGAGAAGCTTAAGAAAAAAATACAAAATGTTGTGAGAAAGCATGAAATTTAAAATAAAAATCGTCATCTCACTTATTGATTATCTGAGAGCTGAGGACCATTGTGTACTTATGTGAAAGAATTTACGTATCACATACACTGACCTCTAGTGTGGGCAGGCCTTTGACAAGGTGTAAGGCCACCCTGTGCACTCTCGGTCCATGGATGCAGTTTGGGTGAGTCAGTTGGTCGTAGTTGTCAATTTGAATAACAGCCTCTTCCTTTTAGTGCCACTGCTGTCCACTTACTGTGTTAGTTTGAAAGACAACAGGTTTCCATGTGCCAAAATAAGTTTGTGTACACAAATTTGATAAATGAGCAACACCAAAAATATTCAGTAAATACAGCCATTATTTGCTGTATGCTGGATCCGACTGTTGCGTTTCAGTTGCACATGTGACTCAGTTGTAATTTTTATGTCCACTGAATGCATTTTAGAAGCTGAGTGTCTTTAGCAGCTGCATCTGGAGTTTTTTTGCCTATATTGTTTTTGTTTTGCCAGCATGGCACATTTCAGTTCATTTAGATGCTTTATTATGGCTTTACTTTAACATGACAACCATTTATTGCCTTTGACCTTCTCTAATATCACTCATTTTAAATGTTAATACAGACCAGCTAAAAGCTTTTTTCAGTTTATCTTTTGGTGAGGTTTTGATTATAGAATAATTGGTTTGGAAAGGCTGCCTGGTTAACGGGTAGTATTTCTGAGCTTTAATCAGATTTCATCGGGCGACCTCTAGCTCACCCAGTAAGAGCATGTGCCCCATGTAGGTAGAGTGGTTTGCAGCGGCCCGGGTTTGAGTCCAGCCTGTGGTACTTTGCTGTGTGTCATCCCGCATCTCTCTCCCACCTTTTCCATCTATCCACTGTCACTATCAAATAAAGGGAAAAGCCCCCCAAAAAATAATCTAAAGAAAATCTGATTTCATACTCATTCCATTATCTGACAACAGAGACAAGAAATGATGTAAATAAGAATCACTAAATTAGCTGCATTAAAATATGGTTCAGGTGAACACAGACGGCACGACACATTAGGTCCATCCTTTCTGCTCTCGCTTACTAACAACAAACAAATACTTTTCTCTGTATTATTCAAGAAAAATAGCATAAAGATGGCAGAGCAGAGAAAAGAGCTGTGAGTGAGAAGCTTCCCGGGACAAAGTTGGAGTGTAAAAAAAAAGGGAATTTTAAATATGAATCACCACATTTACAGTTATATTTCCAAGAAAAACTTTATATGTGATTGCTGTGTATATACTGGAGTGAAGAAAGTCATTAAAAAAAGCAATAAATAATTGAAACACAAGATAAGTATATTTTATTATTCAAAAGAAGAAACCTCAGGTGACAAACTAGATTGTTGGGAATTTTTAAGTTGTTTATTCAGCAAGAATATTTTTGTACATTATAACTTATACACTTGATGTTGCATATGCAATGATCATTCCATCACTTTGCTGCAGCCCAGTGGTTCTGCTGAAGGTTTCAGTGATTGGTTTTAAATGATTAAATGTTCAGACACTATGTAGAGAGATGCCTTATGATAGTTAATTAACTCAATTTATGTAAATCAAATGCAGTATGTTGATATTTTTAAATATTATCCTGCTGTTTTCAGTCAATCAACATGATCCAAAACACCTTTGCTGAGTTTGAGAACTTAATGCAATACTAAATTGTGGTAAAATAATCACAAAACAATAAAAATGTGTTACTAGCTACAAAGCTACATCAGCTCCACACATCTCTCTCTCTATTGGAAGACTGTGTTGTCCCATGACTTTCTTGCACTGAAGCTCGGATGAAGATGATTACCAGTTGTGAAGAGTCCATCATGTTCCTCCTTGCATACTAGAATCTATGTGGGGGAGGGGTGGGGGCACGATCACGGAAGGCTTGTATCATTTGGACGCGGCGACAGTTTGTCATTACTTAGAATTCCTCATGGGGGCGGCAGAAACTACGCACTATAGCTTTAATGCCCTGCCCGCAACACAGTCTATCTTATACTGTGTATTATGTTGAAAGTTTCTAATTTATTAAATAATCACTTAAAGCATTTAAACAAAGTTTTGTGTTGGAGTTTGTAACATTCCAAAATGTCAGTTTTTGCTTAAAGATTTTCAGTGTAAAAAAAAAAAAAAAAGTTTAAAATATTGATTATCAGTTTAATTTACTATTAGTACAGTTTGGGTTGATCCCTTCGATAAAATGCAAATTGTCCTCATGCATGAAATGTGAGATAAATGTGTTATCCCAATATGAACACAGGATGTGAAGGAGTGACTTTGTGGCTCAACATTAAGTTCATGGATTTTAGGTAATGGGATAGTGCAGATTATAGGTTTAGTCCATTGTGCAAATTTTCTTGAGACAATTAGTTTTAAGCCGTGTAAGGTGAGCATTAAGAATGTCATGACTTACAATGAACTGCCTCATCAGGATACTCGTAACATGGTTCCTAAACGAGCACAAAATGTTGAAATAAACAGATATTAATAAAAAATGCCCATGTTATTTGGGTTCCAAATTTGAATCAGCAGAAAGCTGAAATGTGAAAAGGTTTAAAACGTAATTTATAATAATACACTTGTGTGATTCATTACAACTTCTAGTGGTTAGTGTAAGTAGTGACAGCATGGACTAAATAACCTGCAAACATGATGCAGTGCCATACAGGCTGCCCTAGATGGTAGAAAACCTTCTACAGGCTGGTGCACCACCACATGCAGCTGATGCCCTTTTTATTTTTTAGCCCTCAAACAGCCTGGCTGCTATGGGGTCATTGTTTTAACACAAATTATCAGGAAATGCAGCATATAAGCACAATACTGAAATAATGAAAGGCATCCTGTGTTTTTTTGCTAACATGTTTACATTCATTCTCACCAAACGGCATTATGTGTCTCCCTGATAATTGCATGTCATTTTTCATAAAACAGCTGCAGAGCAGCTTTTTGGCAGACTTTGAAAGAATTGTAAAGCTATAGTGCCTAGTTTCTGCCGGCCCCATGAGGAATTCCACCCTGAGGAAAAGTAATGACAACCAAACTGTTTGCGCGTCCACATGATACAAGCTCTTCCGCACTCATTTGGCAATTTACCGGACTTTCATTCATATCAAAAAGTTACTCAAATAAAATGAACTGGCAACTAATTTCACTATCAATTCAACATTGTCATAAGGGTTGAAAGAAAAATATTTGGCAGACCATAATTTATTAATAATCTTGGTTCCCAGCATTGTCATAACTCATGTGCTTACAACGTGGACAGCACACGGGGCTATAAATGCCATTTTTCAGACTATTATCTACAGTGTGGCGGTGCCATATCACATCTTACATAAATGATCTTACCCTTGTACAACAAAGCCTTTTCCTTCATCTTTAAATAACACAGTTTACGGCTTTGTTCACCAATGATCTTCCACTTCATAAATGGACTATCCCATGAGCAGTTCAGTTTTACACCTCAAGGTATGTGAGGAATGCCTGTGTGTGTGACTCCAAACATCTGACTCTCACCATGCCAGGCCAACTGACTATAAGCATATAGCATGAGATTAGTGTAGTCGTCAAACATGGTTTGATATAGTATATGTAGAATGAATTGTTCACCATAGTTTTGGATTGTAGTCATATGACATTTCTCTTTTTTTCTCTTTATTTTAATTGTTTTTAAGACCACTCTGTGCTATTTACATGTGTGCATCTAACGAGTTGTTTTCATTATCTGCTGATTCTTTTCTTGATTAATATGAATTTAATAATAATTAATAATTCCAGACTTCAAATTCCTATTCATGGTCTGACAAAACAATGTCCAGTGTTTGATATTTTGTATGTCAGCTATGATGATAGGAGGATCAGAAAATCACTTTAATATACGAGATGACAGCACACATAGGTGTGCACGCATGTGTACGCATGTGTACTGTTTATCAATATGCCGTGTGTAATATGTGTGTGCACTAATGCCTGCTTGCCTGCCTGTTTTTTTTTTGGCTAGCATTCAGGAAACAGAAAATTTCATTAAAATATCATTATTTTACTTCCATCCCTCTATTAGTATCAGCGTCCCACCACAGGGATCACATGGATCATCACTTGATTAGCTTAAAGTGTGCTGCTGTAACCGACCACAGAAGAGTCTTCCGCCTGTGAGGCTATAGGCTTTAGCTTTGCGCTAAAGGCTAACAACATGTTCAGCATGTATAATGTTACCATGTACACCATCTTAGTTTAGTGTGTTAGCATGCTACTATTTGCTAATTAGCAACAAACAAACTACAGCTGAGTTTTTCAAGTAGGTGGTCACAAATAAAAGTATTGGACAAATTTGTATTTTGACCTGATAATGGCACTAAATGAAATGTTTTTCACCAACGTGATTACAATTTATGATGGAACATTAATGTCCATACACATTTTCTGAGCAATCTATCCAATACTCTTTGATATATTTCAGTCTGGACTTAAAATGTCGTGGCTATCAAAGGAGAATTAACATTGATATTTCAAATGGAAATGCCTTATTATTATCCTATCAAAAGACCTAAACCAGCAACGTGTTAGGCCGTCTCTGACTTTCTAACTCTTTCATTGGTTCCTACTGAAGATGCAAATCTTTTAAAACCAGGTCACAAATATATACTTTAATTTAAAAATAAGACTAAATAATTTTCTAAAACGGCTTAGTCCTGTAGATTTAGAAAACATTAGTTACATAGTAGTACAGTATGTAGTGCATTTGTTGTGAATAAATACAGATTTGCTGCTCTAGGGGTTATTTACAGCAGCAGGACAATGTATGTGGGATCGACTTAAAACTACAGTGGCTGTATTCATTGTAATGAAGGAACATCTCTCTCAACATGTGACTGACTGACTGTATTAAATAGGTTTTGTACATCAATGGTGGTGTATAGCACAGAGGAATACCTGACAATGCCTGTGATGTTGGTCTTTTCAGTAATAGACCCTGTTTTTTGTAATGTGTCACAAGCCTAAAAGGTTGAAAATCACTGGTTTAATCTACAAAATGTATTATAAAATAGGTATTAAAGTAAAGTACAAATGCCTCAAAACTGGAGACAGTTCATGTGAGTCTTTTCTGTGTCTGTCTTTTCCATATAGGTGCATTGTGGTTATTTTTCTAGCCCGTTAACTTATCCCACATTACTGTGAACTGTGTGTACTGGTATTTGATGGTTTACAACCATCAGACTTTCAGTTGGACCAGTGTAAATTTGCACATCCCTCCAGGCTGACCTGCCATGCTGCTTAGCACTGGTTTTGTGCTAATCCGGTAGTTTTTTTTTTTTTAAAGGGTAAAGGTGCAGAAAAATGTTCATTCAGCACAGTGGAACCATATCACTCCAAGAAAATAGGTCACCACACTGTAGAAAAAGTGTTTTATGTAAAAATTCAACAGAATGAAAGACAAAAGGTTGTTTGTCTTTTTTTTCTCACACACTGTTTGAGTCTTAATGATATTCTGGTGATATACTCTACAGGGCAATTGTGCTCATGAAGAACACCTGACCTCTACCTGACCTTTTAGGAAAAACTCATAACATTCAGTTTTCTTAACTTTAGTGACAATATTTTATAGTAAAAGCAGTTATTTATTTTTGACAGTGAGTGGAAGAAATATGAAACCTTATATTTAAATACATCATCCCCATTGCTTGAATGTATTTATTTGTGGAATTACTCAGCTCAGATCTTTGTTTTTTTTCTTCCTCTTTTTTGTAATGTGGACTGGCCATCTTTCCTGGAGCTCTGAAGAGTCTTTCCTTTTAAAACCACATGACAAAACAAAGTATTTATTCTCTCTCTCTCCACACACACACGCACACACACGCACAATGACATAGCTTTTTATTTCTTCCAAACGTCACCCTGAATTTGACTATGCTTTTTAAAATGTTATTACCAATACCTTTTTAAATAAGACATATTTTAGCTAAATGCTGATGTCATCATGCAACTTGCGCACAATGACAATGCTAACACACTGCTGTTTAGTAGGTTTAGTGTTTATTATGTTCACCAATTTAGTTTAGCTTGTTCGCATGCTAGCATTTGATAATTAGCACTAAACACAAGGTACAGCTGAGGCTGATGATGGGAATGTCATCATCTATGCAGGTATTTGAGGTATTTGATCATAAATTGAAGTTTTGGACACAGTAACATTTTGATCTGATAATGTGTTAGATAAAAATGGCAGATAATTACCAACATTATTACAATTCATCTAAAGGGGAACATGAATGTCTCTACAAAATTCAATCGCAATCTATCCATAGTTGATGAGATTTTTCAGTCTGGACCAAAGTGCTGGTCCGGCTGACAGTCCAATGTCATCTGTTGAGCTAAAAAGGTTAATTAAAATACAAATCAAAATGTGGGTGAAACAAAAACTGTAAATGGCAAAGCAGAAAGAAGACAGTAAATGAAACAACAAAAAGTAACTTATTGCTTGCCAGCATGAAATTATTAAATCACACATGAATCTGATTAATTAATGGAAAAAGATGACTGGCACACGTCACACACTCGCAGGCTCACGTACACTGCCTTGGGCCTTTGCTACAGTACTTCAATGAAGAAGGGGAAGAAACATTTGGTAATCTCTTAAATACACACCTCTTTTTCTCCTCCTTCCCTTTTCAATGAGTACCATTCTTCTCTGCTCAGACCAGGGGGCAGACCTTTACATGTAGAGTAAAGCTGTGTGGATATTGGACTCATTGCTCAACTATGCAGTAGAGAGGAGGATTAGCTCAAACTGAGCACCAAAGCAAGAATTTGGCATTTGGCCATTTATCCATCACCTGGCGGACTGAGAGACACAGCCATACTCTTTGTCTCTTTTCACCTAATTCTCCATTTCACTCCCTTGTTATTCTCTCTTTCTTCTTCAACCCCATCTTTACATTCTCTCTCTCTCTCTCTCTCTCTCTGTCTCTCTCTCTCTCTCTCTCTCTTTCTCTCAACCATGACCCTTTTATCAGAGGACCAGTCAGCAAGGCCCCAACCCTGCCAGCTCTCGGAGCCTGGCAAACACATCAGCACTTCTTTGTACCCAACAGACTGCATTAGCTCCAAAGAGGACTATATGGACAGTGAGGAGATTGCTGTGTTCGGAGCCGTAGAGCCCCCAAGGCGTTCAAGGGGCCGCCTCATCCTTCACAGCATGGTTATGTTTGGAAGGGAATTTTGCTACGCTGTGGAGGCAGCATTTGTCACACCGGTACTTCTCAGCGTGGGCCTGCCCCGCAGCCTGTACAGCTTGGTGTGGCTAATCAGTCCCATTCTGGGCTTCTTGCTCCAGCCCATCATTGGCTCGGCCAGCGACTACTGCCGCTCGTCGTGGGGCCGGCGGAGGCCTTACATCCTGGTCCTGGGCATCCTCATGCTAATTGGAATCACCCTGTTCCTGAACGGGGATGCCGTCGTCTCAGGTAAGGGATGGGCTGGAGGATATAAACAATAGAGGACATAGAAAGAGAAACAGACAGTAAGGGGGAGGGACAGGTATATTTTTAGTCTTGTCATATCAGAAAGTGAGTTCTTGTTTGTTGGGACTGACTGCTTTTGTCTCAGAGGGAATCAAAAGAGAATGGAAAATCTGTTCATTTCATCAGCGAAACAGAAAAACTGTAGAGCACACTGTTGAAATCTGACATCACCTTGATCTCATTTTGATGTATGCTTATACTTGAAAATATGCAGAAAATGACTAAAGTTATTACTTTTAAAAAAAAAATTAAATTTTATATTTGCCTTAAAGCTTTGTCTTATCTCTTAGACTTTTATAGACTCAGGTTTTGAACTGTATTAGTATCTTCTCGCTCATTTTGGAAAAAAAGTCACATCCATCAAGATTTTTGTTTTCTTTGTTAAATGTGTGAGCACAAGGTCCTGAGAGGCTTTAATGCTAACACGTTTAACTTGATGTGACTGAAGATAAATGAGTGACTTGTTTGGGTGGTCCTGAGCCAATGCCTGAAGGCACAGACTCAGGATGAGGCATTACCATAGGGCATGACTAAGAAAATGTCAAGGCACCTTTAGTTTGAAGACATAAATCAACTGATAACATTTAGACAATTCAGACTCAGAGGCGTAAGGTAGTTATAAAGGGCCCCAGCGCATGCTATTATGAGTGGCATAACTGTTCGCTCGGCTTGGAGATGTGGTAAGCTTGTCAGTCTTGACAATTTTTTGCACATAAACTAGCTACTGTATATTGTTTCATCTTGTCAAATGATCAAACAGACTTAACTTTGGACAGCATCACACTACATGTCACTTAGCAATGGTCATTGCATATTTGTATATGACAAAAATACCAAAGGAAATAAGACAATGATGTAATTGCATATTTTTTTTAAGTTTATGTAAAATAAGCATTTAATTAATTAATTTCTATTGCTACTGACTATCGTTTATACAAAAATAAAACCATACCTCTTCAAGGGAATATATATGGCATCGTTATTAAGTTATTATGAGTTCTTTTTTGAACATGGGCATTTTTCCCAGGTGGCAATCTGAATCACTTTAGCAAGGGCCCTGTCTCAGCCCAACACATATCGGTCTCTAAAATAAAACCATGTGTTTGCCTCCTCAAGGGAATATATATGGCATCGGTATTAAGTTATCATAAGTTCTTTTTTGAACATAGGCATATTTCCCAGGTGGCAATCTGAATCACTTTTGCACAGGCCCTATTCTCAGCCCAACACATATCTGTCTCTATGCCGCCCCCCCCCCCAATCCACGGGCCGCTGGATGCCCTGCCTATTTTAACGCCCCTGCCCGGACTGTCTCCTGAGTATCCGGCAGGCAGCATCACGAGAAGTTCTCACTGACGAAAGAATCTGTGACCTTTTCTGAGACAAGCCACATGAACATGATCACTGTGGGGTAAAGTGCATAAATATTTACTGACAAATTCCCCCATTCTAATTTTCACAGTTGGCCGTGAAAACATTTAATGACGAAGCTTGAAAGATGTCATCCTCAATAATACCTCAATCACATATTTTGATTGGATGATAATTAGAGTAATCATGGGACAGGACATTGAATAGTACAAAAATGTCCAAAACACTCTGCAAACACTGTAAAATGCTAGGTTGAGAGATCTCTATTTATAATAAAATGGTTAAAATTGTACAAGAGAAATAGTGTAATGTGTATTCATACTAGCTGTGCTTCTAGTGTAGTATCCTTGTTTCAAATCTGGAGCTTAGAAAAAGAAAATCTAAATCAGCTCGTTTGAAATACATTTTTTCTATGTTGCATGCTGTGTTTTTGGATTGAGTTTCTATTAACAAAGCTCTGGGCTTTGCTTTAATCATCATACAGACTATGAAGTATTTCTTTCTTCCAATGCATGCTGGATAAGCTGATTATCCTTCCACTATTCTCAGGATTGTACACTACAGAAAAGTCAGTACATTGAAATATCCTCTTCATCTAACATTTCAGACTTGAATATTGTTATTGCCTTAATGGACACATTCAATATATTTTACTTAAATCACAAAAAAAATCCATAATCAATTTCCGCATGTTTTTGCCCTGATAAATATTTATCAGCATCCTTTTGATAAGTACACAGAAGAAGACTGGGCTTCATAATCAAACAGCCAGGTTTTAATATATAATTGTTAACTGTGCAACATAGTTAGGGTTCAACCCTCGAACCCCAATCGGGCACATGGTGGCGCTGTAATCGGCTTCAAAATGCAAACTTTGATAGGCCACGCCCCCCACACCGTAAGTCTGATTGACTTGAAATTACTCACACTGTGCAGTTTAATGTGCTCTACAAAAAAGCCTCAAGGATCATTAAGGTCCGCCTAGAAAACCTTTCCACCATTTTGAATTTTTTGAAAAACACATTTTCTTTCTCCGACACCGTAGCTCTGATTGCCACCAAATTTTCACTGATTCATCAATGGGTCAAGCTTATTACAGGTTGTATAAAGCATGTCTATATCTCAATTACTTTTCAAGTTATTGACCAATGAACTTCTAAAGGGACGTGGCTCTGGACATAAATAAACACAAATCAGCAAGGCCAATCATCACAAAACTCAGATAGTTTTCAGATCAGATAATTGACGCAAATCAAGGTTTGTGCGTATAATTGCAGCTTGCAGCTTTATTAGCAGTGTTTTTTGTGTTGGTCATCTGCCTTTCTCCAATTGCCGTGAGCTGGACTGAGCTACATATCACACTGAATTGAAAATAAATGTTTCTGACGAATCAGTTGTAGGCATTTTAAACAAATGGCATGGTTTGTCCAATTGTTACAAAGCTTGCAGGATATGTTTTATAATGACGTTAGATCACATGTGTGAAATTACTTTGAAGGTGCACTGCAAAGTTTGAACCCGTGAATCGCCACATATTGCGGCTATATTTTTTTTCTTGTTTTTTTCTGACAAGCTCTAAGTGCCTCTCAATGTGCTAGCGGCCCTTCTTTTAACTGTGACGTGTATCTCTACTTGCCAAATGAAACATGCAAATTTGACACTTAAAGTTCAGTCAAAACATAAATGGGACATCATTATATTATTTACACACAGTGCTTGATGAGTGATGAGATGTTTCTGTTCCGTTTTGCAGCAATAGTCAGCAACAGGTCATTGAAGAGTACATGGGCCATAGTGGTGGTGATGTTCGGAGTCGTGATGTTTGACTTTGCTGCAGACTTCATCGACGGGCCCATCAAGGCCTACTTGTTTGATGTGTGTTCACATCGAGACAAGGAAAGAGGTCTACACTACCATGCTCTACTCACAGGTGTGTAATACTGACACACACACACACACACACACACACAGCTGTGTTTACTTCAATGCTCTTCTCCTCGCTGGCTGTTTTGAACGTGAATCTTGATGGATTTGTTTGATGAGAGGTTCGTTTTTTTTAATCTGTACAAAGACCAGATTTATTTGACAAGATTTAAAACATACACAATTGTCGAGGATTAAAATCAACAAAAATCTGAAGGCTTATTTCTATTGTGGTCGCTCATTGCAATACAAGATGGCAGATTGAATACAAAAGAGTTCAATCTGTTGTGTAAAATGACAAGTTGTTGTTGTATATTGGGGTTATGTGCCAGACTGTTTCCAAGCTGGGCACAGGTGTCACTCCCCGATGTAAGTCGAGTGCAGATTTGAGTCTCGCATGCGTCACTTTTGCAACATGGATTTCACAAATTTCAGTATGACATCTTATGCTGTAAACCGTCTGAGCATGCGTGACTCAAATCTGCCCTCGACTTACATCGGGGAGTGACAACGGGGACTTTCTTTTGCTGGTTGAGGTGAGACACCAGGAAGTCTCGGTTTCAGAATCAGAATCAGAATCAGAAATACTTTATTGATCCCCAAAGGGAAACTGTGTTGCAGTTGCACAAATAGTAGAAATATAAATAAAGAAATATAAGGAGTGTGGATATTTACATAGTTAAAGGAATATTATGATACATTATTTACTGTGGCGGTGTCCAAAATCGCTTTTATAAGTATAGTGCTCTATATCTATTAAAGATATAGTGACGGAGTGTTGTTTTAATCTGTAGCAATACATAGTGGTGAACATTAGCCAGGTATTTGTCTCATTTCCCTCATTTTGCTATTGTTTTACTAATTTGTCACTGAAATCTTGCCAGTATGTCCCCATGTGAAAGATATAATTTTCTTGCTGAGAATAGCCATATACTTTCTTTTATAATTAGTCTCTCAGGGAATGTCAGGAAGTTTGGCTCACTCTTTAATGTGAAACTCCTTTCACATTAAATTTGAGATTTTTTGAGTTTTTTAACATGCGTTTCATGTCAGAGCGTGACATCTCAGATGGGTTTAGGTGCCTTTACAAAACTTTGAATTGTGTGTTCCTTAGCCACTTTGAAAAAGACACACTTACATGTCTTGGAAGATTTTCTAAAGAGCACTTTATCTTCAAGTCATGAACATTTGGTTAAAGGAATGAATAGAGTCACCACTTGTGCTGTCAGATGGAAAGTTCAGACGTAGCCAAGTGTCTCAGGGTTGTACTATAATAAAATAAATGTGAGACTCTTTGCCAATATAATGGAGGGAGATTAATGTCAGCTAACACATCAGTTTGTTTTGACTCCTCATCTGGAGATGGAGATTTCCATTAACTAATCTTTTTTCTCAAGGGAGAATGCTAAATGCATTTTTCACATCCGGGACACACTTTTTTCTTAGAGAGAACCTATGGACACATTCAGAAGCGAGTCAGTACTATCTCTTTTGGTTTGGTTGAGTTAACAATGCTAGGCTAAGGCTACACTATTAAATATTGCATTTAACTGTCAGCAGGCACCAGGTGGTGTAAGCATGCTAGTCGGCAGTAATCCAGCCCTGAGCTAGTCATGTGCTGCAGTCATGGGTCTGGGCTGAGAGACACAGCAGCCAGGCACATGACTCTTTAGACCCCCCTGCCACTAATGGCATGTGAGGTTTGAAGAGGAGGGAGCACAAATTGTTGTTTCTTTGTGATTCATGTGGCTTTTGTGGGAGCTTTTCTAATCGCATAGTCTAAATCGGTGAACATGTGAAAAAACCACATAAGTCATTAAGAATGAGTCATTTTTTTACAGCAACAGGTAAAGAAAGCTTGATAGAATAACAGCTGGATGAATATCTTTTAAGTCATAATTTAGCTGTGTGGCTCCATGGAAGGCAGTTATGGTCTCTCAGTTGGTTGGTCATTTAATCAGTTCAACACTTGGTTCACACCAAAATATTGCAACAACTATATAGAAAGAGTCACTTACTACAAATCCCAAAGGAAACGGCTTGATGAAAAGATGATTTTTTTGTTTAAGAAAATGCTTTTCATTCGAGGCCAGGAAGAAAATGTAAATTAGACTATGGTGATGTGATTTACATGAATGCATCTGCAAGTTACTTCATTTGTAGATTTTTTCAAAACCACAAATGGGTTTTCAGCAAAGGTGAGGATGTCTCGCTCCACAAACACCTGCTGGATTTGCTCTGCCAGTTGATCTTCATGGCAAAAAATCTTACCAGTCCAGAGTCCTTAAATATGAATATTAACTAAATATTACTAAAAGCAACAATAAATAAATACAAAATTAACAACTGTAAAAAGTATAGCTATGACTTCTTCCTCAGTGTAATGGCTGCAGGGACAAAACAGTTTTTGTGTCTTTTTGTTCTACACCTAAGGATTTTAAACCTATGCCCAGAGGGGAGAAGCTGAAACTCTGTTTGCAATGGATGGGAACTGTCATTTAGTTGAGTGAGTTTTTATTTAGAGAGGTTTAAGAGAGGTTCCCAAACCAGGCTGCTAGCGTAAATTATAAAATGGATTCAATAAAAGCGTGGTAAAAGAGGGTCAGGACTCTGTAACAAATGCAGGTTCACGCACTCACCACTGCATTTTATAAGAACCTTTAGGATGGTCCTCTGTACGAGAGAAGAAAAATGCACATGTTGCTTTGTACTGTCAATACATTGTTAGAGAACAACCTACTTATATCTCCAGCCTTTTATCCTATCAACTACAACACTAGATCTGCCAACTGAATTCTTTTAAAAGTAAACTTTAGTGATCCCCTGACTTTTAATCTAGCGAGTAGCTTACACATTTGCAAACATAGTTTGAATATTCAACATGCCCTTTCTTCAACCATTTGCATGACGTTGTGCCAAGTAGCTGTTTGTATCTCTAATCCTGGAGGCCAGGAACATAGGAAAGACGGACCCAAGAACAGTACATTAGTGATCTTTTCCTCCACAGATATGTATATACAACCCACCAATGCATTGTTTTTTGTTGTTGTCAGCCTCACTTCAAAAATACAGTGTTCAACCCCTTTCAAGCCCTCCCTTACTTTATTTTGAAATCCCACAAAGCGATTTCATCGTGTCCCATAAAAATGACACAGTGTCAGTTGACATGGGTGATTCAATAAAGTCAGTGCAGTTAGATTCAGTGTTAGAGATGTGTGTACATGTGGCCAACACCTCTACACCAAACTAAGATGATGAGCCTCACAAAGCAGTGTGTGTTGCTGTAGATTCTTGTATGAAATAAAGACATGCTTTTTGAAGTTATTTAGGTTATTTCCATTATTGTATACATATACTTAGGCATGCTTCTGTGAGCCAGTTTATCCTTGCTAAAGTATTTTTCAGCTACAATGTAAAATTGCTTCAGTGTAATTGGTACCTGCAGGCTGCAACTAATGATTATTTTCATAGTTCATTAGTCTGTAGATAATTAGTTGTTTGGTCTATAAAATGTAAGAAAATTGGGGAAAATATTGTTTAGTGTTTTCCAAAGCCCAAGATTACATCTTTAAATGTTTACTGTCATGATGTGAACAAAGAGAAAATGATTACATTTTAGAAGCTGGAATTTAGATTTTTTACTCCAACCGATTAATCGATTATCAATATAGTTGGCATTTAATTTCACAGTTGACAACATTTACATCAAAACCAATTTGCACCATGCTGATATGAAATCTCGCTTTCAATCTCTCTGTATATATTTTTGATACCGTCCACAGTTGACTACAGTCATATCTCTGATTAGCTCTGGTGCACTGTGCTGCAATAAGACTTTCAAAGTTATTGCAGGGGCAGAAAGGTACACACTTCAGGTAACAGTAAGAACCTTGAATCAGAATAAAGTGATTGATGCAGTACATAAACAGCAAGGTTCCAGCCATGTCGTGAAGTAAAGTGTGACTCCTGAATGGTTTATTACTTTACCCACCAGTTTCTTTAATTTAGAAAAATAGCTTCCATTTCAGGTGCAAACAGTAGTACTATATGTGCTCTGGGGGCTGCAGTTAAAGAAATTCCATCTCACAAAAACAAAACATGATCTGTGCTTCTAGATCTTCTGTGTTGCATACTGTGCTGATAAACAGGCGTTTCACGCACTCTGTACAGGCAACCGACATGTAAAAATTGGTACATATACAGGATGTTTCTGTCTATTCGGTCTCTCATCTTTCCTGAAGCTGTCAGCATATCAATTTCCTTTTACAGTAAAAAAGGGGAGGCTGTGTTGTGCATGAAAGCCAGTGAGAGCAGAGAGAGATGCAACATTAGCACCAGAGCACATACTGTCTGCAAATGGTGAGCCTTCATGTTAGTGGCAAATACCAAATTCTTGATTCAGATTACTGTACTATAATCTAAATTAATGTGGTGTAAAAGAGTGTGGTGTTCATAATTTAATGTTGATTTGTGCCCCACGCAGGGATCTTAATTTCCTGCAGCAAATAAATAAACTGTGGATCAATATAAAAACATACATTTTGATGTTTTTTTACCCACCCAGGGGGGTGTATCAGTGAAAATGAGAGTATGACATAATTATTTTTCCTTTTGTTATACAGTATGTCCAGTACTGGGTCATTTACATGATAGCTGAATAAAAGTTGAATGTATGTACAACCTAAACAATTACCAAACTTAAATGCTAGACACACAGAAAAACAACAGCACACGTGTTGTTTAAAAAGGGGAGCGCCACACTAAATTATTGTTTTTTGCTCTACACATAATCACAAGGATAACCACATCTTGTTAGCATACTGTTTTAATACACATATTTATTTCAACAATACACGTTTCTACATATGTAATATCTCACCACTCTTATAGAATTGTTTGCAGCAGGCAGCTTTAAAAAAGTTCTACCAAAAAACTAAAAAGCTCTAAAAATCTTTTTTCAAGCTTTAAAAATGTTCTTTTAATACATCCATGCTAAACCCCCTCTACACTCTGAAGGAACTGTTTGCTAACAAATTTGTCATATCAATTTAAAACACACAACGACTCTCTCAAAAGGAAATCAATGTGCTGGAAGAGGAAGGTTCTAGTAGAATTTCAGGGTGGACAGTACTTTAAAAAAAAAAAAAAAAAACTGCACTTCTCTGTCTACCGTGTTTTAAGCTTTGCTGCGGTGTATTCCAGGTCTGGGTGGAGCGTGTGGCTATCTGATAGGAGCTATGGACTGGGGTCACTCTATACTGGGCCGGCTGCTGGGCTCTGAATACCAAGTCATCTACTTCTTCTCAGCATTGACCTGGGGCATCTTCCTCACCGTGCACCTCTTTAGTATACCAGAGCAACCTCTGGGCAAGGACACACATGCCTCTGATCCCTCAACGTCCAGTGTCCTCCGCACACTGGGCTCTCACAGTAATGGTTATGGAGCACTGGCTAAAGAGACCGTCCCACATGTACGTCCTGCATCCATCCCAGACCTCAGGCCTAGGTCTTTCTCCGCTCTGGGAGAGGCCAACTCAGTGACCTCCAGTGCCAAGCAGCCAAACAAGGAGGTATGTGATGTGCGGGATCAATTGTCTCAAGGATGCACGTTTATATGCACATGGTAAAATAATGTGGAATACAGATTTTTTTCCATTCATGCTCATGGTCACCGTGGAGAATTAGTTCAGAGAAAATGGACGATATACAGTTGCCTTTATTAAAAGTTATGAGCACACTGACAATATGGTGTAGGCTAGAAACACTGACAATATCTGCTTGTAATCTCATTTTTATAACTGCATCATGAGATCAAATGAAAATATTCCCCGCTGTGCTGTGCATTTTTACACACATTTCCCTGTAATTTAGCATGAACATATCAAAGATTACCATCATGCTCATGTCTTTCAGGAGCTGCAGCATGCCTGACATATTACTCAAAGTTTGTGTCTTTTTGCTCAGATAATTTTTTACATTATGAGAATATACAGTGGGGGAAATAAGTATTTGACCCCTTGCTGATTTTGCAGGTTTGCCCACTTACAAAGAATGCAACGATCTATAATTTTAATCATATGTACATCCTAACAGTAGTGGACATAGTGAAAGACAGAATCCCAAAGAAAATTCCAGAAAATCTCATCATATGAATTTATAAAAATTGATAACCATCTGATGAGGAAAAACAAGTATATGACCCCCTACCAAACAGAAAGTATTCTGGCTCCTACAAGCCAGTTAGTCTTTCTTTAAGACACAGCCCCAATCCCAACCAATTATCTACATCAAATACACCTGCCTCACCTCGTTACCTGTATAAAAGACACCTGTCAACACCCAAACAACCAGCATCCAACATCACCACCATGGGCAAGACCAAAGAGCTTTCTACGGACATCAGGGACAAGATTGTAGATCTGCACAAGGCTGGGATGGGCTACAAGAGAATCGGAAAGCAACTTGGAGAGAAAAGATCAACTGTCGGTGCAGTTATCAGGAAATGGAAGAAGCACCACACCACCGCCAACCTCCTCGGTCTGGGCCTCCACACAAGATCTCGCCTCGTGGGGTGTCCCTGATCATGCGAACGGTGAGGAATCATCCCAAAACCACAAGGGGGAACTGATGAATCAACTGAAGGCAGCTGGGACCACAGTTACAAAAGAAACGGTTGGTAACACACTACGCCGTCATGGATTGAAATCCTGCAGCGCACGCAAGGTCCCCCTGCTCAAGAAGAAACATGTACAGGCCCGCATGAAGTTCGCCATTCACCACCTGGACGACTCAGAAGAGGCCTGGAAGAAGGTGATGTGGTCAGATGAGACCAAAATAGAACTTTTTGGCCTCAACTCAATTCGTCGTGTTTGGAGGGCAAAGAACACCGAGTACAACCCAAAGAACACCATCCCCACCGTCAAGCATGGTGGTGGCAACATCATGCTTTGGGGGTGCTTTTCAGCCAAGGGGACGGGGCAACTCCATCGTATTGAGAGGAGGATGGACGGGGCCATGTATCGTGGAATTCTGGACCAACATCTCCTTCCCTCAGTGAGAGAGCTGAAGATGGGTCGAGGATGGGTGTTTCAGCACGACAACGACCCTAAGCACACCGCCAAAGCAACAAAAGAGTGGCTGAAGAAGAAGCACATCAAGGTTCTGGAGTGGCCTAGCCAGTCTCCAGACCTGAATCCAAATAAAAAATCTTTGGAGGGAGCTTAAAATTTGAGTTGCCAGGCAACAACCTCGGAACCTGAATGATTTGGAGGCTGTCTGCAGGGAGGAGTGGGCCAACATCCCTGCTGAAATGTGCACAAACCTTGTCACCAACTATAAAAACCGTTTGACATCTGTGCTGGCCAATAATGGCTTTTCTACAAAATATTAACATGCTGTTTGTCCAGGGGGTCAAATACTTGTTTTTCCTCATCAGATGGTTATCAATTTTAATAAATTCATATGATGTGATTTTCTGGAATTTTCTTTGGGATTCTGTCTTTCACTGTTAGGATGTACATATGATTAAAATTATAGATCGTTGCATTCTTTGTAAGTGGGCAAACCTTCAAAATCAGCAAGGGGTCAAATACTTATTTCCCCCACTGTATATTCTCATAATGTAAAACATTATCTGAGCAAAAAGACACAAACTTTGAGTAATATGTCAGGCATGCTGCAGCTCCTGAAAGACATGAGCATGATGGTAATCTTTGATATGTTCATGCTAAATTACAGGGAAATGTGTGTGTAAAAATGCACAGCACAGCGGGGAATATTTTCATTTGATCTCATGATGCAGTTATAAAAATGAGATTACAAGCAGATATTGTCAGTGTTTCTAGCCTCAAGGTCCAAATATGTCAGTTCCCACACTGACACCAACCCTCCACCTATTCAGTATATTTCCATCTATCTACTCTGGTAAATACAAACCAATGATCTCCCTGTTGTGAGAAGACAGTGCTAGCTACTGAGTTATGCTACATTAAATGCACTGCAATAGCAGTTACAGCAGTACAGTAGTCTTTCTAAAGTACAAGCTGCATGGTTAATAATTATAAATTAAAACAATTTGACTAATGAATGAAAATAGTTTTGTTTATTGAGTTACATAGAAATATTATTTGAATGTCTTAATTAATTATGGACTAGCTTTGGTTTGTCTGGAGGAGTAGCGTCCTGTAGGGGTAGTAGCCATATGCTTTTTGGAAAATAAATGTTTTATTTTTGTTTAAGAACACATTGGGTGAAGATTACTCCATGTGTTCTCCCTCCATCACTTGGCTAATCCTTTACAGGGATATTAATAATGCAATAGTCCTGAAGGTCTTCAGGTTCAAATGGTTAAAAACAGTAGGATGCCACACTCAGCAGACAAATCACTTGAAGACTATGTACAGTACCCTAAATGCGTCATGTGCAACATAAAATGTCAATTCCATATTCTACATTATGGATTGAGAAAGGTTTATTATTTTGATGAGTTTGTTTTTGAAAATGTGATCATCAATCAATCTGTCCCAGCTCAGTTTCTGTTGATAAAAAGGATATGTCAGAAGAGTTTGTATCATCTTCTTAAAAATCACTTCTGTGGCCACGTGAAGAAATTTGATTCATAATCTCTGCCATGCCTTATCTAAGCTCTATATGCTGTGTTTGTAAATTCTTTGTTATGCAGAAATACAGAAATGTTCTTCATAATCATAATATTTCTTGGATTGTTTGTCTTTCATCATCTCCTGTCTCTAACACTTGACTAGAGTTATGGTCACCATGATCTATATGTAAAATCCTTTAATTTATTCTTTTGAAGGTCTTTATGCTGCCGATGTCATATTTTAATTGTCGAAGCTTTTGAACTGTTGCTGAAGCACCACTAGCAATGAAATGCCAGGAGAATAATGAGTGCTCTGACAGAAAAGTTTTGATCATTCAAATTCTTTTATAAATCCTGTCAGTGTTGGAGCTGTTGGCGCTGATGTGTGGGATATTTGTGTGTGTCTGCAGGCACAGAAGAAGATGACGTTCAGGTCGATGATGAAAGCTATCATCAACATGCCAAACCACTACCGCTACTTGTGTGTCAGTCACCTGCTGGGATGGACGGCTTTCCTCTGCAACATGCTCTTCTTCACAGATTTTATGGGACAGGTATTCATTTCAGTGTGTCTACATGTGAAAGCCCTATATGTTTTGCTAATGTTACCAATCAGTGTAGCAGATTTCAACTGAATTGCAGTAATTGGTGCCAATGTCTTGCTGACATCAATTCTAACTTTCAAAAGGATTTCTGTTTTGATTATTAATTAATAGTTCTGTATTTTATAGATTTGTAAAGTGAATAATGCAGATACAGATTCATATTGATCATAGATGAGAGCATTATCAATCTCCTCACCACATTCTTGGCAAAAAAGCAAAAAAACTGAATTTCACAACTGAATTATTCCTTTTAGTATAGAATGGTGCTCTTTAAAATCCACCTATTTAAGATTAAATTGATATTAATAGTGTTAAAACCAATAAGGAAAATCGTTCAAATGTTATTGTCTAACTTAAGTTTATTTGAAAACACACACACACACACACACACACACACACACACACACAGCTTGCCTCCTGAATGTGCAGTTTTGACTGTTTTAATAATTCATAATGATCATTTAAGTCATTTTTTTTAATCTGTTTTATGTCAATGTAAACTGGATATTTTGGGATTTCTTTTGTCTGTTGGTCAGAATTTGAATTTAAAGACGCCACTTTGGGGGCATTTTTCACTATTTTCTGACAATTTATAGAACAGTCAAAAATACTCATTCAGCAATAACACTATTGGTCAAGGATAAGCTGCAATATGCAGGGTTTGTACAGGTGCTTGAAGTCCTTGAATTTTGATGATGTGTTTTCAAGGTTTGAAAAGTGCTTGAATTTTGGATACAATGCTCAAATTTGTAACTGTATTTCTTTCACAACAAATACATATCTGACTGAATAGTTTGTGGTAATTGAGAAATAAAATGTTGTAGAGCCTAAAAACACCTGCTCGCTTGGTGTGACTGTGATGTGCCAGTCATGTGTGACTCCACCAGATCCACCCCCATGAAACCACTATTTCGCCATGCCGGGAGGCTGTCGTTTCAATGAACATTAGGTGGAAGATGACAAATATAAGTTATGGATTAAACAGGGACAAACCCAACGAATTGCCTGTTGTAAAGTCTGCAAAAAAGACGTGCAGCTTTTTACAATGGGGGAGTCTGCGCTTTTGAGTCACATGAAGGGTAAGACATAGACTTTTCAAGTACTTGTTAGCCTGGGCCGGATTAACCATTAGAGTGTTTTCACCGATGTCCCATTCTGGGCAGTAACCCGGATGCACGGCCATATTGGAGGCACTTGGTGTAAACAACTAAACGGAGTACAGTGGAGTATTGTGCACTTTGGATACTTTAAGTGAATGTAACCATGTCTAAACAACAGAAAAACATCCAAATGCTAAGACATATAGGGAAGGACTTGGACCACAAGAAAAGGCGCGATATTTTCGAGAAATTTACAGTTTATTGGCGGTGCAGATCACTACGTGTCGGCTTCCTCTTCTTAGATCCATGACGACCTGGTGATTCTTCCTTTTGGCTCAAATCCTCCCACTTACATTGATTCAGGTGGGTTAGATAGCAAGCAAAGTCTACTTAGACAGTGATACATTTTGAAAATATAACTTGTGTTTTGCTTAAATATCGGATCCTTCTGCTATTACGAAACACAATTTTGGCTGTTTATAGCATTATGTCTTTTAATGTGACAAAAACACTAAATAATAATTTTGACTATGTATTGGTATGTAAGTTACGGTGGTGTAAGGTGCTGGGAAAAGTTTTAAAATGGACCTTGAAAGTGCTTGAATTTGACCTTGAAAAAGGTGTACGAATATGGTTTTAATTTCAAGCTCCATTAATTAATTCTGTTTGTGTGGGGGTGAGACTGAGGATGCAATCTCCTCCTGACATGTGTCATAATGATAAATACTTTACAGTGGCACAGCATACATGTTGATCAAAGGATGCACCTCACAGCAGGACGCATGGATTATTAACACCTGATACACCAGCATGTTATCTAAAAACTGCAGGCTTTGTCAGCCGCGATGAGAAGTGTACAGTCAGTTGCTTCATGTTGTTTCAAATTATTTCTCTCTCTTTTTGGCAGATTGTGTACAATGGAAATCCTTATGCAGACCATAATTCCACAGCCTACACCACATATGAGAGAGGAGTAGAAGTGGGCTGCTGGGGACTGTGTATTAATGCTGTGTCCTCTGCTCTATACTCTTGTAAGTAACAGAAAGTTGTGGTTTTATTTCACAGCAACAAAAAAATCCATTAATATAGCCATTTGTGGACTGACATCATTATCACCTCTGTGAACGACAGTCCCGACAAGGTTGTTCAGGGAAACGGATAGCAGCCAGCATTTACGGCATCCTTTTCTGTTTCATGTTAGCTACAGGCTGCAGTCATTCATTAGTTGCACAAATGAAACATGTTTTACCAGAGGTAAATTCAGCTGACTGTTTCATTCCAATCCAACAGGAGAAATAATGTAAAATAACAATGAAAAACACAATGAAATGTGAACGGGAGAGAAATATTGCAAAGGAAACGTCAGCCAAATAATGTATCACTTTGCATCTAAGTGTGAAATTGGCTCTATTCATAGTCTGGATGTTGAGATTTTTTTATCTTTTTTTTTTCCTCTGCACCAGAACCAATCAAATGTCCAGTGAACTGTAGCATATCTAATGCATTATATAGAGGGTTTTACAATGTTCATCATAGCATATTAATCATAAAAGACAAAGCAGTTGTGATATAATCCAAATTTCATGTTGGTGCGATTCTCAAGTAAAAAGACGATGTATGATTTGTTTGTTTTCAGATGTGCAGCGTTTTCTCCTCCCATACATCGGCCTGAAGGGATTATACTTTGTGGGCTACTTTGTATTCGGCATGGGCACCAGCCTTATTGGCCTCTTCCCCAACATCATCGTCACGCTCATCCTCTGCACCGTGTTCGGCGTCATGTCCAGCACACTCTACACCATCCCATATAACCTGATAGCGGAGTATCAGCAGGAGGAGGAGGTACTGGGCTGGCAAGAGAAACCTTTTTCAGGGTTAAGATGCATATGAGAGGAAAAAAACATTGTTGGGGTGTGGGTAGTCTCGCACTGGCAAACCTTTCTCCAAGGTGCTGTGGATTAAGGTATGGCTACTCTATCTACACTTACATTCTGGAATAGGAGATGGGATGGTCTGGGATGTTTGCATTTCTTTAAACCAGCGGCCACAGGTTTGACTCCTTCAGCTATTAAAGCCCATAAACTGTCAGGTTGTAGGCTTGGACCCAAGTGCAGGAAGGCGAGTGAGCAGCAGTTTGAATATAAATAATTTAAAAATCATAATAATTTATTATTTATAATTTATTATATATATATATATATATATATATATATGTTCTGTATCTATATGAGGTGGTCTTTTGATATTTCCCAGAACTGCATCTTGTTACCCAACTATTGAATTTTTCCTGCCCGGGACATTTCTATTAATACAAATATTGATGACATAAAATATTTCCTCCTCCAGGAACTACTGAAGTTGCGAGGAAGCACTGGAAGTCAGCGAGGCTGCGGGGTGGACTGTGCAGCCCTCACCTGCATGGTCCAGCTGGCTCAGATCATTGTGGGCGTGGGTCTCGGCGCTCTGGTCAACATGGCGAGTAGTGTAATAGTGGTGGTCATCGCGGCCTCGACCATGTCTCTGTTCGGCTGCATCTTCATCGTCGTCTTTATCAGAAATGTGGACTAATTCTGATTATATACATCCATGTATTTAAAGGTACTTTTTAATAAATACAGATTCTTTATTATATCATTACAATGTCTGTGATTATTGTGATTTCATTAGTTTTACTGAGGTGACAGTTTTCACCTTGAGGTGACACAGAAGTGGGGGTCTTGTTTAGGTATTTTTCCTGCATGGTGTGGTGCAGGAGCCAAATAGTTCACATAAAAGAAATTAGTGCTTTAAACACTGCTTGTTTAAAATGTGCCTATTTGGATTATTTGGCCTGTGGTACTGCTGCTTAAAGCTTTCTCCAGAACCAATGTACCCCAAAATTACTCACAAAGGAACCCAAACCACTTAGCAACCATGTATAGCCTAACTGCCTTACTGTGTACTCCTCAAAGAAAAACATTGTACTACCACATTTACCTGACAGACGTAGCATATTCACAATTTACTCACAAAATAATAAGTAATCAGACATTTGCCTTATGGACTGATGGGGGTGCACTATGCGCCTTGCAATCCAGCCGGTAATGAGAGCAATCAGCAAATCAACCACCAGCACCGTACAGAGACAGATTTGGCTCAGCTTGAGTGTGTGTCTGTGCGCACAGAGAGAGAAAAAGAGAGGAGGAAAAGTTGAAAAGCAAAGCAAATAAAGAGTTTATGTTCAACTTTTTCATCAAAGATATTGCATGTTAATATCGCCACAGTCAGCGTTTAATGATGCCGGTGTTGTCTTGTCTCGTCATATATCGTTAACGAATTTAACTTCAGCAGAGGTGTTCATTTCCAAACAGGCTTATTGGCTGTTAAGTTGGCCGACCTGCGCAAGCTTAACTTGACGTGGCAGTATAACACATGTGCACGGCTCTGTTCATCCGTCACTATCATTGCAAACAAGAGAACTCAACTGGCATACATCGTCTTTGTCTTCTTGTGGTTTTGAATGGCGGTTGGCATTCAGCTATTTGGTGCATCACCGCCACCATTTGGACTGGAGTGTGGATCAAGAGGTGAACCTACACTTCCTCAAATTCTCTTTAATAACCCAGTTATCACCAAGTTGTGAAATCAATCGTCTGGCTTAAAAGTATTTAGGACAATACATAATTACATGCTCTGTGGTCTCTTGACTATTGCAATATTCACAAATACCATCAACATGCTTTTTCATTATAAATAAACTTCCATTTAATCCGGTATGTCCTAGTCTCCCTCTGGACACCACATCTTCATGTTGCTTGCTTCTGTAAGTATTCCTGTTCTTCCCCACTTTTTCTTGAATACTATACAGGTGCCTCCCAGATTGGTCATTATCCCACAAAAACTGCCATTTTACACTTATTTTGGCTTTAATTATACTTTTGACTTCAGCTTTATTTAATATCCACCTCTATATCATGCTTCTCTGCTGCTTTCTTCTCACATTTGTCTGCCAATTCATTACCTCCTACACCTATATGAGCAGGTACCCATATAAACATAGTACTAATACCAGACTTTATCAGATTGGTAGATAGTTGCATTATTTCATACACTTTGTCCTGTCTAGACTCAGAGTGAAGATACTTAAGGCTTACAAGCTGAGCTGGAGTCTGAAGCAATCACAGCTTGCTCAGGTCTGTTGCTCTCCTGCCACATCAAGGCCATCCATACTGCTAACAGTTCTGCCGTGTATACAGCTAAATCATCATTAATTATTTTAGCAGATGCAATGTTCAATTGAGGCATAACATAAACAATTCCCATATTCGTCTCTATATTCTTAGATGCATCAGTATATATGACGACTCCTTCTTTATATTTCCTAGAAATATAACTCTGGACCCTGTATCGATTCACTTCAATAACCTCCTTTTCCTCCAATGAGCCTAAGTCAACTGGAGTCTCTAACAACAGCCAAGGAGGAACAACTGGATAAACCACTGAAGGGCTTATTGCCAGTGCACTTATTCCCATCATTATTACCTTCTGCCTTATTGTCCACCCAAAACTTTTAATTAGGTAATTTTCTCTCTCTTGACAGTGCTATAGAACTGATTGATTCATATGTTTGTCACTATGACCCCTCAAATTTGCCCAGTACACAAAAGACAGCTGATCTCTTCTAAGATGGAGAGGCATGTCATATGCATTTTTAACATCAAAAAACACTGCCACTACAGAATCTTTATTCACCTGAGCCTTCCTTATTGTATCTTCTAGGTACATAATGGGATCCATGGTACTTTTACCTTTACTGAATCCACTTTGATAATTTTGCATTAATCCTTCATTTTCCGACAAATAAGTGCCTGTCATTTATCATCCTCTCCATAGTTTTTCCCATCTGGGACATCAATATAATTGGCCTATAGTTATTCACTATTTGAGGATCTTTTCCAGGTTTCCTAATAGGAATGATTATAGATTCCTTCCATGTTCTAGGAATGCAACTATTTACCCATACTTTATTAAATAAACTTAGCAATACATTATTTCCCCTATCACTTAAGTTCTCCAACATGTAATAACAGATTTTCCCTTGAGACAACTTACCTAATTTCCCCAATGCCTTATTGAGTTCAGACCTCGTAAACAAGACATCCAATACACCTCCTCCACTATCCTCATCGCCAACTATTTATTTTCTACCACTCTTCTTCAAGGGTTAAATTTCTTGTACTGTTCACTTTGGCAAATGTTTTTGCCATAACCTCTGCTTTTTCCATACTACTAGTGTTGGTTCTTTGCCCCTCAGTCAGCATTGGGTAGCCATAATCCCTTCCATTCCCTTTCATTTTTTTAATCATGTTACAAATTCTCTCCATTGGAGAAGTTCAACCAATTGAGCTACAGAACTGTTGCCAGTGATCTTTTTTAACTTGCCTAATTGTTTTCCTAACTATTGCCTGAGATCTTCTGTATTGAACTAAATTCTGAAAATTATGTATTCTCTTTATTTCTTTAAATGCTCTATTTCTGGCTTTTATTACTACCTTACAGTCTTTCGACCAGCATCTGTACTTATCCCAATCTGCCTTATGTAAAAGCCATCTCTCTTCTCTTACTTCACATTCCTTTCTTAATTCCACTCCTATCTGAGTCCTAATAGGATAGTGATCACACCCTACTGTATTTACCTCAATACCTACCAACTACTGCCACTGTTTTTGTGACAATAGTAAGATCAAGTGCTGTCTCTGTACCCTTTGCCACGTCTATTCTGGCGCCAGAACCATCATTCAGACATACCAACTTTTTCTCTTCTATAAACTCGTCAAGTAGACCTCTATTAACATGATCCCTCTCACACCACAATGTACTATGTGCATTAAAATCCCCACACCAAGCAATTCTCCCTGTTAAATCCTTCGAAATGTCCTCCAGATGTCTCATCTCCATTTGTCTGCATGGATTATAAAAGTTTATTATAGTCACCTTATCCTCACTTGACCTTACTTTTGTAACTATGTACTCCAAGTTATTCCCATTCTTTATTTATCTATACTGAAGTAAAAATATCAACTCCTCCTCCTCCTTTACCAGTTTCCCTATCCCATCTTATAGAATTATACCCCTTTATCACAAAATCCAACCTAGGCACTAACCATGATTATAGTACACAAATGAAATTATTCTTTGAAACTGTCAACATATGTCTTGAATTCTTGACCATTTGCACTTAAACTCCTAGCATTTCACTGGAGTTGAATTAAAACCATCAGGCATCCCCAACCAATGTCTGAGTTGTGCTTGATCATTGAGAATGTCTCTAACTCTTTCCCACGGCATTCCCTTTGCCTGCAAATATCTTTTAGCTGACTTAACAATTATCTTAATTCTTTCTGTTCTACTACTGGTCTGTGCCAAACAATTGATTATCTCAGCCATGAAGAGCACAAAATCCCATTTACTCAAAAGCAATGTGTCTTCTTTCAACTTATCACACCTTTCACAGACCCCAACAATTTTAGACCTAGTCGGTATTGTTTCTACCGGCACACCTTTCGGGACTTTCTTAGTTGCCTCTGCAAAAGAAACATCTTGGACTACTTTAACTTGCCGTACCTCCTGCATTATATTGTTAGTCTCACATCCACCATATGCTGTGCTATGTTCTCCTTCACAATTACAACATTTTGGTTTTGCCCCCTCTTCACACTTTCCATAGTCGTGTTTCACCACTGCATTTGCTACATCTCTGTTTGCCCTTGCATACAGCAGCCACATGCCCATATCATTGGCATTTAAAACCCCGCAGTGGCGGAGGAATGTAGACCCTGACGTCATAACTCATAGAGCCAATTAAGACTCTTCCTGGGAGTTTCTCTTCCTCAAATGTTAACAAAACTGAAAGACTGTCATGTATACATCCATTCCATCTTGTCTTTAGTCATTTTGTGTCCCTTATTTTAACATTGGTAATTGCTTCTTTCACTGACTCTACTGACTCACTCAGAGGAATCCCTGAGATTACACCCCTAACAAGCTTCTTGTCATACGCCATTGAACACTTCACCCTCTGTCCATTTAGTTCATTTATCTTAACTGCTTTCTGTCGTTCAACATTTCTACACATTACCAATAAACCACCATTTCTCAATTTTTTAGCACACATTACCTCTACAATATCTTTATGTAGATTTTTGGTCAGTAGGATTGGACTCCACTTTTCAAAAGTAGCCCCCTGTTGCAACAACATCTTCACTCTTTTTCACCGTTGTTGCTCCCTTATCACCGTCATCATCATACGATTTGGCTCCATCCCTATTTTCATGTTTCTTTTTAACTACTTTCCACTCTTCCACATTCCCGCGTCCAACATCCATCTCCCCAACTTCACTTCCCGATCCGTCATTTCCTAACCCCTGACCATTCACAGTCCAGTTATTGCCAACCGCCTGAAGCTCACGGCCAACAGACAACTGTCAATGCTTCTTTCCTCCAAAAGCCGCCATTACCACAGCCAGCACCCAAAAACCGGGAGTCCACCATGTTAGCAGAGTTGGCAACTGGCATACATGGCATACACGCAGGTTACATTTTTTTATTTTTTTTTAAACTTAATATCTTTCGTAAAGGTAACACCATAATACCTCGACTATAGCAACTAACCCTATTACCATAATATTAAGGGCGTTTTCTAAAGAGAATATTTAACAGTGGCTTGACGGTTAACGTTGAAATATGGATTTGATTTGCAGGGGTGTTTTTCCGGCAGTAATGTTATTAGTATTATAAGTTAGCAGCACATTTGAACAACCAGACCCAGGGTGAGCATAGAGGGTGAGTCTGAGTGAGAAGGAATTATATTATTATTTAAATCAAATTAATGACTTTTTAACTGCATATTATACTATGACATTTTACATTCTGTGTAGTGCCAAAGCTCTGCTGCTTTCTTCGACCCACCTGTCTCTGGTCCTGCGCTGTGCTTACTCAGTGTGTAGTGTGTGTTAAGAAAAATTAATGAGAATATTATCGTGTTCTTTGGATTGATGAGGAAGGAGAAAGGCTAGATTCCAATGAAGAATTAACAAAAGGTTTAATGAAACAGAATGATGAAAATGACATGACAAAGACAACTGTTACACTGCAGCTGACAGCGGACTGAATAACATGCCTCCTCCTCAGGAGTCAATCAATCAGTCCCGAATCATCAAACATTTCAGAAATATATCCCCTGTACCTAGGGCGATTCTATTTCCACTGGTCCGTTGTTGGCATGGTGATGTGTTGGGTGCATTTTGTTGGCTTTCTTCACAGCCTCAGATGCAATGGTCACACCTCAAGCACATTTGGGTTTCTCCCAGACACAAATCAAAAGCTGTCATGTGCTCAAATCTAGTCTCAGCACAACAGGGGAAAGCTTTAAGCCTAAACCATTTGTTTGATTCCTGCTGTGGGACTGACGTTTTCTTTTCTATTTGTTAAATGCCAGACATGACCTAATTAACACAGCAACACTCTGCTGTTTGCTGTGTGGGGGCAATGATCGAGCCTCCTCCTGTATGTTAAAAGTCAGATATGACCTAATCAATTCTTTTAGAAGCTTGGGTTCATGTGAGGCAGTCGAATGCTAATTAAGGCTAGTCAGGGAACATAAACCGAAAGTACATTGTTTTCAAAACATAAACATTGGATTTAACTTTTTTTAAACATAACATGTGAGGGGAGGTGTGGCCAATGGCTACAGCAGCAAAAGCCAATGTGGGCTTCTTTTATATATATATATATATATATATATATATATATATATCAAACTCGGCACTGCACTTACTCGTAGCAAGACACCTGTCGAGTTTGACATTTTGGAAAACATCCGTATTCTCAATTTCTTTCTTACATTTTTATTTATTTATTTAATTTGTCACTTGAAATCATACTGGCTACAATTCCAGTGAAATGTAATATAATATTTGTGGTAGTGGAAGAAGTACATGGATCCTTCACTTGAATATCAATACTTTAAGTAATATTTTAGAAGCAGAACTTGTACTTGTAACACAGTATTAATACACTGCCTTTATTGCTTTTATTTAGGTAAAGGACTTCCAATACTAAAAGTGAAAAATATTATATTTTATATTAATATGCATATTCATAGATTTGGGATTTTTCAATGAGGGAGAAAGAGGGGATGCAAGATAGCCTATCAAACTATTTTAAGACAAACATATCCAAAACAAATTATCACTATTAATTTCTATTTCTCCACACGTCTTCTTTTCTCCTCATTATTTCTCTGCTTCTACCTCCAGGGTTTGTAAAAGAGGCTTAGTTTTCAAAGGTTTTCGTATTTTTCCACTTACATAATATTTCAAACTTTTACAGAAGACAGTTGCCGTGTATGAAGCCACCATATGTATTTTTGACAACATTTCACAGGTTTTAGATGTGATCATCATGAATCTGCACTTTCCAATCTGTTTTGTAGATATCAAAGAAAACAGACAATATTTAGCTGTGTCTGAATGTCTGTTTCCTAGACATCACATCAAAGGCTCTTCTCAAGCACCCTGGGAGATCAGTGGAGAGATTAGCATGTCTTTGGAGGAACACACATTTCACAAATCTTCACACAAATCTTTTTTTATTATTTAAGCAAAAGTGCTAAACATTGGTCCAGATGACAATATACAAAAAAGTATACTACACATTCAGAAGAAGTCACAGTGCACCTCCTCCACAATCACTCCCTGCGACCAAATGTTTTCACACCAAAACAAAGAGAGGAAATACACAAAGGAGGGAGACACAACAACAACACAACAACAAGAATGATGTCTGCAACTCACAGACAGACAAACACAAACAAACAAGAGGCATTGACAAAAGGGACCAAACACACACACACACACACACACACACACACACACACACACACACACACACACAGATAGAAGCAAGAAGGCTATAGCACAAGTCTACAGCATGGATTTCAAAAATTCAGGAATTCTTCCTTTATGCGAGCCACGTATATGACATCCAAAAAGGAAAAGGGTCCATCTGCGAATAGACGGGTTGCAATCATTCTCTTGGCTGGTCATCAATTGAATGAAATAATTGAGGGAATGCAATGAAAACTTTATGTCTATAAGATTTATGTCTACCTGAGAAAAAGGAATAATCCTCACAGGTGCGATTAAATATCTAAATATCTAATATCTATTAAACCAAATATCTATAAGACCCAAGCTGCTGGCCCATGATTTCAAAGCATTTGTGGCTTGAGCTTGAAACCCAATGACCTTTGCGTTTGACCAATAAATATTTGGGTCCCACACAGTATTGAAGCACCAAAAGAACAGTCCTTTAACTCCAGCATTTGACTGGTGAGCGTACCATAACAATTGCCATCAAAAACATTAGGTGCACGAGCTGATACAAGTGCAATTTTCCTAGAACTAAATTGTACTGTAGCAATAATAATTCTGCCTGTGAAGAGGACACAACTTTAAGGAGAATATTCTGTTTGAGGTGTGAGATGCATTCAGACCACCACAGTTCCAAACTAAAAATGTAAGATCACCCATTATCAAAATAGTTGCATTCTAAATGAAAGTAGATGTGGAAAAGGAACTTGCTACTGCCTTTCACTTTGTTAAATCCATACAATAATGCATCCAAAGTTAAGTCCCTCAACACACCGAACATGTAAGACACAAAAACAAACAAAAACAGACGAGACAGTGACACAATAGGGGGAGCAAGAGTAGGGGATGTGGGGGATATAACCAACAGGCTAATACTCAAGGTAGGTGTGTGATCAATATTGGACACAGGGCATCTAAAAGCCCATAGTTACCTGGTTGCAACAGCAACTGGTTCCACACTAAATTAACTTTAAAATAAATGCATTTCTCATCAACTAAAACAGGAAACAGAAAGCACAAAATAGCAAGCACATTGGAAAGGAGACTAGTGGTCTAATTAAACTATGTAGCGTAGGCTATATTAAACAAGACAGATATGTCATTCAAAAACACAGTCTCTGTAATCATATCAGATAATACAACAGAACTAGGACACAATAAGAGATTAACACAAATCAAGAGTCCATGTTCATCAGGCAGTTGTTTTAATCCTGATCTTTTGCCTGGTTGTGTAGCGGAGGACGTTGAAAATCAACGTGCGATTAGTGGTGGTGTTCTTCTTTGGGTTATCACTGTAAATTCAGTGGGCTCTCATAATCTCAATCTAAACATCTGCCAATTTTAGGAACCACTTAGGCAAGGGAGTGCAAGAGAGCCTTCTAACCCCTCTTTCAGCCCGACGATGCAGATGTTGCATCTTCAGTTTCTGTCCTCCATATCTGCTAGCTTCACCTCCAGCTCTTGAAAAGCGTTGCCTTGGCTGTCAAGAGTATCCTACTTGAGTGTCTTTCCACGTTACTTTTTAGATCGTCCACATCAGAGCTGATAGAGCCAAGGATTGCAGTCAGAGATGCTAGCTGGGCATGGATAGCAGTTAGCTTCTCATCGTTGTCGAACCCCACCTGTTGAATGTGGGACTGTGTCTGAAAAAAACGTGGTTCAAGGTAGCTTTTCTGTTTCTCCAGTAATGCCTCTGCAATGGCATCCGTATCGCAGTGTGGGGTTTTGTTGTTGTTTACAATTCTGCTTTAAATGGCTCTATTGAGCACAAAGTGATAGAATATCGGAGTTGGAACCATATAACACAATTATTTGGCAAAATTGGGCCAGGAGCTTTACCTTAACCTGCAATCTCTGTCAAGACAATCATGTGACTTGTGTGTGTCCTTGCATCCTTGAAGATTTTTTTTTTTACATGTTCAAAATAAAGTATAAACAAATAATTACTTATGCAGTATGAAGTGTGTGTGTGTGTGTGTGTGTGTGTGTGTGTGTGTGTGTGTGTGTGTGTGTGTGTGTGTGTGTGTGTGTGTGAGAGAGAGAGAGAGAGAGAGATAGAGAAAGAGAGAGAAAGCGAGAGAGTGTGGGAGAGAGAGATTGTGCACTGTGGCTGATTAAACATCCACATCTGGTGTACCAATTGAATAATTAGTGCAATCAGCCACTTATTTGTTATTACACTAGATTAGCCTGCCAGTATATGTATAAAGTCCCTTTGCTTAATTAAAAATAAATATGTTTTTTATCTCAGTTATAAAGTGGTTGCATTCCCATCAGTGACACACACACACACACACACACACACACACACAGTCTATTACATCACATACTCGGAAGCAGCAGGAGGATTGGAGAGAAATCCAGATCTTAATTTAATCCTGTACTTTCTATTAACTCTGGGAGTTAAAATATCTTATCAGTGCAAAGTATTCAGCAAAAGAAATTATATCTTTTCAAGATGACATGTACTTCCAGCTACAAACAGTAATATCTGACTGTTGGGGGTCAATTTAACCAGGTATCCATCTCTGACTTAACTTTTAGCTGTGTTAAGTGGTAGGCTACTTTATTTACAGGTATTGTGAAAATAGAATAAGTATTTGGTGCTGACTTTTAGTTTAGTTTATCAGACTTAGTTACCATTTAAAAAAAATGAAACACAAGTGAGGGGAATGCGAGATAACTCCGCTGACTTCCTTTCTACATGTCTTGGGCCTATATTTGTTATGCACAATGGAATAATACACATTGTGACATTTTTGGACAGACTTCGCACATTCAGTGTAAAGTATGTCTTCTTTATTTAAAGCACAAGAGAAATGCGTGTGCCGTTTTTTCTTGAAGAGCAGGAAAATAAAAAATCACAGACGTAAATCACAGATCCGGTAACAGATCCAACTTGAACTTACAGCTTTCCAGATGGAGCTATTAACATAAATGCCTATAAAAGCAATTTAACAATTTTTTTAAACTGTCAGTGTGGAACTACGTGCTATTTTGCGGCAGATCTCGCCCGTCATTGTACACAACAGACCCGGGAGGATAAAACATCACAGCGGGCTCCTCGGGCGCGCTGGCGTGGACCAGGTGCCTTCGCTCGTCCATCCTCGGCTTTGTGGTGGCTGCTGGGAACGGCCTTATTGTCGGAGAAGTCTTCCGCCAGAAGAGTTTTTTTAGTGCTTTCCTGAACTCCCGCCTCATCAGGCAGTAGAGGATGGGGTTCAGGCAGCTGTTGGAGTGCGCCAGGCACACGGATACGGGGAAGACGTACACCTGCGTGGTGTAGTACGCATAACTAAAATGAACCACGTTGAGTTTGATGAGAATTCCCCAGGCTGTCAGCGCCTGGTTGGGTAGCCAGCAGAGGAAAAAGGATAAAACCACGATGGTGACAGACTTGGTGACCTTGGCGCGTCGTTTGGCGCTCGAGGTGTTGATGTTTTTGGAGGTGATGGAGCGCAAAAGGAGCAGATAGCAGGCTGATATGATGCCCAGCGGCAACACAAAACCCAGCAGCACTTTCTGAGAATGATACAGTCCCAGCCAAAACTGCGCTGTTCCGTTAGTTTCAGGGAATTTGACAAGACACAAGTCTTCACTGGAAACGGTCACCGTTGTGGAGAAAACTGCGTGCGGCAGAGCGGCCGAAAAAGCGGCACACCAGATGAAAACCGTGATGCACCGCGCGGAGCAGCAGTGTGGCCGTCGCCGCTTGCTCTTGAGCGCAGAAGCGAGCGAACAGTACCTCGCCACGCTCATAGCAGTCAAGAAAAATACGCTGGCATACATGTTCATAGCCGTCACATAGGAGACAATCTTGCACATAGCTTTGCCGAAAAGCCACGTAAAGTCCAGCGCGTTTTCCACCGCCCAGAACGGCAGAGTAAGGACAAACTGGAAGTCCGTCACCGCCAAACTAGTTACGAAAAGGTTAATGGAGGACGTTTTCCACACCTGTTTGGACTTCATCAGGTACAGCACCAGTAAGTTCCCAACCAGACCCAGCGCGCAAACCAGCGAGTAAATGACAGAGATGATTATCCTCACAACAGCGGCGCCGTCTCCAACATAATCTGTTTTGTTGAAGTCTGACAGGTGGAAGTCTCCCCCGGAGCGGTTGGTCGTGTTGAAAATGCAGCTCATGTTGAAATTTTCAGAAGAGACAATCCCTGCTGAACCTTCGTCGTTAGTGTCCCCAGACATTTTAACTTTAATCCCTGAGGATGTTTCCTAAAATCATGCATGTAGATCTAAATCCTTGGATTTCAGGTTCTCGCGCCAGTTTGAATGTTACTTAAATAACATATACACACACTGTTTTCTGTGAATCAAAACAAAAATAACTGAAAAGTAGCTGTTTATCCATGATAGGTGACAGAGCTTGTCATCAGGTTGCAGTGTTGCTTTGAGATTTTCTCTGAATTTATCAGCTGTCCAACTGAAAACGCGTCCTGGCGCAGCAACCTGACGCTGTCCGTGGTTCTACTTAGATTCCGTTTGGTAACCAAGAATCCAAAACGTAGAAAACTTCTTCTTGAGTTGGGATAAAAACAATTGTGAATTGTATCTGTTTTCTTATTCCTTCACTAAACGTTTTACCCTTTGCTTTGGGCATATACACAACAAATCTGCAGAAATCAAACAGATGGCAGGAAAAATAATCTTTGCTATAACTGGTATCTCTTCCAATCAAAACGATGGGCCTTTCCACCAATGGTTTCCTGGTCCGTGTTTTGGAGGATATCTTGACAGCAATTAAAATGTAATTGGTTCACATGAATCTGATTATGACAACGTTGCTACTCCTGGCTGCTAATAACAATAAACTAATAGAAGTGTGCCAATAGAAGTCCAATCATAGTACTGGCATGGGAGCATCAGAACGTTTGTTTGTGAAATATTAAACCCTGAAGACGTATTTCTTTACTTACTTAAAAGTAAAAATATGGGGCGACCGCTAGCTCTCCCAGTAACCGTGTGCACCCCATGTAGGCTGAGTTCTTGGCAGCTGCCTGGGTTTGAGTCCGACCTGCTGCCCTTTAATGCGTGTCATCCTCCAGCCCTCTCCCACCTTTCCTGTTCTTCCTCTGTTACTATCTAATGAAGGGAAAAGCCCCCCCAAAAAATAAAAAAAATCTTTAAAAAAAATAAATTTAAAAAAATGTACATTAACATTCACTTCAAGTATCAAAAGTAAAATTACTCATTATGCAAGCATTTAAATAAACATTAATATATTAACAGAATTGTAATGTCTTACCTGGTTCAGGTGGAACTAATTCAAACTATATTATATATTTTTGAGTAGTTAGATTTACTGTGTAGCAATGTGTCATAATTATTATGCTCATTTGAGGTTTCTATAACCTTTTAATCAGCAAAGTAATTAAAAAATGATATCTGTCAGATTTAAAAAGTACAAAATTACCCTCTAAAATGTAGTGGAGTAGAAGAATAAAGTATCATAAATTGGACAAATTCAAGTAAAAGTACCTGCAAATTGTACTTTGTTACGTTCCATCATTGATTTAGTATTTCAGTTACAGTTCATGCTCAGTATTTTAGAAGTTGTGAAAGGTGTTCTCCTGACCTCTAGTGTTGTTAATGCAAACTACAAAAACTGCACACACTTTGATTCAATACAACACCTTTTTATTGGGTTCTGTATAGTGCAGGATTATACATTTGTATCAAAAGACAAATACAGTCGCCTTTTATAATGTGCCATCAAGGAACACAGACATGTATTTTTATGAAGAAGTGGGCACTGTCACGGTACAAAAACTGGACTCAAATGCTTGACTCAGACAGGTGAGTAGATTTATTCTTCCAAGAACAATGCAGGCAAAGGTACAAACGGAGCAGGCAATAATCGTTGCCAGGAAACAGGCCAAAAGCCCAATAACACCGATGCAGGCAAAGGTACAAAAGGAGCAGGCAGAAATTGTTGTCGGGAAACAGGCAAAAGTCCAACAACACCAGGAAAACAAACACGAGGAAAAACGCTGGAGAGAGTGACATAAGTACATAAGTAGCCAACTGAAAATGAATGAATGAAGACAAAAAGTGGGTTTCAAAATAAAACAGGAAGTCAATGAAAACAAACAGAAAACATGAAACCAACTAAAACAGGAGCTTGACAAAACCATGACAGGCACGTGCTTGAACAAACTGGCACAAACTCAACACACGAACACCCTTCCCAGAATCTCTTTCCAAACCTTACACAATATTTTCTCCCCCCAAAACTGTCTCCCATAGTAACTTAATCAAATGAAGTGAGTCTATTCTTAAGTTATTGAATCTGAGTATAGATTTAAGAAAGATATAACACAGCCTTGACAACCCTTGTGTGGTGCAGTGTCTTCTAGTCAAACTGTTTGGTAGACATAGCACAGCTGTTGGAGCCAGCATGCACACATACCAGAGGAGAACAGATGGAGGTCATTGTGAAAACTACTGAATGAAGCAGTCACATCTATACTTTATCCAAGATCTAATATCCAATACACGTCTCCTGGGCTCGTTTAAGGACTTTCAAGATCACACTACGAGTTTATGAAAGAGAGTTCTACTGCGTCTCCGCACCAAATCAAACATCTACTACAGTTTGGCCAATATCTGTCTTTCTTATCGGCTTGCAGACACACCCCTTGTATAGAAACTCCAGCATTCCTCGGCTGTTACTCTTTTGAAGTCAGACTGGCACACAGGCCAATTGAAATTTGGTCAAACATTCTGACACTTCCAGATGTCGTAGAGTACAAAACTGCAGACTGGTAGTAGCAGTTGTGAGAAAAATGTTTTCAGGCAGTGTTTTCAGTGGTTTCAGTGGATGATAATCAATTCCCCTCATATGTATTGTCATTGTTGCCCTTGCATATATTTTGAAATGAGCTTAGTCTTGCAGGCATTTTGAAACAAAGCAATTCATGAACAGAAGCCAAGAACACGCCGGGTCTTTTCCTCTGTAAAATAAATGTAGGTTGACACATTGCAAAACACATGAAGCCAAATCTGTTTTTTATAGAACTCAATTTGAGCTGACTGTGCCCGAAGCCATTCTCAAAGAGATTTTCAAAAGGGATTAAAAATAATTTTTAACCCAACACTGAAACCCTGAAAAATAAAGCAACAGCTAGCAGGTATATACCCCTTGACGGGGAAGTTTGACCTTCTGGGAAATAAATGTATTCTCTTTTTTTGCTGAATGTTAGATGACTAGATTAATACCACTGTCATGTCTGTGCAATAAATATGAAGCTATAGCAAGCATATCAGTAAGGAGGGATGTTGATCTTCTCATTGGCATTCAGCAAGACAGAGAATAAGCGTAGCTCCCAAAATGTCAAACTATTCCTTCAGATTACTGTATCTTCCTTACAGACTGTGTATGTCCACACCTGTCACCTATTCATTCACGTTTCATTGTGAAGCTATCACTCTCATACCTTTAAATCA
This sequence comes from Percina caprodes, assembly GCA_013375575.1. NCBI lineage: Eukaryota > Metazoa > Chordata > Actinopteri > Perciformes > Percidae > Percina > Percina caprodes. The sequence goes on from JABXJD010000073.1 coordinate 2,434,279, forward strand.
TATCTTATATTGTATGTGACAGACATCATTGATATTAAGTTCTTTTTAAAGAATGGCATTTGAAACAATTGTTAGATCCAACGACAAAGTCAGATACAAGGTACTTATCTTGTGCCAACAGGATTAAAGAGATAGTTTGCTAATTTAAATCCAGGTCTGTCATGGCAGTGTGGGCAGTGAATTTAGGCAAATGTTGTTTGGCTTCCCTCCTGTGACATATACACTGCCACACAAAGATGACACAGAAAAAAAGTATCTCTATAAGTCACATTATGTCACACAGGACGATACTGTTTTATGTTCACACCCTTACACTGGAATTTGTTGGCTCCTGCACACTACACTGCTGACTCCAGCTTGTAACAAAGCACCTAGCAACACAACAACAAAATAAAACTGTACCCAAAGTATAATCAAATGAAGGGACATACAATTGTAACTTAATCTGAACATGTCTTGCGCAGTAGTGCAAGTAATAGTGTAAATGTTGCATGTATTTGATTAAAAATTGAAACTGGAAAAAGGGTGACAGTAGTTCATGGAGAGGTTTGTACAAGTCAGCAGTGGTCTTGTGAACTTGAGTTTATTGGTCGGGGATTAAATCAAAACAGTCTACAGACTTGATGGCACAAGAAATTTCTTGGAAATCACCACTTAACTCTTCTATTGAAACACTCTTTTCCGTTGAAATAATTTAAATGGACAGCAAATATACAGTAGACATATTTATTAATAGTTGGCATATAGACAGTGTGCACAGGCTTCACTGACTCTGCACCAATTCTCTTCATTCTACATTTAGATGCAAAGGTAATACATATACAGATACACATTTAAAAAAAGTGAAAGGCTGCCAGAGGAAACTGACTAGTACAGTGGAGCACTTTCATCTCAGTTGAAACTCCACACACAGGCTCGGCTGTTCTGTCTCTGTAGCTCGGAGGCTGCTCGGCTCCAAATAGTTCCAAAAAGCCTCCATCACAAGTTCTCCTTGTCCTCCTCCAACCCAGGACTCCAGAATTGCAGCATTTTGGTATAAGGAAGGCTCTTCTTGCATTACTAATGTTGATAAGTAACAATATTCTGTGTGTTTATCCAGAGAAATGTCAAAAGATGAATAAATGATAATTGTTGATTTTGTGATGCAGATCAATAGTTTACCAGCATACAAAGTAGAAACAACATGACACAAAGATACAGCACACTGGAAAAGTATTGTTTAGCTGCTCATACTCATAATAATATTGTATATTTTTATACATTTAATGAGTTTTTATTGTACGAGACAATGGAGTGCATCTTTACACAGTCCCTTTCCTCTCATTTTTCACTAATTGTACAATACCCTAATCAACTGTTATCAGCGGCTGCCAGCTGGTGTCAAAGCTTTTTCCAACATAGCAACAAGTGATTTAGAGCTGTGCACTCAGCTGTGCTAAGTGTCTGTTGCTCCACAGCATTGGGGAAAAAAGTGTTGCCAACACCCAACCAGCTGATCACTCATCTCCAACTTGTGTTTCTCTTCTTCTATGGTCTGAAGCTTCATCAAAGTTTCAGACAAGGATGCCCTTTCAGAAGAGGGTGCAAACTGTTGTTCTGCTTAATCTAACACAGCTTTCATCTAGAAATGTCCCTCCTCCTTTGACCTCCTACGGCCCCCTGCTGTCAATGTGAGACTAAAGGCAGCAGCTGTCACATGAAGGACAAAAATCCCTCATATCTAAACAATTCCCAGACTTGTGGTCGCACACACTTCTCATACAGTGTTGGTGTGCGGTAGCTCTGTTGAGTCTACCATTAAAGTTGTATGTGTCCTGCTGGTATCCATCATGCTCAGCTTCTCTGTCTTGTTCCTTGGTTCTTCCCTCTGTCTTCCCCTCCGCCAACACAATCTGCACCTACGACTGACAGAGATGTAAATATGTTATCATAACATGCATATGCAGCAGTTATAGCAAAACCAGTTCAAAAATCATGCTTACATTTCAAATTAACATGTCAACACTGGGAAATATATTTATTTGCTTTAATGTGAGAGTTGGATATGAAGATTAATACCACTCTCACTAAATGTGAAGCTAGAGCCAGCAGCCGGTTAGCTGAAGTGAGCGTAAAGACTGAAAGCACGGGGCAATAGCTAACTTGGCTCTGTCTAAAGGTCAGAAAATCCACCTACCAACATCTCTAAAGTTCACTAATTAACACATTATATCTTTTTGTTTGTTTAATACATACAAAAACCCAGAAGCACTGCTAACAAATGGTGAAAGACAAATATTATGCTGTTGTTTTTCGTGATCATTTTTTTTATTTTAGTTTTTTTATATTCAGAAAATATAACATTCACAAACAGTTATAAACAACACACTGGGACATAGGAACGCGTCCAAGGGCCGCAAAAACACAGAACGGAAAAACGGGAGGGAGGGGGCATAATAACACTTGCAAAGACAGACAACCACACACACAAACAGACACAAGACAAGGGAGCTGTTGAGAAAACTCATTATACATTCTGCAGTTTATATCCATTTGCTTTTGTATTCTGGGTCATTTACGAACACCAAGTTTTTAATTTGCTACCATGCTGATTCGTGCCTCTGAGTCTGACTGGCCGCTTCTCCATGGCAACACTGGCTCATGCTTAAGGGTAATGTAGTATTAGACCCTTTTGCCATGCAATGTGAGACAAAACCAGATTACTCAGAAACAAAGGGAACAAAAACAAAGGAGAGTCTCATGTTTTTATGTTTGAGTAAATTTGAGGATAGCGTTTCAATAAACATATTGAAATTAATTATTCTTTGTACAGAATGAGATCAAGAAATAACATGTTAACTGATGAGTTTCAGAGGTGCTGGTATAGGTGGATTTTATTAACTTTGGACAGGGCTAGGTGATTTCCTCCATTTCTCTTTACGTTAAGCTAAGATAACTGTCTCCTGGCTCCAGCTACAGTACATCTTTTACAGGCACGAGAGTGCAAATACATGTATTTCCCCAAAATGCTAAACACTTCTTTTAAGTACTTTTTATACTTCTTTTCTATCCCACAAGCACAGAAGCTTACTGTGAACAAATGCAGATAAATACAATGACAAGAATGAGAAAAACGAGCCCCGTTATGATGCAGGCAATTATGATTTGTCGTTTCTCTCCTATCCGCCACTCTAGGTCCATATATTCACACCTGCCGCCAATGTAACCACGCTGACACCTGAGACAAAGAAAGAAAATTGCTTTCATTTCCTTTATGTAAAATACAATGAAACAACTCCAATGCCTCCTTTATCTGTTCTGTTTTCAATAACAGGAGAACAGTAACGCGTTCTCATTCGCCATTATCTCCATCTTTTTTCAGTAGACGTCTCTCACCTGCAGGACGGTGCATTCTGCTCTTCAATGTAACGACACTCCCCATGGATGCAGTAGTTTGTAAGTTCCTCTGGACATTTTGAGAAGTGGCCAGTCCACTGCCCTGTATCTATTGTGTCTGGTGGAGAAATTACATGACAACATTTAAAAATAGTTTTCATCATCTATTAAAGTTTGCAAACTTATGAACAATGAAAGGTATGCACTTCTCATATTGCGTTGAAAGTAATAGTTAGATATTGTTGGGCCTTTTCCATTTTTTCTGAGAGTTAGATAAAAAGATCAATAACACTGTGTCTGTCTCCTCAATATAAGGCTATAGCCAGCGGCCGCTAAGCTTAGCATAAAGAGCAAATACAAAACAGCTAGCCTGGCTGTGTTTGAATGTAACTAAATCAACCGGCCAGCATTTCTAAAGCTACCTAATTTAGACATTATAATATAGACCAACTGTTTTCTCCATTCTTCATCATTACTCAACTCACTCCAAAACTACCAAACAAATAAGATAACATGTCAATTAACTAGTTTAGCTTGTTATAATTAGCTTGTTTATTTATTTCCAGACTAGCTGTTTCCCTTGTTAAGATGAGCTAAACTAACTAACTGCTTATGCTTCATATTGAGGAAACAGACATTAGGGTGGCATTAATCGTTTTGTCTGACTCTTGTAAAGAAAGTGAAAAAGCTTATTTAAAATGTTGAACTATTTTATGTTCTGTCAGCTTGCTTCTTTGACTTACACCCTCACTTCTGGCATGGCGTCTTGATCTTATAAATAGACTGTTTGCAACATGATCCAGAGAGGAGACCTGTTGAGTCATTGCCAGGAAAAGCCTAGTGTCATCAAGGTCTTGTTAACCACATGTTTCAATTATTACAATTCCTTATGAAATCAAACACATGCTAAGGTGGGATAAAGTTACACACTACAATTCCCATTCTCCCCATCTATCTCTTCGCACTCTTCTCTCTCTTGCTCCACAAAATCCACCCTAAAACAGCTGCTAGTGGCCATAATGCACTATTGTACTACAGGCTGCCGCTATCGTTAAAGCTCATTATCTTTGAAATGAGCTTGTAAAAGAATACTGCTGTTCACATGTTCAATGACAGTGTTTCAGTTGTTAGCTGTAACATGAGATCCAGCTTGCTGTCATACCTTTTGAAAAGGAAATTATTCAGTTACAAAGTTCAAAAGAATAGTTAGGAAGATATGTTTATCTGCATTCTTGACAGGTGTTAGCTTATGAAATGATTGATGCCACTCTAATGTCTGCTCGCTGAATATGAATCTAAAGCCAGAAGAATTTGGAAAGCTTAATTTAATGGGGGAAATAGCAAGCCTGGAAAAGAAGTAAACATGTCCACCAGCACATGAACTAGTTATTGTTACATCTCATGTATTTAATATATATATAAGTTCATTGTGTTAAAATAACGTGGTTTTGGAGCGGGTTAAGTTAGCTTAACTTGATTAGGGAAACCACTAGCCTGAAAATGAATAAAAACGTCTACTTGTTGGTAATGTAAGCCAGCTAATGGACATGTTATATCTCATTAATCTGTGTCAAATGACAAATTGTGGCTTTAGAGGGAGTTGAGGGATGTTTCCACTTTTATTGCTAAGCATTTTTGCTATTAGCTTCAGACTTAGCCTACAGACATGGCTAAATGTTAAAGTTAATTTGGCTAAAGCTCCTAATTCACTTGTTGTAGAAGAAACATATTTGATGCAGTTATGTCAAACAAAGACTAAAATATTTGTTAAGGAATTTAATTTGGCTACAAGTACATTTGATGTAATGTATTGAACGGAATACTCAACTTATTTGAACAAATGCTCAGCAGACCTAGTTTACCCAATAATTTATGCATTTTTCAAAGACATAGAAAAGTGCAAACAACTATTTTAACTACTCCTATGCTCTCTGGACAGCCTGGAATATGTCTCCGTCATAATTAACAGCCTCATTTTTTCTTGTTAAGTGTTTTAATGCGGTAGGTGCATGTATCCATATCTGTGCTCATCTCATACTTCCATTGAAATCTCCACCTTAAAACTTCACACAAACCATTTATGACACAGTGAAGGGCCCTGCCCCCTCACCTCTTGTCCATATCTACCTGTGCAATTGTCTCTGTTGCCATGGTGATGGCAGTCAGACACAGTTCGATTGGCAGTCTCCTCTGTGGTATTCCATTCTGCCAGGGAGTATTTGCATAAGGCCAGAGCTGCAGCCAGAAACACAAACAAACCGGATCACACACATGCACATACAGATGCATAAAGTATGCACGTGCGCGCACACACACACACACACACGCACACACACACACACACGCACACACACACACACACACACTTTAACTGATCTAAACAAAGACATATTAACTCTTAGAACAAAAATAAAGTTTACCAGACTGTGTAAATCTAGACATCTTTATTTAATTCTACATTAGGAAATCCTGTTGTGACAATGACTAGGCTACTAATCACAGGGGATATATTGCTGCTGTATTGACTTAATCATTAACCAACACTGATGTCTACTGTACAAAAATAGCTCAGTAGGAAGAGCACTGGCGTCAAACGCGCATTACTTTGAAGGCACATGGATGATGAAAAGGTGTGCCAACAACCAAAACAAAAGGAATTACTGTAACTCATACAATGCAATTTTAACTCCATCTAAGTCCTTTGAGAAGAAAATGATCACTAGTAACACTTCAAAAATAATAATATGTAAACATCACTCTAATGACAGACATCTGAAATTATATTAAAACCAGTCTTCTGTTTACAATTAACAAGTAAGGAAGGTGAACAGGATAAAACAAATCTTACCTGTTACTATCACTACAAAGAGTCTGTATACCATGGCCATCTTCTTACTTGATAAAAGCGCTCATCTGATACATGAAAGTTCAGTATCATTGGCCAATAGAGATGAAAGTGGGCCAAGTCTTTCTCAGAGGTCAATGACCTTTGTAAAAGGTGTGGACAAGCTGTGGAAGTTTCCCAGTGGTGTGTTGTTTTGTGGTCCTTCATTGATAGTAGTTTGTTTCATAGTCATCCAGGGAAAGCTTGAGTCTATGACCAAGGCACATACACACACACATAGCCCAAAGTGTCTCTCTGGACTGTGACTGGAAGGCACGTCAGTGTGTTTGAGAATAGAAAAAAGGGGTGGCACTGAAACCCAACTCTCTGCTCCCCGCCCACACCTTTAAAGGAGACTTCATTCAAGCTATTCAGGTTATTTCCTCCTCAAAGAACAATTGCACCTTCATCCCTGGCTTTACTTTCCTTTTCTTAAGAATGAAACAACAGGTGGAAAAACTCATTGAGAATAAACAGCAGCCAGTTTAATGGCAAAGCACTTCATCCCGCATATGTGATCTGAGTTTGACAGGTTGACTGGTCCAAAATCAGACACTGAAACACACCGCTGCAACATCTGGATTTCTTGTTGGTCAAGAATGATTCCTGCAGGGTATCAATCAACTGGAAGAAAGTTGACTGTGAAAGTTCAAATGGCTTATACTTGTACTTTACTTGAGTATTTCCATTTCATGCATCTTTCATACTACATTTCAGAAGGAATTATTGTACTTTCTACTTTACTGCATTTTTACAGCTGTAGAATTACTTAGCTATATAATGTTCTGCTTACATATTAATGCATTAGAGATAAAAATCTCACAATATAATATATAATAGCTTAACACTCACATGGGGCTTTTTTCTAAATGAAGCACTTTTAACTTTGAAAACTTTAAGTACATTTTGCCAGTAATACTATTTACTTTTACTTAAGCAACATTATTAATGCACGACTCAAATTTGCAATGCAGTATTTCTACATTGTAGTATCGCAACTGTGTCGGAATACTTCTTCCACCACTGGCTGTTCTATTTTGGGAGAAATATTTTTATTCTCTAGAAAGGACCAGCAGATGGCATATGTTGACACTTTCCTTTAATAATTACATAAACACCTTCCTCATGTCCTGTGGCACCTGAAACATATAATACTTGATTTTGACCATACCTGTGAATGGCCAGTTTAGTGATGTCAGGGTCTACAGAAACACCCAGGATTACACTGTCACATCACACGATTTTAACGCTTGTTGCAATGTTTTCATTCTTACAATGTGTGCAGAAAGGTGATTGGATTGAACTTTTGCAAAAGCCTTTAATGCGATTCCTTTTGGAGTTGGTTTGTGTTTGCCATAGTGTCTGCCCCATCTCATATTCATTTCTAGCAAATTGCTAACACTAACAACTTATGCATACTTGTGTCAAACACTAAACTTAAAGCTACATTTTAAAACTGAATCAAACACCTACATGTGATGTAAAACAGAACAGAGTATACTGCAGCCAGAGTAACTGGCGGCCTTCCTGTCAAACCTCAGCACGCAGTTGGTATTTCTGGTTTCATATTTACAATTTTTTTTGTTTTCCAGTTACAAATTGAATGTTGTGAATCAGCTTCACATTTACGCTTTGGTTTCTGCCCTAGAGAGAGTTTCTCATTTTAACATAATGTTATTTTTCTCAACAAGTTTAAAAAATGATAGATGTCTGATCCCCTCAGTGTGTTATACTGCACATTTGAACAAAGGTTGTTAGGAAAGGCGGCATCAAAATGGAAAAACGATTGAGACTTGTCCGAGAACAGTGTACTGACAGGAAAAGGAAGTAGGCTATAGAGTATGGAGACTGTCTAGACCTCTTTTAGGCTGACTGTTTCTGGGGTGATTGTTGACATCTTCAAATACATAACTTCAATTTTATACAGAATGCAAATAAAAAAAAATTACACAATGACTAAACATCCATAAATAAAACATGATTCATAATATCCAATTGCCACACTCTGGGGATTCATGCTTAATTTATAATCTAATACATATAGCCTTGAGCTTGTAAATTGGGTCCAAAATCTTTAAAGGCTCACAAGCAGAGTGCAGTGTGATTCTCTGTGGAGTGTCTTTGCAGTTTTGAACAGGAAGACCCAGTTTCCTCTCTCTGGCTGTGCTTCTAACTTAGACTGAACATCAGGAAGCCCGGACACAGAGAGATTCCAAGGCGCAATTTAGAGCCTGGCTATAAACATCCGCTTTGTAAAATCCATAATGGTCTTAGACTCTGCCACTGTCCACTATATGAAAGAGAGATCACACTTATCTAGCATTAGCTTTCAAAAGTTATTTAAATAAAGACAAAGAGGAAGTAAGTTTATGTAATGCCCTTTATTGAGTTCAAAGCAAATCTCAATAGCTATACATCAATGTAATAAAAGATTACTTTAAAAAAAGATATTGTGAAACCTAATTTTTTGTGTTTTTCTTTTCATGTAAATAAACATGAAATATTTCCTTGCCACAGTTGTGTCGACTTCTTCCTCTTCTGTAAAAAAGTGCACATCTTTATATTCCTCATTTAAAATTGTGCTATATTAATAGTAGGTGTTACTTAGAAATAAAGGCTGTAAACTTTGTGGATGCTGACCTTTACACTACAGCACAGGAGCGTGGTTCTCTGAAGGGGTTGCTGCCTGCAGGGACTCCGACTAGCAGCGCGTCTTTGCCTGCGTTCTGCAGACAGTACTGCTGGAGCTCTGCAGCCGCCTGGGACACCTGGGAACAGAAACACAGACATATGTTTATATATGGAATCACTTTCTAAGTAGCCTATATATTAACGGTTAATGAATCATTTACTTATGCTTTATTGAGTGTTAAACTTCTTGTAAATTATTTTTATTGAATTCTACAAATACCTTTAATCTAAACATATATGTCACATTTTAATGTGTCAATGTGTGTGGAGAAAGCACACAGACATTTATGTGTTTTAGTTTTAGAGTATTTTGAAATGTTTAATTGACACAGCTTAGGTTAAAGTGCACAGTGTGTGGAATAAGAATAGAACAATGTAATAGGAGACACATGAATGATCGTGATGTAACAAGACAAGTAGGGGGCTAAATAATGAAAATAGTGTATAAAATAAAAGCAGGAAATTATACTGTAATGTGTTGAATCTAATACAACAGGCTTGTGCATATAACAAAGTTAAACAAATCGAGAAACTCACCAAACCCTAAACTATCATGCTCTTTACATTTATAATAATATTCTGTCTTTACCTTGATTCTCTCCACACTGGCCTCGAGCTTCAGTTGTTCTACGAGCCGTCGCATGTTGGATAAATTGGAATTAGAGGTCATGTTGGTGGAAATTGTTTTGAGGAAAGAAGAATTCCTTGTAAAAAAAAAAAAGTCCCCTTCAGTCTTTCAACACAGGAGCTAACTGCACTGATGGGCGGCAAAATGCTCGAGGAGAAAGAGTGGCCGGGTTTCTTTCTAAAGACTTCTGACCACTTTACTGAAGAAACAAGCAGAGATGGCAACTTAGGAAACATCATTAGGAGGAAGTGGGAGGAGTAGTAAGATGGGGGTGAAGGTGAAGGAGAATGACAGGAGGAAGGAGGAACAAGAGTATTGCGAATGGAGTAGAAAAAGACTTGGGGAATGGAAGAATGGAAAGAGATGGAAGAGAAAATAAAGTTTGAGATTAATGGAGAGGAGGAGGAAGTAGAGGGTTAGAATAAAAAAGAGGTGGAAAAAGAAGGGCTTTATTAAAAATTATAAATAATTTTAATAATAGTAGAGCACTATGTCATGGGACCTTTAAGTAAATAGTTGTTTCAGCACATGTGATTCAATAGCTAATCATCAGTTAATGACCACATCAAACCTCCACACAGATGTCAATATAACACATCACAATATGCTACAATACGGCCAACTAAAGCAGGGCGTAGTACTCTGCAGAGTGAGCAAAGTTTTTTATTAAAGTGAATTAGTGATGATTCACTCATTCATTAATCATAGGCTTCATCAATAAAAGCCTGATTTTAAGCATGATCCATAATGATGAAGATACAGAAAAATAGAAATGAATGGAAAAAATAGGCAATATTTTAGAGACCCCCAAACACACACATGATTTTACAAATGTTTTCAGGGAGCTCATATGAGCCAGGTATAGCTCCCCCTGGCTCCCCTAGTGTGGTTTGCACTCTGGTTCAAAGCATTGGGTTATAGGCTTTGATAATTTCATTGGTGTGAATTCATACAGTAATTAAAAACCTTAAAATGTAATAAATAAGAGTTTAAAAAGGGATGTTTGATCTAAAATTGTACTAAAATATTTTACCTTCAAAATATTTTTTGTTTACATTTTGTTCTTTATTACAAATGCCTTTTTTGTTGAAGTCAAAGGTCAAATGACCTGTGTTAAGCATTGACTGTAACGGTCTATGGCCACACCTGTTGCATTGTGGGTAAGAAGGAAGACAGAGAGACGACTTTGCTGCAGAGGAAAAATGTACGGACTAAAACAAAGATTTTGCACGGTCCAAGAGGCGCACACGGTTATTGTGCTTTTGTAATTCAGCTTTGGTATATTTGGTGTAATTTCTTTGCATTTAATGCGCTTTCTGTACTGTTGTGACGCTAACATTGTGGGGCCCGTCTAGTTAAGGAAACGTGTTTAAGAGACTGTAAAATGACAAAGAAGTATAGTTGACTCATTGTATTTTATGTGTTTATTTTCTTTGTAGTTTTCACGGTGTCTTACGACAGAAATGTGGAAATAAATGATCAAAGGACACCTGTATGATGCGTGGCCTTATTCAATTGAACCAGTGTAATTACAGGCTTATAGCATGAATGTATTAAGCATAGACGTTTCAAGGTATTCCCATGGCGTCACGTGTAGGGAAGTGGGCGTCACGAAACGTTCGTTGGCTCTGCGCATACGCTCGTCTGGACCTGCCATAAAGTGCTATGAAACGTCGTGCTGCGTCTTAACTAGCATGCAAGCAACGTTTACATGCAGCTCCACGTCCCTGAATGCCACATGGCTAATGAACTACAACATTCGCTGCTTCTGCTTGGGTCCTCATTTGTCTGCAGCTGGTTAACAGGATTTGCTGTAAGTAGCTTTTGCCGAAAGGTAAATCTTGCAGGAAAGTAGGTGAACCTCCTTCAGAGAACCAACACCTCTTCTGACCAACGTCGAGGTGTTGAAACGAGGAAATATGAGCTAAAACGACACCTGGAGCTGTCAAACCTCCGGGACTCTTTACTTTGACGTTTGTCTGAGACTTTCGCAGACATGGTAGAGGTGTTTACCGGAAGGACACTCCTGAATAAAGACGGGGATTTAGTCGATCCTGAAGAGGCGTTAAGGAATAAAGTGGTGGGGATCTACTTTTCTGCAGGATGGTGTCCCCCATGTCGAGACTTCACACCCATCCTGTGTGATTTCTACACGGAACTGGTTGAAGAGGGCGAACCTCCGGCTCAGTTTGAAATAGTTTTTGTCTCCTCAGACAAGTCGATGGATGACATGGTTGAATATTATCATGATATGCACGGAGACTGGCTGGCTCTACCCTGGACGGATGATTACAAGCAGTAAGTATCAAAATCTAGTAAGTCTATAAAGTTTAGATTTATAAAGTGTACAACAACAAACAACATTTTAATGTCAATGTATTGCACTACTTGGTTGCCCTTGTTTGTGCTTTATTCGTCCTAGGCCTATCTTATTAGGATTTAACCCTGTTATCCATAGTTTATTAGTATGTGATCCAGTTTATGTAACATCCTTATAAGAGTCACCCTCTCAGGGATTAGGGTTGATTATCGGACAGACAGTCCGTCAAATCTGTTCAATTTTAATGTCATGGTTTATTTTTAAGGTCTATGGCTAGGCAATATATATCAATATGTCAACATTGATTTATGAAGCTAGATATCGTAATATCGTGATATTACATAAGGGTTGTCTGTGCCTGGTTTTAAAGGCTATATTACAGTAAAGTGATGTCATTTTCTGAGCTTACCAGACTGTTTTAATTGTTCAATTATATTATATTTGCTTTTACCAACTTAGTCATTATAGCCACATTACTGATGATTATTTATCTAAACTCTCATTTTGTAAATATTTTGTGAAGCACCAATAGTCAACCCAACAATATCGCCGCAATATCGACATCGATGTATTTGGTCAAAAATATTGTGATATTTGATTTTCTACATATCGCAAAGCTCTATCTAGGTCCCATGTTAGATTTAGCCATTGCTCTTTGCTTTTGTTTTCACATGCCTGTCCTTTTTATATACAAATGTTTCTTTACTCAAAAGTAGATATCCCACAATAAAACTTCTGCATTTAAATAGTTTACTTACGGAGAAGTAGAGATATATTACTAGATACTAATTATCTCAAATCAAAATGATTCATTATGAAGGCAGGGGCGTGTCAGTGAAATATTGAATATTCTTGGATTAACGTTACTGATGCATGAATGTGTGAGCAGTATTTTAATGTTGTAGCTGCTCACCGTGAAGGTAAGTTACGTTTTGAAAAAGATATACTGCCTTGTTAAACCAATAAAAATCCTAGTGCTGCAACTGACAGTTATATTGTTGTATTGATTACTCTGCTGCTTACCTTCTCGATAAATCATTCTCTCGGTTTAGTAAATGTTTAAAAAAAAAAAGTCTCATTTTGTGCTGACAAATAGTTAAAATGGAAATATGAAGCATTATAGCTCCAAGGATTGGTTGATTAATTGATTAGTCTATCAACAAGTCAATTCTAACTTTTTTGATGTTCAATTATTTGTTTTGTTACAAAAAGATTCATTGTTAGTTTCGGACATTCAAAAAATGGTACGTACATAATTGAAATATATTATTATAGTATCTCAGATTTGTACTTAAGTACCTGAGTAAATATACTTTATTATCTTCCACCACTGTCAAGCATAACATGTTTTTTTTGTGTCTCCTTTCTCTCTCAGTGAGTTGAAGCAGCGCTACAAGATCACAGCGGTCCCTAAACTGGTGATTGTGAAGGAGAACGGCGACATGATCACAGACAAGGGCAGGAAACAGATCAGAGACCGAGGCCTGACCTGCTTCAGGTCCTGGCTGGACGCTTCAGAGATCTTCCAGAACTTTAACGGTTAGGAAACGAAGTCGAAGGAACACGTCAACCCATCTTTCCACGAGGGCTACTGTAGCCACACTAGAGAGCTGAACAAAACCAAAGTAAAATATTTCTATGCTCATTTCAGTTCAGTGGTTCCCACTGGGGATGAAGGGTCAGAAGATGGTTATGAATTATGGGATATGAAAAAGCAAATTAATATTTCTGTAACACAAAATTGTTTTATGTTTTGTCAAATACTGGATATATTTGACTTCTTAAAATCCTTCAATTAAATAATCCGAGCCGAAAAATCAAACTTTGGTTGAATTGCTCACAAGTCATGCTTTGTTGAGGGGTTTACATTTAGATTTGGATTTGTTTTAAGGGTTCACATGCCAAATAAGGTTGGGAAACAGTGCTTTAAACATCCTATGCATTTAAGACAAACCTCAGGCATGTCCATTATTATGTGAAAAATACTCTGCATTAAGGAAATTGTGCATTAAGTATGACTAATACAAGCCAGCTACTGTAGTTTCTGAGTTTATTTGAAATGCATTCATTGATGTTCTTTTTATAAGATTGTGCACTAATTAAACATTCAGTTAAACCTTGCGTTTATTAGGTAGATATCTTTATGCTTTTTAAGGTTTGACTTGTAGTTCTACATTGAACTGCTATATTTTTGTATTTTTATTTTATATGGGTTATTATGACGGTTATTATTAAAAATATATATATTCAGAGATGTATTGTCATCTGTTTCATCTCATGTTTCTGTTAGGAGTCTCTGTATATGTCCAATGTTTTATGTACAAACAAGATGATTCCCTGTTGCCTCGTTAAAATGCAGAAAGCCCACAGCACATTGTTTCCAACGTGCTGGCACATTCACATCCTTGGTCCTAATTGCCTTTTTCCCCCTTGTGCATGCTGACATTGCCGTTATCACTTACAAAACATCCAACAGGCATGATGACATGATGACTCTGCACAGGCCAGTCTCTCCAGTACCTGTCTGCTTTGTAATTTCAAATGTTGCAAGACTTCAAAGGACACCGTGTTACACCATGTACTGCCCAGAGGCTTCATTCAGGAATAAATTTGGCTAGAGATGTTGCTTCGCCTCGGGTCGATTCAGGTGTGTATGTATGCCGCCCCTTCATCACCGATCTTGGAGGACTTCCTACATCGCACAGTAGCACTGAATAGATTGATGCAACTCCTTCAAGTAAAAAAATTGAGATGAAGAATGATGATGCCACAAATTGGCATAGAGAATCTATAAACAACTGAACTGAACTTTATTGATCTACTTTGAATCATTCCTCTAGTGCACTTTTGTGGAAACTGCAGGTTCGTAGTCTGCCAGGTGGGGTCACTGTTTTGTCATATGACAATGTGTTTGAATTTTCTACCTACATTTAGGACAGTTTGCCCTAACCCCTTGTCAGAGACTATTATTATTTAAAGAAGAGTATTATTATAGGTCTTAAAATGTTCAGTCCTTCACCTATTCATGTATATTTTTATTCAAATCAGATGATGGCCTCTATTTTATTATAGGTTTAAATAGTAGTTACATTGGTCCTGGGTGCAAAGGTAGGTGTGTGTGTGTGTGTGTGTGTGTGTGTGTGTGTATGATGGCATCATAGCTTTAAGAATGTGTGAGCTTGTATCATGATGTAAGGTCAAAATTACACCCATTATTCTGGCTCATGGATGTGGCCCATATAAGTTTCTAAGTTTTAACTAATAACTTTAATTTTTTTTTAAATGGGCCATGAGAGGGAAGGACACTTAAGTACAAATTAATTTATTCATCCAATTCATATAGTCCTCTATTCAGGGGTCTTATTAGAGTGATATATGCAGTAAGTGTTATAGTGTGAATAGAAGAAAGTGCATATAGGCTCATTTTGTGTCCTATAATGACAGTGTTGGAAAGTAACTGAGTAAATTTACTCAAGCATACAATTTACTCCACTGCATGTAATAACTAGTTTCTAGTTAATTCACAGATTCAGATAATTAATACAAAACGTAATCAACAAACACATTATGATGTATTAGGATAACACTTTATTGGTCTCTAGGGAAATTCACATGCTATAGCTGTATATAAAGTAATTAAAATAATAGCCATATCTATACCAGCAGCATACAAGTGATGAACACAATTATAATCCAATAATATACAATAACCTAAAATGGGACTTTTGGCCCTTTAGGTATATTTTAATGCTAATACCTTTGTACTTTTACTTACACTGTGGTGCTAATTTTACTCAAAACATCTGAGTAGACCTATACTTCTTCAACCACTGTGTAAAGGTAATAAGGTAATTAAATCATGAGTCATCACCCAATTACAACTGAAAGTCACATGAAGTTATCCATGATGATGAAAAAATGTCTTAATATGTGTCTGCATCCTTTCTGCTGCTTGACTGAGACCCCAGCCGGCAGAGAACCTTCCAGTTCAGATTAGGGTGGATCTTCATGTCGACTTTACAATAATTGGAGTCAGTCGGACTTCTTGTTGGCTTTATAAATGAAAGGCAGTAGTGTTTCCTGCCGCTGTAACGGTGTCTTGAATCAGCTAACAAGGCTGTCTTTATGTGAGAGCAGGGCGGGAGGGAGGCGCAGAGCTGCAGGGACCTATGGCAGGGACCGGCGGACCCTGCACGGAGAGAGCGCCACTGTCAAGATCACCACGTTAATAAGAAGAACTTCCGCTGAAACCCCTTTAAGTAAAACGCCTAGATACAAATTGATGACTGGTAGGAGAGCTAAACCTTCCAAGTTTACATCACAAAACTAACACAGATAGTAATTTAAGGTTAGATTGCTGTTAAAAAACATAATTAGAATTGATTTAAATAAAGTTCATGGCTTTTCCTAGTTTTATTAATATTGCTTCTAAACATAGCTTTGATAGCTTTGACTAAATAGTTCTAGTTCATATGCGTTGGATGTGACTGTTGTTGATCATAGTGTTAACATTGAGATACTTTTTAGCAACAGGTGCCCCCAAAATCCAAATCGCCTAAGTATTTTCGGGGCTAAATTACTTCTTCGTAGTTTGTTGTGAGTGTCACAGACCCCACTGCTGTATTTTAAAAGGTAAATATAAAGCTATAGCTAGCAGCGTGTTAGCTTAACATAAAGAAAAAATCTAGAGGGGCAAAGCAAGCCATTACAACAGTAATTTTAGCTCCTAAATTAGTTATTTCCTGAGTCCCCTTAAAGCTTTAAATTGTTTTTCCACGCTTGTTTAATCCATTTTGGGATGCAGAAAGAGACAATAATGTGTTTTAGAGGTGCTGGATTTTGTTAGCAGTTCACTTTAAGCCATCTAAGCTAACTTTAAGGTTTAAATTCTCGGAAGGGAAAGTAACGTAGCTAATGTTATCAATGTTCAGTTGTGTGCTCTGTCTCACAAGGAAGCCCACTTAAACAATACTGTATATTTTACACTCTGGAATATGTTAAAAGTCCAGCATGAAACAGGCAATCAGAATATGTGTTTAAACCTCTTAACTCATACGTGTGACTTAACCAAGACAAAATATATTTACGATTATGCGGCATTTTTGAACTTGTATCTTGGTAAATGTATTTTATTTTGAAGGCCGCACCCCTCATGTTCCAGTGTTGGTCTGCCTCTCTTCGTCAGGCTTCACGCTATTTGGCGGTACAAGCGCTCACACCCGCTCATGCATTCGCATGGGGTGGTTGCAGACCGGTGGAGGGCTGCAGGGACGGGACCGCAGCACCGGGACAAAAACAAAGCCTCCATGCAGGATAGACTGAAACAACGACTGCTGGAACTAGACGTAAGTTGACCGGGTGAGAATGCACTTTAACATTGTAAACTACATACATGTTGCAATGCCGGTAGCTATAATGTAAAACAGAATTATTACAAAATCGTAATAGTTCGCATGTGATGAGTTTGGTGATCTTTCGCATCCTGCTCAATGTTAACTTCAAGTTTGCTGTATTTGCTGGAAATATCCAGCTCATATTTCGTGAGCAATTGTGAAAAAACAGCTACCAATTGTAAAAAATCAAGTCATATCGTTTCCATTATGCATTTTATGAACATACTTTGACTATAAAAGAGTCACTGTGTGGATACAAGTTTTTGTTACATAGACCTTTTTTAATATAAATGAAACAGTCCTTATTGTTGATGATGATGGAAAACCCTCCAGGTTATTAATTTGTGAGTCATGTTTTAAGTCACTTGAAATCAAAATCACATGAATTTAAAAAAAAAAAACGCCCACAATAATTTCTGGTGGTTATACCCAGATAATAAAATTACATGCAGTATATTACTCTCTCTCTCTCTCTCTCTCTCTCTCTCTCTCTCTCTCTCTCTCACACACACTCACACACAGTAGCAGCATACTGAGCAAGCTGGAGGTTTTATCAGGAAAATGGTTCTAATCCTGCTTAGTGCATTCACTAACAGGCACCTAGCACCCAGAAATATTTGGTTTGCAAGCTGGCATAGTTGTTTTTCTTATATTGGAAGAATGAAACTGGAGATTATGTGGGATTTGAGGTTGTTTAGCAAGCAGAGAAGAGAGACTCTGGAGAGTGTACACTTAGTATGCTGAGGGTAAATAACTGTATGATGTGATACTTGATGACATATATGTGTTTTCTGTGCCTGGAAGATAAAATTGCCCCATTTTGTGTGTGTGTGTGTGTGTGTGTCTGTCTGTGTCTCCTACGTGTGTGTTTATTCCTTTTCAATGACTCTGGGAGTGTGTGTGTGTTCTCACTCTGTGTTGCTGTGCAGACAACATATACTCTCTTGTTTCATAGATCAGATAACAGAAATCTTGCAGGTCATGTTAATGATGCTGATGTAATGTCCCTGCAGCGTACCTCTGATGATATTACAGTTGCCCTTGCTCAGTTAGATAACGGTGGTTTATAAAAATCAATTAAATTGAATGGAGAGCTTATGAATGGCACTGAATGGTTTATTTCCTCTAGGGCTGACTGTTAGTTGCCCCACATAAACCACCATAAATGATCAACAGCAGAGGGGGAAGAACACCACACACTATGCACCTTTGCATGCAAAGACACCACAGTTGAGAAATGCCATAGTTCAGCCTGGTAGTAATGTCTGTGTGGCAGTTAACTGTGCAGGGAGAAGAGGGAAGTAATGAGCTCTGGCCATGACTGAACTTGGCTCACACTTGTTAACATCTTTCACAACTCATTTGCCAAATGTTTCCGTCTGATAATGTTGAGTAAAGTGGAAAGAATATTGCAAAGGTGATAATATGCAATTATGATGGTGTGTGGCAGGTGAATAGCTGAAATGAACAGATGTGTTTTGTGGTCACACTGGAAAGCTTTTTTGTTGTGTAAATCTCAATTTGTCTGCTCAATTGCTATCCCTATTGTCAGCTATTCATACATTTTCACTTGTAAAATCAGTGTCAGCTACTGTGAAGCATGCGGCACAGGGAGTGTCTTACTATACAAACTAAGATTTATTATAGTGCACCATGATTACGCAGGGATGAGCTGTGCTCTATCGGGATTGTACTGTGGTCTTCATTGTGTTTTACTGAACGAGGGAGTGACCACCAATTTCCCCTCTCTGCCCAGACATACTGTATATAGCACATTGTAGATTTGGGTGGTGGCTGTTATTGTGTAATTGGTTTACAGAGGAGATCAATCTGTATTTTTGACTCCTACAGGCACTAAAATCAATGTTGTGTTCCACGCTGTTACCTTTTACAAATTGTAATCCTGTGATCCATCATTAAATAAATTAAGACATAATACATTTTGGAGTATTTTTATATCAAAATCCTTCTCTTTACTTTTCCTGTAAAACAAAAATGAAATGTACTTTTGGTGGCGACTAGCAAACCCATATACGGCATGCACATTTGTTTTTTCATTTGTTCAATTTCTGGCTTTATCTTTTCACTTCAAACTAATCTTTGTCAATGAACATATACAGTAGCACTAGGGTGGCAATTAAAGTCCTTATGATGAATTGTCTATAACATATCAGAACATGGTAAAAAAATATCTTCAGATCAATAGTTGCAGATGGTCTATCTATCTATCTAGCTATCTAGCTATCTAGCTATCTATCTTTTGTGCTCTACATTGGCTGCAGTGCAATGACCCATTTCCCAATGGGGCCCATTAAAGTTTCATCTGATACCATCTAACCTAACTGTGAAGAAATGGAAACACTTTGAGGACCAACAGAGAGAAAGGGAGAAGGGAGGAGGATGAGGAGGAGGAGGAGGGCGGTGAATGTTAACACAGGCCACTTGTAGTGAAGTAGAGAAGTGTAATGTGGGTTTTTTAAGGGCTCTCCAGATGGCACGTTGACAGGCAGGTTCCGGGGAAACCGGCCCCTAATGAATGGGAGGGAGAATCACCTGAGGGGACAAGAGACATCAAAGAACCTTTCTCTTCTTCGCTCTCCTTCCTTCTCCTCTCACATGCTCACTTTATACTGACTTGTTCGTTTTCTCCTCTCACACCATGTATCTGATCAAGTCTCTTAACAGTTCCCCCAAGTAATCTGTGGGCATATAAAGTAGCTCTCACCAGCCTCATTTTTCCACTCATTTTTTTATTTATCTTAATTAATCTCCCCTCTCCTTTCTTCTTCCCTCCTCTCCTAGCTTTCATCCCTAGAGGTCATTCCTCATTTTTACATTGAGATAGCTGCAGGGCAGGTTCAGACAGAGCTGTCTGAGAAGAAACCCTGACATTTACTGAGGCCAACATGCACATAAACGCGTTAACATCCTTGACCTGTAACAAATGTACAACCCACCAGAGGCTGTAGGAAGACAGAGACATGTAGACAGACAGTATGGTACAGATTTTAAACATGCACGGTTCTGTGGTTTATCAGGTTGTTTATAATGGTCATCGAGGCCACTTAGAGAGAGTGGATGTGTATGGGAGGAGGGGGTTGTTTAAAAGATTAATGAATCCATGCACTCTCATATGAACGTGTGCATGTTTGAGTATTGGATGAGAAACTGTGAGTTCAAAGTTAAGGCAGAGTTGGCGTTTTTTAAAGAAAAATAACAGCAATGTTGCATGTTTTAGTCCTTTACAAAACAGCTAATCATTTTACACACTGTTGCGATTAAGAAAACGGAATGTACTTTGTTTTAGGCATTAATTGGTTTCCATTCATTACTGTACAAATTTGCATTCATTTTTGTCAAAGTTACATTATTGTGAGTTAACATGCAGACTCACTCAGTCTCTGATTACTTAACTCAATTAGGGGAACACCTTCAATTTTACATCAAGTTGAGTATACTCATCGTAGTTGAGTTCTTCTCAGCCTGTGGAAACAGTTGTATCTGGGGCCTCTGGAGGAGGTATGTCATAACTATATAATGATGTCATTAGGGCTATCTCAGCTTGGGATGAAAGATGACATATTTAAAACAAAAGGCCTGTGTTACAATCTGGGGGCATGGAGTTTGATAGACCTGGGAGTTAATCAGTCCGGGATGGTCTATAACATCTAACATAAGAAGCGTTAGTGGTTGCATGATGTGAAATGTGAAAAGATAGTCAGGATATCTTAATTTATACAATAGCTGATGCAAGGGGTGAATGAGAGTCATGCCATAAATACAAACTGTGTAGGTATTGATCTATAATTCAGTATTGTATTTCTCTAATTAGCACCATAACTCTAGACATTCATAGTGCACAATCAAGCCGTCTCATGCTTTGATTATGTGAAATGAAGTACGGCTGCAACTATGGTTATTTTTTATTGTCGCTAAATCTGTCAATTATACGGTACATCGATTGGTTGTTTGGTCTTAAAATGTCAGAAAATGAGGAAAAATGTAAATCAGTGTTTTCCAAAGCCCTCAAAACATCTTGTTTTGTCTACATCTCAAAGATATTCAGTATACTGCCATAGAGGAGTGCAGAAACTATAACTACTTAACTATAAGAAAATATTCACATTAAAGAAACTGGAATCAGATAATTTAAACTTAAAAAATAAAATAAAATGACTCAAATTGATTAATCGATTATCAAAATAGTTGACAATTAACTTAATAGTTGACAACTAATCAATTCATCTTTACAGTTCTTAAATGAAGGCCATCTCAGTGACTGAATGTGAGAAAATTCCAAGCAGTTGCCACATTTATGTTGTTTTGTTTGCAGTGATAGCTGTTAACGGTGCAGAGATCACACAGAGCAGGTTTGCACTGGAAATGACTCTATGTATGCACAACTATAAATCCTTTTCTTGCTATTTAAAATTTTCTGTCTCAAGTGCGACACTAAATCAATGGATCTAACTTTGGCCAACCATAATGCTGATTGGGTGTGAGGGATTACACAACTCATAACATTTGGACTCAATTTTTGATGAGTCTGCTATAGATTTTGGAAAACTCCCAGGAACAGAAGGAAAATAGTTAAAAAACTCTTGAGTATGACTATGGAAATATAAAGTGTAGAATTTGCAGTTAAAGAGCTAAAACATGCAAGCAGATGGACAATATCTTCTCTGTGGTTTGTGGTCCTTTCGTCTGCAGTTTTTCTCTCTTCCACACACACTCAGGGACACACTCATATCCTCTCAATCAATGCATCTGCAAAGTGTGTATGCCTTTGAAGAGAACATACTGAATGGTATGAGCGCATACATTATTCTTTATATCTTGAATATATTAAATACCAGCAGAACACAGAGAGAATGAGCTCTATAAATCCGAGAGCAGGGCAGAGATGCTACATTTGTCATGATGAGAAGGTCACAGGGTTGCTTCTCAAATGCCTTATACATTTAAAAGGTTGACCTGTGTAGGCTGTACTACAGAGAGGAGCACACACTGATACCCTGTCACCTGTGTGTGAATTCTGCTGTACTAGTGTAACTGACAACCAGAAATGAGGCAGAGGGCTAAGAAGAATAAATTCATTCTTTCTGTTTTCTGACAGCAATCTGCAGTTCCATTTTTCTCACACCCTTTTCCCCCTTATTTAGATAAACACAGCACTGTTGACAGGGAAGAGGTTAACATTAATATTCTTTCTGCAAATGTAACAGATATACACATACACATATTGCCACTTAGCTACACACTAATTGAAGCACACACAAATGCCCCATGGGCAGGAAGCTGCAGCAGGATGGGAGGAAGTGATTTTGGAGACTGAACCAGATGCTGCAGAGCTCTGTTTTGGAAAAACATCTCTGGCCACCGAACACTAAATCATTCTCTTTCTCAGCTCTCTTTTTCTTTTCTTTATGACAGCCTGATCATTTATTTCATCTCTCTCTGACCCTCTCCCATTCTCATCCCTGCATCTATGTTTCTATTTCTAGCAGAGAGAATGCAATAGGTAATGAGGAGGGAAACAAATTTATCAGTAATGTTGTCTCAGGAAGTGAGGATATGTGTCCCCTGCCTTGTTTCTTTGTTGGTAAACCATTCTGACAGCGTTCATGTTGCATGTAGATTTATTAGGTCTGTTATGCAAAGAGGATTTTGGCAATCACAGTTCCAGGAGATCTATGTTAGAGGATGTGCCAGAACAGTAAAGGTTGAAACAAACACCAAGAAACAGTAATAAGGTGCTGATGTTGTCACACACAGAGTTAGAGAGGGATGTCAAGAAACAAGAACTGTTAGATTACATAACCATTTTGAAGACATACTGTTAATACTGGGTGGAATTACTGGAAGTCTTTATATCTTTGGTTCTTGTGTGAATCTGAAGTATCTTATCAACATAAAAATATAAATGAACAAAAACAACGATATAAATTGTTGCTCAAGTTACAGGAAAGGTCAGGAAATCACCAAAGTAATTGGTTTCATCCCCTGGGGACGATGAATATTTGTACAAAATGTCACGGCCATCCCAAGAGTGACATCTGCATGGCTGAAAGAGCAAGGAACACTAAGGGAACAGTACAGTTTAATGGAAATACATTGCATTTCTTTAATGGATTTCTTATACAGTAAAACTTGTTTTACACAATGTAAAGGATATATAAATGTCACATAGTAAATATTATTTCAGGAAATACTCTAAAGTTAAGCATTATACGGGCACAACTACGGTAACACAAAGCAGGAAATTACAGACGCCTGTTTTGACATCTCGCCACCCATAAAATCAAACATGATTATGTAGCTGCCAGTGTTCCTGTGCTGCAGCCATGCCTATCCCCACGGGGAGTCAAATAACCAGGACTGAATCAACTCATTCATTCCCGGTGAGACTCAGTAGTTTGACTGTGACTCTCTGCACATAAATCTCAGTCACACCAGCCACTTTACAGTAATGAATCTTTCTCCTGGACCTTAACGATTGACGCCTTTGCCACAGAGGGTCTGTACCGCTATTGTGTTTGTGATGCATTTGGCAATTGTTAAAAATAACACATCTCAGCAAGAAATACAGCGCTGTCAGATACAGATATGCATTGTTGTTTCAGTATCATGTGTGACATAAACATTTTATATGTTTTATATAAGTGCTGAAAATATTTCTCAATAAGTTAATCAACAGTAAAAAAATGACTTGAATAGTAATGTAATTGTTTAAAGGAATAGTTCATTATTTGGGGAAATAAGCTTTTTGTTTTTGTACAGATTAAACAATACAGTCAAAAGGATTAATTGGGAAAAAAAAAAGATTAATTGATAATCAAAATAACTTGTTGTAAATGATTGATGTTTTATAGTATGTTGTAAATTTAGAGAGAGGCGTCTTGGCATAAAAGATAGGTGAAGACAATGGTTTAAATTACTTTTATCAATGGTTGTTTTAAAATAACTAGCTGTGTGTGATATTTGTCTTGTGATTGGTGATTATGTGAAGATAAGCATGTTGTTCTGTTCATAACTAAGGCTTACTGTTAAGTCTAGATGAAAATGCAAAAAGCGTGCATTTGTTGCTCACTAAAAACAGGCAAATTGATCTTTACAATGTCATGACTAAGTATATGCTTCATTTTGTTTGAATGGTTTGTGATTCACTGGCGTCAGTGCCAATGTGCAGTTTGTTGCAGGAAGTCATGAAACCAGGAAAGCCAAAGTCATCTGGAAGAAGTGATGTCATAATTTAAAGGTTCCCAGCTTGTGATCACATGGATACAAGACTAATGAGAGAAAGAAAGAGGAAGAAAAGTGAATAAACTGCCACCACACCATTAATGGGATGATATCATGAGGATTTTCCTGTAATTTGAAAGGATGATACTCCA
Organism: Percina caprodes; assembly: GCA_013375575.1. Classification (NCBI taxonomy): domain Eukaryota; kingdom Metazoa; phylum Chordata; class Actinopteri; order Perciformes; family Percidae; genus Percina; species Percina caprodes. The sequence goes on from JABXJD010000073.1 coordinate 2,458,964, forward strand.
TCACAGACGCCATATTTTGCTCTCCAGCTCTTACTCATTCCCCACCCACCCACCCACGTGCATCCTCAAACATTCCCTAAGTCGGCCGTGGAGGTATTGCTGTAGAGACGCCCTGTCTCTCCTGATTCAGCCGTCTGTTAGAGCACAGTCCAGTATTCACTCCTGCACATACTAATCCTTTCATTAGGCCCGGCTTCAGGCAGCCCTGTCAAAGAGCTGTCTGTGTGGGGAGTCAAGAGAGGCCGAGGATGCACAGAGATACATTTACAGATACATACTGTAACTCAAACACTGAAACACTTTCCCACAAAATCACATATATACACATGTGTATATATAAACAGTATATGTATATTTATATATGCATACTCAAGACTCACATTCACACATCCAAATTCACCATAATGTCACTCATCTCTTCTGTAATGGTGTAGGATATAAGTCAGCATCTACTCTCTTATTATTCTCTCAATATTTGATCACATCAGATCACCTTTTGAGCTTGGGACTCCTTAAAATGAAGCAATGACCACTTTTTTTCAAAATCTTGGGTTGATTCATTTTAAGGATTGTTAGAGGCCTGAAGATATTAAAGTCATTCACCAGTAAAAAGTAAGAGAAAGAAAACCATAATGCTGTGAATCAAAAATATTCTGTTTCTTTTCATTTATTTTATAGATAGACTGGTTGGGAAATATGTTTTGCTCGCTTTCTTGCCATGAGTTAGAAGAGTAGATTGAATCTACTCTCACAGCTATACACTGAATGTGGAGGTAGAGCCAGGAAATGGTTTGGTTAGCTTAGCTTAGCAAAAAGACTAGAAACAGCAGTTAGCATTCCTCTGTCTGAAACAAAATCCACAATTTTTTAGTACACACAGTGTTAGTCAGTGTCCTCATTGAGGATCTTAGTGGTCTGAGGGTCTCAGTGCTGGCCTGGTGTACCTGGAACCTTCTACCTGACCTCAAAAGGGAGAAAGGGCTTTTACCTGAGTGGTTTGGATCTTTTAATAATTCTCCTAACCTTTTTCTTGCAGCCTCATGTTCAACCCTTGTGGAGTCCGCCCATTGCCCAGGCAACTTTTTGTTTTCCCTATGTTTTTTTGCCACCTTTTTCAATGTTTTTGAAGCCATTACCGAATGTTTCTGTCACTTTTTTCCAAATTTTTTGTATAGACAGATGTATGGATACGTCCCAGTTTCCACTTAACACACTCACAATAACACAGTGTCATCTCTACACTTTTATGCACACTCTTTCACTGCACCTCATTTTATCACATATCAGTGACAACATTGTTTTCCAGAAGCTGCAGTCCTGAAGGAATGCTTTATTTGGCGAAGGCATTAAACTCTTTTGCCAGCCTAAAGTAACATGTCAAAGTGGCCTGGCATGTTTCTGACTTTTAAATGACACAAGTATCCTTGATGGGATGGTGGAGTTCAAAATGTTAAGAATAATTTCCTGACAAACCTCTTTTCTTTCTGTTTTCTATGTCAGGAAAACAACATGGGGAAACCACCACCAACCACAGAGGATATGCTTTTTCATGAAACATAGCATTTTTTCCTTGTGCGTCACACTGATTCATCCGGGCTGATAAAAGGACATTATAAACTGACTGAGGGAGTCAGCGAACAGATGAGTCACCAATGAGTGATAGTTGATGTAACATCGTTTGGGCCTGAATCTTCTTGCTGACCATGGAGCTAATTGGAGCAACAGAAAGGGAAAACGTGTTTTTTTTTATATGTTCACCCTGCCAATGACAAAACAAATCACGATCTCAGGCAGTAGAGAGGCAATGACCTAATTCAGATGAAATGACCTCATACTGATAAGTAGCTGCCCTACTCACTAAGTGATGGAACATAATCACAAATGGACTCTTATCATCGAGGCTGGAGTGTGTGAGGTTACATGATATTTCAGTGTGTGTGTATGTATGTTTAACGCAGATGAGTGAGTTTTGATGCTACATACAGCAATGTTGCGGCGTGGACTCCTAGCCTGGGTCTCCCGTGTTGGAGGCGTTCTGGTGCTTCTCTGCTGCTCCCTGTCGCTCCTCTATGTGATGACCTGCAGCCCTCCCCACTCTGATGGCCCTCCACTGAGCCATGCTCGCCCCCGGGCTGGACCCAACCACCCTGGCCTAGGGGGCACGGGGCCGGGGATTGGAGCAGGCGTAGGTGGGACGGGAGGAGCCCGAGCTTCTCAAAGTGGTGGACAATCTTATCAGGTGCTCCTCCAAGAGCGTGAGGAGCAGCATCGCCTCCACATCTCCTCCTTGAAGAAGCAGATAGCTCAGCTCAAGGAGGCTTTGCAGGAGCGTAGCCAGCAGCTGAAAGGAGTGCAGGAGAGCCTGAAGAGAGCTGCTGGGGGCCCAGCAGAGGGACAGGATGCCGGGGCTGTGTCCCAGGGAGGCGGTCTCGGGGAGGCTCAGGGAGACAAGAGCCAGCAGGCGGACCTCCAGGAGTTCCTGCACAGCCAGCTGTCGAAGGCAGAGGTGACCGCAGGCACTAGGCTGCCCAGCGAGTATGCGGTAGTGCCCTTTGAGAGTTTCACCCTGCAGAGAGTGTACCAGCTGGAGATGGGGCTGACGCGTCACCCTGAAGAGAAGCCTGTGAGAAAGGACAAGAGAGAGGCACTGGGGGAGGTGCTGGAGATGGCCCTGCACAGCCTCAACACAGCATCATCCCAGCAAGACAGCAGGGCCGCAGCGGAAAAAACTCAAACAGGCAAAGTGTACACAGCATCTGACTTCATAGAAGGTGAGAACACATCAATTTATGTTTACAACTAATTTGCCACAGTAAATATTTTTTGAAGGAAATACAATACTGCTGTCTGGATTATTCACTTTCTGTTTACATAATGAGGAAATGGTAATGCTTCTCACAGGTATGGTTATGTTTGGGCACTTAATTGTCTGGTTCAATACAATAAAGTCCACAGTAACTTGAAGCAAACAATATTTCCCTGACCTTGACCAAAACTTGCAGAAACTTAACCTAAAAGTTAATTCATCACAAGATAATCTTCAGCCAATCAGAGTCCATGTTTGGATAAACAGATGGTTATGTTGGACGGCTCATAGCTCAGAGTCAAGAGCGTTAACGGCAACGTGACTCTGTTTGCCCTATAGATAATTTGCAATTTGTCACCACAACATAATTTGAAAACAAATTAGTTCTATACAAACGTAATTTCCTGGACACATTTTTTTCTACATCCAAACACTATACTCCACTTTGTTCTTCAACCTTGGGTTACTTTGATCTTTTTTTTTGTTCATGAATCCCTGGAAGGTCAGAAATATGTGAGTGTGTTTGTGTACAAGCACAACCAGGATATCCTTCTAATTCTAGTTCTGCTCAGCTCTGATCACAACCTCAGGAAATGAACTCATTCACAGTGGAACATCTCTTCAAGCGGGGTATTTTGTGTGTGTGTGTGTGTGTGTGTGTGTGTGTGTGCGTGTGCGTGTGCGTGTGCGTGTGCGTGTGTTCTTTAAAGGTCACCACCTTCAGTGTGCGAGTGGGTGGAGGATTTAAAGTGAGCAATAGGGGCACCTGGCTTGTAGGAAATGAGCCATTGGTCATTATATGGAGCTTGTGTGTGGTCCCATTTAATGTGTTTATCTTAGAGTGATTTTAATTGATGTACATACATGTGTGCGTTTCTAGGTATAAACAACCTCCACAATTCCTCAATAAGGCAGGAGAGTGCAGCTTAGCTTTTAATGAAATAGCAACTCCCTCCTGCTCATATTTATTTGTTTGTCATTGATCTTTAATGGACTCAGACATTGATTTTTTTTTTAGCACATCTTGAACAAGCTGTGATTTATTCATCATTGCCGGCTAGACAAGTCAAAGGCAGTCTAGAGGGCCAGACTGACAAAAGCATCTTCTGGGTGCTTTCAGGGCTGCATTGGCAAGCTGGTGAGCTGAAACTGCACACAAATAGAGGAGGTATGCAAAAAGTGCAGTTGGACAGAAGGACAGAGACAGGAAGTGAAGTCTCAAGTGCCCAGCCTATTTACCAAAATACATCTTATCACAGGAAGCTGGCCAACTTAACAGGAAGACCTTAATTCAAGATGCTATCTGACAGTAAATCTTTGCCCACAGACATCCTTCTGTTCTCTCTCTCTTCTTCTTTTTCTGACTTGCTCTTCACTTTCTTCTTTATTTATTTTTATCTATCTTTCTGCTCTTTTTTCCACCATCCAAGCTCTCTGATGTCCCTTTTCAGTGATTCCTCTTTCTCCCTGTCCTTTTCTTTTTTCTCTGTTCTCACTTCTCATTTTCTGAATCCCCATTTCCATTTTTCTTTCTACCCCCACTGACCCCAGTAGGTTAATTTGCCAGTAATAATCCTTGTACATAGCAGAGTAAATAAAGAACAACTTCTCTCCGGAGGAACATGCTGATGTAAGGCCTGCAACTGCAACAAGAAAATTTGTCTGAATGACTAGAATAGACTCTCTTTCAGTGTGTGTGTGTGTGTGTGTGTGTGTGTGTGTGTGTGTGTGTGTGTGTGTGTGTGTGTGTGTGTGTGTACAGTTATGGCTTTTTGCCCAGCAGCAGAGTGCATAGACAATGTCTTCAGTGGCCTCATATGCCCTCCTTTTTCCCACATATAACCTCAGTATTAGTCTGTCACAACCTGATGCTAAAAATAATGTTCCTTTATGAAACAATGTTTCTTTTTTTTTATGTTACATTCTAACGTGGAAAAACAGGATCCTTGGCACTTCGAAACACAGAAATCCTTAAGGGATTTAAACAAAAGCCACACCCCGGAGAAAATAAGGAAAACAACATCACTGTGACAATGAAAGGCACAGAGGAACTTCAGGCACAGAAACTTAAATCTGACGTTAAAACTCACTTATGTACAACAAAAATACCGTCACATTGTTGTTGCACTGGGTTACATTTACATCAAGTTTATATGTTGATATATAAGTTAATGTAAATATATAAATACACTTTCTTCCCAGGAAGTAGATGAGAAGATTGATAACAAGCTAAATCAAATAAGCTTATTCTTTTAAACGGGCTACTATTGAATATAACTGTTGTGTATAAATACAGCTACTGATTATCACAAAAACATGCACGGTCACTAATATCTAAGTAATTTAAGTTTATTTTCTCAATAGTTCATATGTTTCTCCCAACAGGTATTACCCGCACTGAGAAGGACAAAGGGACGCTGTATGAGCTGAGCTTCAGAGGGGAGTCCAGTAATGAATTCAGGCGTCTGGTCCTCTTCCGTCCCTTTGGACCGCTGATGAAGGTGAAAAATGATAGGGTGGACACAGCCAATGTCCCGATTAACATCATCGTCCCGCTGTCCAGACGCATAGACAAGTTCAAACACTTCATGCACAACTTCAGGTGAGAATCTGTGATTTAAACTTTTTTCAAAATTTAGATTTTGTTCTGTTTCCAGACATTAAAGATGCATTAGGTAAGACTTATATAACTAACTTTCTGTCATTTTAGGTTTTTTGGGATTTAGCAGAAAGCGCCTTTGATTGCAAAGTCACACAAACAATGGGACCTAAACAAGAAGCACCACAATGCATTATTTAATACGGTTTGTTGTGTCACACGTAACTAATTCAGGAAAATGTGATACTGTGTTGTTCAAACCCAGTTTCAATTCCAGTTTCACTTTTCAATTGGGGATTAAGCAGGCAGCGACAAGAGGTGGGCGAGACTAGAGGAAAGAAAATTAACATCTTTTTTTGGAAGGAACATATAATTAATATTTTGAAACCGCACATATAGTGTTATCAGTTAATTATTTCGGGGCTGGTGGTTCTAATCAGAATGTAAACAAATCTGAGGTATTTATATGATTCAGACAAGAACATAAATAAAGATGGCCTCACAGATCCCAGCCCAGTTTTTATCAGTTGCAACGTGACCACGGGATATTTAATTTCATACATATAAAATTTGAATGCATAGAGCTAATAATCATGTCAAATATACCAGATTATATCACAAATAGATCCAGGCTAGTATGTGTATGTGATATAAACAATGATGGTCTGAATATCTGCAAGGTGAAAATAAATATGAATGAATAATAGCTGTCATTTGGAAAATCTTTTATATTTTAACACATAAAACTCATCAGCTAACAGCAAAGCGTGCTTCACTAAGCTCTGCAGTCCGTCACCATCAGTTGAGGAAACATTCTTCTTAATGTCTGTGATTTATTAGGCAGCCGCTGCTGCTTATCACAGCTCTTTTTACATGGTAAATTCTGCTTAGTAGCAGTGTTGCAGCCCATTAAAATGCCCCCCTGGGCAGACCAGCAGCATTTGATATACAGCATGGCAAGAAGTGTACTTACTTGAAAGAGTCGGTAAATCGCTGAGCAAACAGTTTACCCTTATCCATATTAAAGGTGTACCAGGAGAAAGTGTGTGTGTGTGTGTGTGTGTGTGTGTGTGTGTGTGTGTGTGTGTGTGTGTGTGTGTGAGGTGATAATAGTGAGTAACTACACATTTGTCAAATATTCTTTATTCACATTTAGAAAAAACTATATTGCTATATTTAAAGTGCAGGCTATAGAGATACAATGTGAATTCACAAAAAAACAAACAAACTGTAAACACTTGCAGACAGACACTGTGGAGTTTTAAAAGGCAAATATTGCTCTTATGGCGTGATTAAATAATTATGGTGACAAATTTCAAGAATGCCTCATCAGATCCCAGAAAAAAATCTATTTACTTCTAACAATGGGATTAGAGAGAGGCTTTAACAACACAATCTGTAATGACGGTAAAAATTGTATGTTACATGTCTACTCAGTATCTTTCGCATATATTTAGTAATTTGTAAGCATTTTGTGTTCATCTAGTTATGTCTTATCTGAGACATTTTTCCCAATGTGTTTCTGGGGAGAATATCCCAAATGTGTGTATGTGTCCCAGTGGGAGAGGAGATGAATTATCTTCAGCATGTGCTTGATATATTTGACATTTCTCCATCAAAGTGCCTGCAGGCATCTCCCACCTGGTCTCTCTTTTACTAGAGTTCTCTCCCTGGTTTAACGTAGTTTCAGAATGAGGAGCTTCAGGATTATTGCAGAGAATGACAATTTTTTTCGTTAGCAATTCAATTTTCTGTACATTTTTTTAAATGAATTAATTAATTCACTATTTAGTCCACAAATATGAAACAAGAACAATACAATCTACCAGATCCAAAGGTCTTTTTAAATGCATGTTTATGTCAAATTAACCCTAAGAGATCACATTTGCAGGAGAGAAGCAGTAAATCATCATGTTTGAAAAGCTGTAACCTGCAAATGTTTTTTGAGTGATTTAAGCAATTTATCTGAGTTTTAGACTAATCATTTCAGCACTTGAATGAAGGAATCCTTTTTCATTTGATCACAGTGCTCTTCCTTCCTGTTCAGTTGTAGAAGACTTTCATGCATACTGTCTCTTCCCGTGTGTGTGTGTGTGTGTGTGGGTGTGTGTGTGTACGTACAGGGAAGTCTGTGTGCGTCAGGACGGCCGGGTCCATCTAACGGTGGTGTATTTTGGGAAAGAGCAGATGAGCGAAGTCCGCAGCACTCTGGAGAACACATCCAGGTGGGTTGGAAGCATAGCCAAGATCAGATCTTTGGATTAGAGGCCAAATGCACAATATGGATGGCAATCTATGTAGTGAAATTAACCCTGCCACAGTCACAAACCGCTCTCAGAAGCAGAAGCTATAGCAACAAATATTTCCATACATACAGCAGAAACCTCTCTTCTTCTTCCATTTCTGATCCATCTCTCTCTCTCTCATGACACACACATATACACACACCTGCTGGCTCGGCGTCCTGCCACAGCTAGTCATCTGTCTGATGAATAATGGACCAGCGTGCCACCCACGCTGAGGAGCTGAGAGCCTCCAGCCAACACAGATAAATTACAGCATGCCTGTGATCATCCCTGACTCACTCTCAAACTCTCACATGGACCCCTCGACACCCACACCTCTGGAGACGATCGCTGCTGGCTGCTCAGAAGTCAGATCTACTGTGGACTGAGCCTCAGATTCCCCAAGGGGGTTGCTATGGTGACGGTTGTCTATTTCCCGTCTCTGAAGGTTGTTCCGCGGCCTTGATACAGTCAGACTAGCTCTAGCATCACACAGCGTGTCTTTGTCCCTCTGTTTCTCTGATCAGCTGCTGTCGATGAGGGGGGTAACTAGCAGTGTTAAATAACTTTTGAAGTTAAGAAGAAGGCAAAATTCAGAAAAGAAGGAAAGACAAACAGAAACATACAAGCATGTAATATTGATTTTTAGTGTGGAAGAATTCTAAAAGGAGTGATGTGAGAGAAAAGCGCACTGAATAATGAAAAACAGTCGGAGCAAAAGTAAGTGGAGGTACAGTCAGTGTTGGATAAAGTACACTGTCCTAGCAGCGGTTCTGCCTTGAACTTTTTCATGCTTTTTGTATGCTTTTCACAACCAAACAATGCATTCACCAGTTATGCAGAAGCTTATCTGGGTGTGATAACTACATGTGGTTCCATTATCTTGGATCCATGCCATTGGGTTGCAACTGAGGATATTTGTCTTTATGGAGTTATTTATTTTTTGATGAATAAATTAATGTTTAGTCTGTAAAGTGTCGTGGATGAACATCATGTCCAACAAACTGATTATTTTCAAGCATAAACTGGCCCTTAGGCTCAGCAGTACTTAATGCTAATGCTAACAACAGCATGTTATATTGACATAAGTATTAGACATTTTTAAATTTTAGTCTGATGACGGCGGATTGCCACAGTCCGTCAAAGGAGCATCAATATCTGTTCCAAATGTCTTGGCAATACATCCAAATCCAATAAAAAACAAAGAAATGTGAATCTGATAGTAGCCCTAGAGGATAACGCAGGGGATTACCAAAGTCATTAGGATTTAAGCATAAACCAATCTTTGCATTTTGAAGATTTATTGAACCAATTGTGGGTAATTTTACTTGATAAAGAAATCCATTATCACTACTGCCTTTTATCGACTAAACCATCTGTTACACTAATTGACTGATCGTTTCAGAAGTAACGCACACATGCATCCAAATATAAACAAATGCTATGCAGCTTAACCTAAAATAATCCTAAATCCAATTTTCTAAAGTCCAAACCCTAAAAGAGGAGTGGATTGGCCAAATGTCCTCACTTTGAAGGTTGAAAAGTCAAATTATTTCACACCAAGATACCATGAACACACACACACACACACACACACACACACACACACACAACAAGTCAATATCTGTTCCCAGTAGTGATGGCTTCATTAGTGGCTGGTCTGATTCTACACTACCTTCCTACAAATTAAGTTCACCTCTAGAAAACTGTGTCTGCTCCCAAACAACCTCTAGCTATTTGTCCTTTTTCTTTTATTTTTAAATCACATGCAGTCACGCTCCCTACTTTTTAGTAGCACAGTGTCCTCTCTGAATATATTTCAAAAGAGCATTTATACGATCACCAGCTAAAGGGAACTACCGGAATCAAATTTCTAACAAGATCTAAATCGTCCAGGATCTCAGCCAGCTTTTTAACCCCAATCAACCTCTCTTCAGTGATTAAATGAGGGTAAAAGAATGTGTGTGGTTTTTTTTAGCAGGTGCTAATTATTTGGGTCTATATATCAAATGGCCAAACCAGGTCTTCTACTAACAAAAGATTAAAAAAAAAAAAAAACTAAGAATATAGGAGATACATGTAGAATAGCAATGCACTAGAAAAATCAGAGCATCAGTTTTCAAGCATTCTGCCAGACACCGGGGATATTGTTTAAAATAGATAGGATCAGCTGCTGAACTTTCCAGTATTTGGCTTACACATCCATACTTCAAAGTCTGAACTCAGGCTCTAACCATTGGGGGGGTATGTAAGTTCCTGAGCCTTACATGCTCAACAATTGTGATTGAGAATGTGAGATAAAGCTGGAGAGATTGAGAAAAGAGGGAGGGAGGTTGTGTGTAATGGAAGGAGAAGATAAGGTAATCAGTTTTAAAGAGATACCGGTCAATATGAATAAGTACTGTGTTCAGATGCAGGAGAGACAATGGCTGAGGGGGAAACAGTGAGTTAGAGGATAGGTGTAAAGATAAGATGGGAGAGAAAGTTGGAAAAAAGTCAGATTTTTTATAGAATGGAAGAAGAGCATGAACACAGCGGTTCTGCCTTGAACTTTTTCATGCTTTTTGTATGCTTCTCACAACTGAACAATGCATTCACCAGTTATGCAGCAGCTTATCTGGGTGTGATAACTACATGTGGTTCTATTATCTTGGATCCGTGAAATCGGGTTGCAACTGAGGATATTTGTCTTTACGGAGTTATTTATTTTTTGATGAATAAATTAATGTTTAGTCTGTAAAGTGTCGTGGATGGACATCATGTCCAACAAACTGATTATTTTCAAGCATAAACTGGCCCTTAGGCTCAGCAGTGCTTAATGCTAATGCTAACAACAGCATGTTATATTGACATAAGTATTAGACATTTTTAAATTTTAGTCTGATGACGGCGCTAGAGGAAGTCAGAGCATCAGTTTTCAAGCATTCTGCCAGACACCGGGGATATTGTTTAAAATAGATAGGATCAGCTGCTGAACTTTCCAGTATTTGGCTTACACATCCATATTTCAAAGTCTGAACTCAGGCTCTAACCATGGGGGGGTATGTAAGTTCCTGAGCCTTACATGCTCAACAATTGTGATTGAGAATGTGAGATAAAGCTGGAGAGATTGAGAAAAGAGGGAGGGAGGTTGTGTGTAATGGAAGGAGAAGATAAGGTAATCAGTTTTAAAGAGATACCGGTCAATATGAATAAGTACTGTGTTCAGATGCAGGGGAGACAATGGCTGAGGGGGAAACAGTGAGTTAGAGGATAGGTGTAAAGATAAGATGGGAGAGAAAGTTGGAAAAAAGTCCGATTTTTTTATAGAATGGAAGAAGAGCATGGACAATTATATCAAAGTACCTTATGATGAAAGAGAAGGATCAGAAATTTGAACAGACAAAGAAACAAAGGCTGAGATTATTCTGTCACTCATTCAGCTACAACCTTTACTTCAACTTGTGTCAGCCTCTCCAATAAGCCTTTCATGTTATGGTGGCATTTCATTCAGTTCACAGACGGGTCGACAACTCTCTGAAGAGCCTCTGACAGCTCTGAGGAAGCGAGAAGATAATGTTCAGCAGAAGGTGAATGAGAGATTAGGAGTGGATGAAATGAAACAAATCATGAAGGAGTTTTGAAGAGAGTCTCTTCTAATTGCTAGCACCCATTTTTGCAAATTACCCTCTGCTGATAACTTGTGTAGCTGTCTTGCCTGAGGGCTGAGCCTAAGAGTGATCACAACAATTCTAGATTTTGTATAGCTTGCACTTATACCTCCCCAGCTCACTGTAAAACATTAGCTTTTTTTCTTCTTCAGGACAATAGCCCAGAAAGGATACACAGCCTCCCTGCTCTGTAAACATGATGAAACAGATGACAGGCAAATTAGTTGCTTAAAATGTATAGTTATCAGAAATTCACAGGTAGAAGAGAGTTGGCATTGCTGCCTCCGAGTATAGAGAGATTTTAAGGAAGTGAAAACAGTTTAGCTTATTTAGTTGAAATTAATTTATGATTCAAGAGACTTGACATCATTTGCACAAACTTGAAAGTATTTTACAACTACGCAGTATTTTGCTAAATAAAACTGACACAAAAAAATGCAGTGGTGCTACTAGAGGGCAAAAAACAAAATATTAGACACATTCTGACTAGGGATAGAGTAATGATAGTTCATCCTGATGGAAACATGAATGTCTGCACCAAATCCATCCAACAGTTGTTGAGACATTTCTGTCAAAATCACAAGCCAACCTCATGATGATGCTAGAGGAAACGTCAGGAGAGCAACAAAGTCATTAGGATTCATCTTCTGGGGACCATGAAAGTTTGTCCAAACAATTGTTCCAGTCCATCCAGTAGATGTTGAGATATTTTACTAGATAAATGAAAACATGGATCCATTGTGGAAGCTAGAGAAAAAGTCATGGGATCACCAAAGTCATTAGAATTTATCTTCTGGTGAACAAGCACGTTCTGGTGGTGGGCCGACAGACTCACTGACATTGTTACTACCATGGGCAAATAGCAAGAATGCTTCACTGGTATCTCAGAAACATGTTGAAACTGAAAATAAGTCCGGATATGGCCACATTGAGGCCTAGAATTTTGCAAACACTAAACACTGTGTCTGCCGTCAGTCCTGAAGCTATAATGGCAAAAACATGCAAATGATTACACACTCACAGTGAAAGAAAATCTGGTTTCCCATTCCTGTCCTGAGCAGAACTAACAGGATCAGGACTGCTGCTGAGAAACAACATGACAGCTCTTAACAGGCTTCTCTCTCCGACTCAACAATTTAGCCCCTTGTAGGTACCAGCCACCATGCCCACAGTAAACAAATTGACTATTATAGGCTATAATAAGGGTGCTGTTGCTTGTGAGGGAAGAATCAAGAAAAAAAGCAGAATATAAAAAGTAATTTAGAAAACAAGGACTTTGCTGGATTTAAGATGATTTTTTCAGTTATATAATAGTTGATCCTGTGTTCATATTGTTGGGCTTACATTTTAGAGACTTAGGAAATGGGTAAGTGGACACAACCATCTGAGAAACATTTAACCCTCATGTTGTCCTTGGGTCACATTGACCCGTTTTCAGTTAATTTTTTTTTTGGCTTCAACTGTCCTGTCAATAAAGGCCTAAAAATAATCTTTTAAAAAACTATGACTCTTGAAAAAAGAGATTACAGTTTTGTCTAAATACTAGTAATCAGGAAAATATTACAACCATAAAATCCTGAATTATTTATAACTACATTTCTCTTGCTGCTGCCAGGAGACACAGGAGAAACACTAGCCTGAGTCTGTCCAAAGGTAACAAAATTGACCTACAATTTACATTACACAGTATCTGTTTGTTTCATTTATTCCAAAACCAACAGTGTTAGCTAGCAGGCAGATTTGTTTTTACCTTTGGACATAGCCAAGCCAGCTGTTACCCCGCGCTTCTTGTTTTTAAGGGGCTTAGCTGCATACAGTATATTAGCATATCCCACAGCCCAGTGTCCTCTGTATATTTGTCGAGGAGTATTGGTTTTCAGGACAGATTTACATCAATTTAGTCCTTCGGAAAAGTTAAATAAATTAAAGTGAACATCAGTGAAATTCAAATTGACACATGCATGCAAATGCTCTCACCGAGCTGTGCCAAAATGTAAAACATGGCTCCAAGAAGACTAGAAATCTAACAAAATCTGTATACTAGCGTTTGTAAAGCTCCCTACAAAAACATGTACTCTAACCAAATGTTAAAATCACTTAAGAGGTGCTGGTGGGTGGTGAACATTTTTGGATAGAGCCAGCCTTGCTGTCTTTATGCTAAGCTAAGATAATAAGCTGATGGCTGTAGCTTCGTATTTAGCTTACAGAGTATCAAGCTTGTCATCTAACTCTTACAAGTTAATACGAGTATTCTCCGAAATGTCAAACAATTCCTTTAAAACAAAGTACATAATGCTTTTCTTTACAACATCAAATCTAAATTTCATCACTTTTGTTTTAATTTGCAAGAAATATGTAAAGTTATTTCAGTCACTTAGACGCTCCTCTTGAAAGTTTTCGCTTCATCTCTGGCAAATGAGCTCCCCACCCGTTGAAGTTCAGTCTGAATGTGAATGTACTGCTATTTTATTGGCATTGTTTGAGACAAACAGAGCTATTGTGCTCTGTCTCTGCCATCTGTGGACAGTTTAGTGCCAACGGTTGGGTCAGCCTCTCCTGGGACTCTGAAACAGATTGCCTCTGTTTGAATTCATAAACTGTAGACAGACGTAGAGAATATACTGCAGACATGTTGATTGACAGCACATAAACACCAATGGACAGGTACACAAGAACATCTTGATATTGTTCCTGATATTTTACCTACCTATAATTTAGACAAACAAGATCCTCATAAGTGGCGCCTTGTTTATGTGTCTCTGCCCTGACCAGAATTAAAAAGTTTTATTAAGTCTTAATATAAGAGCTATAAAAGGATAGGATTAAGACAAGTTTTTACACAGTAATATACATGAAAAAATATAATGATCCACACTATTCCCACAGGCATCTACACTCAGCAGTCAAATGGAAAAACGGGAAGCATGATTCAAGCTGCCTCTGGCAAAAACTAACAGACCATGTTTGCTTTGGTCATCCTGGTTTCCTCTAACAAAGCTGTGTATGTCTACCTGCTGTCTCTCGTATGTGTTATGTCACCCAACATCACATGAATGAAGGAGGATGTACAATCCTGTTTGTCCTGCCTCAGACACGAGACGTGTGATCCAATTTTTCCTCAATATCTTCAAGCTGAAGTCAATCTAATGTGCGTGTCTGTGTATGTGCATGCATGAGTAACGGATTAGTCACTAGCTGTGTGAACTGTTATGGTTAAGGGAAAAATGACACAGCTGTGGTCATCTTGATCCAGCTGTTTCTCTTTGCTCTGACTACATCCTCAGAAAACTTCAGGCCAGTGATGGAGCAGGCTTTGTTGACCGTCAGGTTCCTCACAATCTGTGGCCTTTTACTCATTAGATGCAGTGCATTTGGCAGCTTCATTTTACTTCCAGTACTCCCCTTCTGCGATGTATGTAGATCTACGTGGCCCCATGTGTGCTGTGCTAGTTTTTGGCTAAACACAAATGTATTGAGGAATAGGCAGCATATGAGCCACAGTATCAGTTGAAATAATAAATGAGATTTTGGCACAAGACAGTGTCAAGCACAGCAAGATTTCATAGCTGAGGAGCACAACAGGCTTGTAGACACATCAGACCTGCAAGATAAACTGCTGAATATTACATTATTATTTCAGTTTCTGAAGCATTTCAGCCACCGCATAAATTATCAAGCCACAACTTACTTCTGCTATCTTTTTCTTAACCATCTCCTATTTCTCTCTCTCTCTCTCTCTCTCTCTCTCTCTAATGAAAAAGGGAAAACGGCGCAATAAAAAGGAAAATAAAATAAATTAAAATAGAATTAAATAATTAAATGGAGATGCATGATATGAAAGGAACAGGAATGAAGTTACTTAATAACACTTATATGAACTAAGACATATTGACAATCAGGAAAATAAATGGGAAAAATGAGTCTAATGCATTGACTGTAAAATTAATGACATTGTTTCTTAAATGGGGGTACCAATACCCCTAAGGGTATTTTGGAGTACTGCAAGGGTACGTGAGATTTTTTTAAATCCATAATTCCTAAAATAATTATTCTATAATAATGAATGCATTTAATGGTGGACTCTAAACACTTGAAATTTCATTTAAATTGAAATAAATTGTAATTTAATGTATTGATGATTTCATTCCGTGTGTGTTCTGTAAGAAAACTGATTTTGTTTCTCTGTCTAACCACTCTCTCGTGATCACTGCATCTCTGCAGGGAAGTACATTTTAAGAACTACACTCTGCTGCAGCTGGACGAGGAGTTCTCTCGGGGACGGGGTCTAGATGTCGGGGCCCGAGCCTGGAAGGGAGGCAATGTACTGCTTTTCTTCTGCGATGTGGACATCTACTTCACCGTTGACTTCCTCAACACCTGCCGACTCAACACGCAGCCCGGTGAGACTTTTACAATTTTAACATAAAGAGTGACAGAATTAACATTAAAGACATCTGCCTATTACATTGCAATGCATTTGTAACTCGTAACTTAAAATTAAGATATCTCCACTGTAGTTTTGACTTGACAATTTAATTTTGAGTAATATCTTAGTTTGAGATCAGATTTAAATTATGACTATTCAAAACTACATTTAAGATATCTTCAGTGTGAGCTTTTGACTGGTCATAGTTCAAATGTAGATATCTTGAATTCACATTTAATTTTAATTTTTTATCTCTAATTAGATTCTCCATACAACTCAATCATTTCTTCCTATTTAGACGTAATTAAAAAGATCTTGGATTTAAATTTTGACTAGTCAAAATCTAATTACAGAAATCTGTCGTAAATACATTCTGGGTATTTTTAAAGTTAATAAATGATACAACAGCATGATGACTTATGTGATATCATAGATATCGTTAAAATGATTTCTTGTTATTATGACTTGTTTAAATGCATTATAAATGTCTCAAATGTGATTAAAGATGATGTCTTTATGATGATGATTAAATATGTCTTACCCTACAAACACAAAAGTACACCACTGCCTCGTTGACTGACACTGCCGCCTCACTCCCTCTCAGGTAAAAAGGTGTTCTACCCGGTGTTATTCAGCCAGTACAACCCAACTCTGATCTATGGAAGTCCTGAACACGTCCCACCTGTGGAGCAACAGCTGGTAACACACACCAATCAAGTCTATCTTCTCTTTTTTAAATACTGTGCAAGCCTCCTGTGTAAAATATCATATCCAGTTCTGTGCTATATTGCTGGGAGGTTTAGAAACATTTCCTCTATCCAGCTGCTACAAACTCGCAGAAGCATCCTCTTGTTGATGTGCCTCCTACGTGTGTTGAGCTGATATATTTCTGTCCATAAGCTCTCTGAGACTTGCACTTCTTTTCCCTGCAGGTGATCAAGAAAGACACGGGGTTCTGGAGGGATTTCGGTTTCGGCATGACCTGCCAATACAGGTCCGACTTCATCAACATAGGTAAATATTTGCGGTCATGCCCATCAAATATAATAGCATATCTCACAGCCCCCTTGCCCTCTGCATCTGTATATTAGTTAAGGAATATTGGTTCTCAAAACAGATTTAAATCAATTTAGTTTTCCTCCAAAGTGACCAATGACGTGATTAATTAAAGACTACAATTCAATTTGGAGTGGTTTATTGTTTAGGCCCAAAATACGTGCACACACAAACACACACACACAAACACACACACAGAAGCACGCAAATGCTCTCACTTAACTGTGCCAAATATTTAAACAAGCTCCAATAAGGACAATAATGTGATTAAAAGGATAGTCAACTTTTTAGTTGATTATTCACTTTCTTGCAAAGACTTACATTATGTGTGTAAGTATATGTTATTATGTATGTAAACACTGCAGCTTCATATTTACAGACAAATCACTATTCTCATCTAACTCTTGACAAGAAAGGAAAAATGTGTTTCCCAAAAATGTCAAACTATTCATTATTCATAATTAGGTTGTGCAGTTTAATGTTCATACACAAATAAACAATGTATCTGTTGGGTTTAAATAATTCCTGCCTCATCTCTGTTTAAACCTGGAGCATGAGTGTAAGTAGGGAGACAGACAGAATAATCAAAATAAAACTGCAGAGACACAAAGGATAAGCAAAAGCAGACATGAGTACTTCCAAAGATGCAGGTTTAAACATGTCTTTTCGAGAACTGTTTTGCAGCATCAGTCTAGAATGTCCTTACCACTCCTTTATGAGACAACAAACAAGGCTGAGTGGAAAACTGATTATAATCACACACTGTCACACAACCCTCATCAAGATTCATAATCAGCGTTCCTTTAAGAGGAAGTACACACAGTGCTGAAGACATAAATTACTTAGAAATGTTTGCATATCAAAAGGTTCAAAATCTCCATTTTACATAACAGCACATCCTATGATGGTATAATAAAGATTTACTGCGTTCCCTTTGCTCTCTTATCTCTAGGAGGTTTTGACATCGACATCAAAGGCTGGGGTGGGGAAGATGTTCACCTGTACAGGAAGTACCTGCATAGCAATCTCCTCGTGGTCCGAGCACCGTCACGAGGCTTGTTCCACCTGTGGCACGAGAAACACTGTGCTGATGAGCTCCCTCCAGACCAGTACCGCATGTGCATGCAGTCTAAGGCCATGAACGAGGCCTCGCATGGCCAGCTAGGGATGCTGTTCTTCAGGCACGAAATCGAAGCTCACCTCCGCAAACAGAAACAGCAGCAGAACTCAAACCCCAAGAAGACATGAAGACTTTAAGGTGGTTGAATTATAGTCAATTAGACTGCAATTACATGAAATAACACAGATAAGTTCAACTTTAAAGGAATAGTTCAACATTTTGGACAGTATGCTAATTTGTTGTCTTGCAGAGAGTTAGAGAAGAGTATAGATATCCCTCTCAAATGTAAGGTTGGTATTCTCTGTATTGGCTTCTCATCTAACTCTCAGCAAGAAAGCAAATAGGTGTGTTCCCAAAAGTTAACTTTTTTAAAGATTTTTTTGTGCATTTGCCGATAGCAAAGGGCCGCAGGATAGATTCTATCAGCAAGCCTTTGTACATGGGGCGTACGCTCCATTGGCTGTCCATCCCAAGACTTTTTACTTCAAGGACTCAGAGCAATGTGTTGCTCTGAAAAGGACAACAAAAAATTAGTACGAATTCAAACTGGCTCGAGGAACTCATCGACACAACCGGACATGTTTGTCTGAAACCATCTGTAATTTAATATCCATTTGTAATTTCTTCTGTAACTGCAGGAAAGTCTTTTAGAAGGAAAACACAGCACCTATGTTTGCGCTACAAAGTGTTTTGTGCCTTCTGCAATAAAACCTGAACAATGTCTTTTCAAGAAGCCAAGGAAAAATTGAACATACAGGTTTTTATATGTAGGGAAACAGAGCCACTTGGTGGAATGAAAGTGAACAACATGTTGGTGCATAAACAATGAAGGACTCTTTTAAAGCCTGGAATGGCGTTGTTTTTTTAAATAAATTATTAATTCCTTTATTTATGTTTGTTCAATTCTTAAATGCTACCATGTATAAGGATTACAATTTCCGATCTGTTATTGCCTGGACAGTATTCTATAACGAATGGTGCTGAGTCAAAGAAAAACAGTATGAATGACAGTATTGTAGGTTTTTCTCAATAAGCATCCTAAATATAAGAAGTATGTAGGCTATTTGGGCCCAACATATTAAATAATAAATACATATATTTTATATCATAACGTTTTTATTTAAAATAAAATGTTTAAAGATAAAACATAGTGTTGACTAATTTGTGTTTTTGTCACATAACTGATTTGTCAACACCTAATGGATATATAAAGGAAATAATGATTACTGCCCTGACGTTGACGATGGCTTAACAAGTCAGAATGAGACTTATTGATTCTAATATTTTTGTCAATCAAATTACATTACATGTATTACTGAGCAGTCACAGAACCTGGAGATGTTAGGTTTAGAGATATAACTGCCTCGATTGTTCCTTTATATTTGTTTTAATATTGTCTCCCATATTGCTCCAGCACTTCAATTAAAACAAGCTGTACTTTTAGTGGATGACCATAGATGTGAAAAGAGGCACTTTTTGAATCACGTTGTTATTGTTTGCTATTGAAACATTCCTTGTGAGAATATACATTAAATATCTTTGAAATGTACATTTCAAGTTATTTTTTCACTTCATGTAAATGAGTTGAATAAAACCTATTTCTGCATTGAGTATGTTTTATGAGGATGGGTTTTCTATGCTGTCTATCATCAAATGTTATCCACCTTTAAGGTGGAATATGAGACAAAGAAATTAGATTTTTACTTTTATAACCTTGAAATTGTGACACAAATCAATGTGTTAACGCTCAGCTCATTATTATGTGAAATATTACATTGTTCTTATTTTTTATGATAGCAGAGTCTGATTTTATCTTACATTTTTCCTGTTTTATTTCATAATGAATCTCAATGTTTTCACCTGTCAATCAAGACAAACCGGGCAAAAGCAGTTATGAGAGAACAAAGAAAGGAAGAAAAAAATATACAGGTTCTTTATCAGACTCTTTAAGGAAGCATCTGTGGTCCACAGATGCTTTCAGTTATTTTTTTTTATTTTAATAAAACACAATGTGGGCTTGTGCTGACTCTGCTTGATTACTAACTTTCCTGTTAGTTTAAACAAAAGTCAGATGTGTGCTAAAATTGTTCCTCTTGTTCCTTCTGGTCCATCAAGAGATTCTTTGTAATGCACTTCCAATGTAAGTGATGGGAAACTAAATTCACTGTCCTTACTTCTGTGCAGGAATGTATTTAAAAGGTTATCTGAAGTTATTTGAGTCTGATCAATACTTTTCAATCAGCACAACAGACTGCAGCCTCCACCGTAAAGTTGGTCGTACAGTTGGATCAAAACCTTAACACTAGAAAATGCATTTCCTGCAGGAAATGCTTGTGAATTGGCCCAGGCCAGACTGGTAATAAATCTAAGGGTCAAAGTCTAAGGGTCAAAGTCTGCAGTGCCTACTTGCTGGTGCTAGTTTCAGCAGTCCTAACTGCAGAGCCACAGTACCACGTACTGTTGTCAAAAAAAGCAATATTATAGTATGTCAAAAAAGCCATTAAATAGTCAGAGTATATTATATTAAAAAAGTGACTAAAAAATAATAATAAATTATATTCTATACAATGGTGAAAAAAGTGATAAAACAGTAAAAGTATAGTTTGTCAAAAAAAGTGACAAAAAGGCATATGTAAAATGTCAAAAAGTGATAGTATAGTATGTTGAAAAAAAGGTCATGGTATAGATGTCAAAAAAGTCATAAAAAGTCATAGTATAGTCTAATGAAAATGTGATTAAAAAAAGTCATAGTATAGTTTGTTGAAAAAAGTCAAAGTGTAGTTTGTCTATAAAAGTGATGAAAAACTGGTCATGGTATCACATGTTGAAAAATAGTGAAAAAACGGCTGTAGTCGAAAAAGTTATAAAAAAGTCATTGTATAGTTTGTTAAAAAAAAAGTGATAAAAAGTCACAGTATAGTATATCTAAAAAGTCATAGTATAGTGTGTCAAAAACGGTCATAGTATGGCCTTATGAAAAAAAGTGACAAAAAAGGCGTAGTATAGTATGTTGAAAAAAGTTATTAAAAAGGCATAGTATAGAATGTCAATTAAAGGAGTAAAAAAGTCATAGTACAGTTTGACAAAAAAGAGATAAAAAAGTCACAGTATAGTATGTAGAAAAAAAGTGATAGTAGAGCATGTTGAAAAACAGGATAAAAAATGTCAGAGTATAGTATTTTGAAAAAAGTGATAAAAATGTTATAGCATGTAAAAAAAACATAGTATGACAAAGTAAGTAGTTTTAATTTATCCACAGTGGGGAAGTTCCAGTTTTTTCACTCTGTTGTTACAACACACTGAAGTGGTATCTTGCAGTCCATAAGCCATACAGGGACTTAACCAGCAACCTTCCGGTTTTCAAACCAAATCTCTATGGACTGAGCTACTGCAAATCATAGTATATCATGACGAAAAAAATGATAAAAAAAAAACTTATGTACAAACAATTCATAGTATGGCATTATGAAGAAGAGTGACAATAAAGGCTTACCATTCACTCAATTATAACCTGTATTATAATATTTATTGCAGGACTGTTGCATTAGACTGCATAGTGTACCTAATTAACTGGGAACTAAATATTTTAAAAATTAATTTATTAGTGTAACTTAACCTCCAAAGCACTAGATGGGGACAGTGAGCTGATAACAATGTCAGTTGTGATGACTGCTGAGCATAGAATAATATACAGTCTATGCTGCTGAGTTGCTGACGCTGACCTACCTAACGTTACCTTCCTATTTTTTCATGAAATGCACATGCCATGGTAAATCTTACAATCACAGATAATTGTGTAAATGTAACGTTATATAAATAAACTAGATGTAACGTGTTAATTCGTGAGCATAACATGTGCTGGTAGGTGAATTTTGTTACTAACACACAGAGACAGGAGAGCTGTATCCAGTCTTTGTGCGAAGACAAGTTAACGTTAACCGACTACACCTGTAACGTTAGCCTCTGATTCGTTTTCTTTTTAGGCAAGGCAAGATTATTTTAGATTTAACGGACACATATTAGTGGTATTAATCGTCTCTCTCGGCAAGAAAGCGAACGGCAAATCCACAAAATATTAACAAATCAAAAGGGGTCGTTTTTACATTTATTTTAAGGTATGTTCACGAATCATTAACGGTGTAAGCTCGTATTTCCGATATTCCAGCTCGCACTTGAAAGCAGCAGCAGCAGTCCCGCAGCTGCGGTCTCCCACCCATGGGTTTGCCCAAGAGAGCATTTTTTGGGGTAGTCAAACAGCTCGTGCGCCACGGGGGGGCACACATATCTACTTTGGGCAGGTGTTCGTCCAAATGACCGACCCTCTGTGAGAGTGAGTGTTTGATTATTGAAACCGCTTTAAAGCCACCATGACAGACGTGTGGAGCTATCGGCTCTGCTGCAGTTCACAGCCCCCACCACCACCACCACCACCAACAACCACCACCACCACCACAACAACAACACATCCTCTTGATATGTGCTGTCCTGCGGACTGGGCGGTCTGTTGGTTTCGTACAAGGGCGTCGACGTTTTATTGTATTTTTACCCAAATTTGCTAGCATTTTCTGATCTCCTACTCGATCGCAGCAGCAGCAGCGACGTCCCAAGGAGGGGCATCCCCGTGGAGTTTATTACAGAAGAGGACGCACCACGAACCAGTGAGTCGAGACCGAGACGGACAAGAGCAAACATGTTCGAGATGAGAGGAATTCCCTTTGTCCTGCTCGACATAGCCTGCCTGGTTCTAGGTATGTAATTCAATGCTTTACACTGACTGTTTGTTGCTGCTGCGACTAATGTAAGCCGATTTGTGCTCTGATATAATCCTGTTGTTGGGATATTTAACGACTTCTCATCAAGTAAAGGGAGTGGTGAATGTCCTGCAGCACGCGAGTGTCATTTACTAAGTTATTTTTTAATTTTAACTTCTATTATTGTACCATATATGTATGTACTTTGCGATATCTTTTCTAAGTATGTTGCTATATTGTATTTCCCCCTAAAATTCACTTGTTCTTCATTTTTTTATTGTATGCAAATTAGTGGCACTCCAACGTCTTTTCAATTCTTTAACATACTCACAGACATCTATTGGTTAATAATGACGTTATTGTCTTGAGTGCAACAATATGTAATAATTCGCTATTGTAATTCCTATCATCAATATAATTTTAAAGATATTAAAGTCCTTTCCCTATTACATAGTTTTCCATAGTTGAAAGTTAGTCACTGGCACATTTTAAGTCTAAAATATGCCCGTCTATGAACTGATTTTTACTCATTTAAACCAATGATATTAATTTTCTAACAATAATCCAATGTATTGCTGAGAAACAGTGTTATAAATGGCATTGCTTTGCTACTTTACCTTACAGTATATCTGTATGGTTTAAACCCACTTACCTACCTCAGAAGGTCTAACATCATTACATGGGAGAGCATCTGTATTCATATCGGGCCTGAAAATGTATTCAGATTAAAGTATTTGTGGACTACAGTGTATTTTCACAGTAATGAATTTATGTCTAAAACCACTGTTTCAAAGGTACATCATCTGATTACTTCAGCCAGTCTTAAAGTCTTTATATCTGAATATATGAACCATTATATAAGTGCTCAGGCATGTTTGCAGTGTAGACATATACATAAAATCGGATTATAAATGATTGATAGGTACTACTTACCATGACTCATACAGTTATAGCTTCCCTTGCACAGTCCACAACATATCTTAAAATAACTGAACAGTAATGTGTCTGATTTGGTTGTTCCATGTTGAAGTTCAGTGAGCTATATTATTTCTAAATTCTTCATTGAAATTTCCAGTTGTTATGTTTGTAAGTGGAGCTGGACTTTAAAATATTGCTAAACTTCCAAGACTACAGACTTATTTTATCTTGCACAACTTTGTAAGTATCTTGTGCATTGAGAAGCAGTATGACAAACTCGGTGTGCGGTTTGGATGACTGATGCTGAAGCAAACTCGGTTATTATTATTATTATTATTATTATAACCAAGCATCTACAATAATCTTTTTCCAAACTGAGGCTGTTTCCAACAGTCATGCATGGCTGTAGGAGACTAAACATGCACATACATGTAGTAAGGTTCATATGTTCATAGTAAGCATAGTCAATGTGAAAACGGAGATAACTTGTATTTGTTTTCTAAAATGCAGGGAGAGGGTGTATTTGTCCTTATTAGCTTACACTGATAACACAATTTCTGAGGCTAATGAGTCTTTATGTATTCATGTTAAAATATTCACATTTCTCTCTGTAAGTGTGTTTGTCTTGGGAAGTACTTTAGTTGCACAGTTTATGAGAACAAGTTAAAGTGCAGTTCTAAAGGGATTCGGGGGCCCTGCTGTTTGCCTGTGTGTGTTTCTGTCCCGACTTTCTGGCGTTTCCAGCTGTTGTAGCCAGTCAACTTAGGATGGCAAAGCCGTTGGTGTCAACAGCTGCAAATGTCAGACAGGACAAATATACCAGGCAGTATTAAGAAATAGTTTATAGGATGTCTGTGTATCTTCATGTGTCTGTGCATATTCTGTGGATGTGGTTTGTTAATATGCATTACAGCTCATCTCGCCCTGCTTGAATAGACAAACAACTTTCCCCTTGAGACAATAGGCCAAACAGGTCAAACAACCGGAGAAATAGCAGCATTTCATTCACCATTCACTGTCAAAACCTATGAACAGATTTGTTGTATTTGTCTATAGGGTGAGTGCTTAGCTTATGTCTACAGCTCCTTTTACACCAATGTGAGTCAGTGCTTCAACAAAAAAACCTGCTGAAAAAAACTGCCCAAAGATAACATCATTTTTTTGTTGTAATGACTTCGCAGTGGTTTTTTTTTTGTTTGTTTTTTGTGTAATGCATAATGCTTCAGAGTATCTGACTGAGCGCAGTAATTCACTCAAAGAAAATGACTGACACTATTTTTGTTATTGTAAACAAATCCTACGAAAAGACCAAAACTAACAATGAATTGGTGATACTAACATGTATTGTCTATGTAGCCGGATGTAGCTTATTTATATGTGCCATTGTGGTCCAAAAGCTATTTAAAAACACATAAGTGAGCCACATTGTTGCATGCTCCTTCATGACAATAAACATAGGTCAGTTGATGCCACATACACGCCATGTCATTCTACTATAAATACTCACTACAGCGCCAAATTCATGGCTGAAAATAGTGCCAAATAAATGTACATTACTTACTCCTGTGTGAGCAATGTTTGCTAAAAACTACATTCGCAGAAGTTTAAGGAAGTCATTCAAAATAAAAGTATATATTATATTCATTGGGTTTTTGGACTAAATGTTGTAGCGTATTGAAAGACAGACTAACACATTGATGGTTTTGGTCTTTTTTAATTACATGTGATGACAATAGGAGAACAGAATAAAGAAAGCCTTATCTTTTAACTAGAATGCTAGAAATGTTGGAAAGGTTGAAAAGTCTCTAATTTCTGTCCCACATATATGATTTGACACATTAAATGCTTTTCCACAGTTTGTTATGACACTAAAGAGCACCATTAGAACTTAAGAAATTAATTTCTATCTGACAGATCTAAAGACCTCAACACTTTGTCTGGGCACCTTCCCTCTCTCTGCCATGCATTTGTCCTTACCTCTACCAGCAGTAACTCCTCCTGATCTCTCCGTCTATAGGTGGTCTGCCTCTGGCAGCCTTTAACCTGGGTAAGATCCGCCCCTACCAGAGGGGCTTTTTCTGTAACGACGAAAGCATCAAGTACCCTTTCCATCACGGCACAATCTCCTCCACAGTGCTCTACACTGTAGGCTTCACCTTGCCCATTAGCTGCGTAAGTAGGACTCACTCAATGACCTGTCCCATGGCAAACATGTTGACTTGTCAACCGCAGGTGTAAGCAATAACTTTAATGCATTCCAGGTGTGCCAGGCCCTTGGTTCTGGTGTGATGAACGTTGGTTTACTGGCACACCTACATGGAAAGCAGCAATTATTATTATTATTATTATTATTATTATTATTATTATTATTATCAACTATACTTTACTTTCCTGCGATGGCAAGTCAAAATATCTGCTGTGAGAAAGGTCTGTTGGGACTGATAGACCATACATACAAAGAAACAAGACTTTTCCAGAGCCTAATGTAGGATGTATTCAGAAAGGCTAGCTTACTCTTTGATAATACAGACAAATTCTCAGTAGCGTAGCTACCTGGTATTGAAACCAGATATGCGCAGTATGTTTTATTCAGTTCTGCTACTGTTTCTTATGTCAGCGTGAAGCTCGAGACATCATTTGAGGTGTTCACAAACATCAGCTACAGGCAAAGGAGGATGTCCACTTAAAACAATTAGTACAAAATAAAAGCAGCCTGAGGAAATGTTAAATAATGACAAAATAACTGTCTTAGAGGTTATTTCTTTTACCAACATCTTAGGTACTACAGCAGGATTTATAAAGCTTAGTGCTAAAATAAAATGTTTAGACCATTTAGGGTGATTTTAATCATCCTATAGATACATTTAATATATTTTTTAATTGAAACAATTCAACCCCCTACACATTAGAACAAGCCAAACACACAAACTTAGTCTCATACAAAAACCTAAAGCACAGATTCCTTTAGTCATGGTTATAGTGAATAAGCAGTGTCCTATTGATATTTAAAAATATATCTATATATAATGCAAAAATGAATGAAGTAAGGCCAGGCATTTTGGTTTTGCTTTTAATTTAATCATTGAGTTTTTAATGTTGATCTATTGGGTGAACTTTCTATCGCTGTTGCTAACTAGTGCAACAGCCATGCAGGCCGCGTGCTGTGTCCCTGTGTTTCTTAAATTAGCTGGAATGCTCTTCTGGAAGAGAGGGATTGTTTTTGGAGAAAGACAGATGCAAAAAGTGCTGCTAGTGTGTGTCTGCCTTCTCCTGCTGCTTTCAGATATCGGTGAATTATCTTGAAAAAACCACAATCTGTAATACTTTTTGTCTAATTGTAGTCGGTGTGTTTACTGTCTGCCAGAGAAAGGTGTGGAAGAATATTTCAGGATGTGAGAATCTGTTTTAGGAAGAGTTTAGTGTTGGTTCGCGGAAAAGAAGAGCAATAACAAAGAAACATTAAGCGTCACTTTATCAGGGAGAAGGTGAATGAGAAAGTGTGTAACGTACGATATTTTTCAGTCACGTACCTGTGAGACCACTGTTTCTCCTCACTCGCTGCAGGGCTCAGTAACCTTTTCAGAAATGTGTGCTCTTTTGTGCTCTTAAGTTTGGCTTTTCTTTTTTTTAACATCCATCCCTTATCAGCGTTAACCTGTCTTGTTGCCGTGGCAACACTTTAAGCACTAATATTTGCACACCGATGTTCCTGAAAGTTGGCGAGGATGCCGCCGCCTTCAGAGGATGCAACGTTTTTGTGTGACCGTCTCACATGGCTGCTGTCTTCTGCTTTGCACAGGCACAGTGTTGCATCATGGGTACGGGTCCAAGGCCCGGTGACATGTTCTTGTAACCTGTATTTTTTTTCCTTGTTTTTTTCTCTCATTGCCTTCCTGCTAGCTGGACTGCCATTTCTAATACTCAATGTGAAACACACGCCTTTCCGCCGGGGCTTTTTCTGTAATGATGATTCAATCAAGTACCCCCTTAAAGAAGACACCATTTCCTATGAGTTATTAGGAGGTGTTATGATTCCCGTCACAATAATCACTGTAAGTGCATCTGTTTTGTTTTCTGCTAAGGGCTCCGTTTGTCCTTCTTATATTATGTCTTATATGTACTCCTTACCCTTAACCACTTTGACACTCTTAATGTTTGTCTTTTCTCCTCAGTCATGGTTGCTTCCAAATACATTATGTAATAATGCATGTGTGTGTTTAATTGCTTGCATTAGTCACCACTACTATTAACCCTATTTCAATTTGCTAACTGCATGTTGTAGAAACGTTTTTCCACACTTTGTAACATTTGGAGATGAAACGGAGAGGTGACCTGAGGCGGATCTTTATTTTGAAACGCACCAGCCGTGCAAATATGACAGATGTGAAACTCTTCAAAAGCAGCACCGTGGTAACCTCGGTCAGTTGATGCTGAATGAAGTTGAAAAATGTGACTGCACTTAAAGAGGCTACAACAGAGACTCAGTTCAGTATATAAACAGTGTATAAACAGTGAAAATATTCTTTTACTAAAGACTTTATTTTTTTTTTTTTACAAAAACTTTCCACACTGCCGGTTTAATCTTCAAAAAGAATTACCACAAGCCTACCTCCATTTCATTCTATCATACTTTAGTAAGATAATGCAAAGTTTTTAAAAACCGACACCTCTAATTAGTGACCAGGAGTTGTTCTCTTTTAGAAATATTTGAAAGCTACAGATAGCAGAGCGGTAGCAATACAGCTTTTCTGGTTTTGTTCTTGTTTGTTCTCTACTTGTTAGACCAACGTCAGCCCAGTGGAGCCGTTTTGTTGACAGCATAGTGAAACGAAAACACGTTCACATGCACTTGAACCAACCGGAATTCATGAGACATTCTTCTGACGTGTTACATACAGTATGAACACACACGTACAAGCTTAAATGTTTTACTACAAAAAAAGTGATAATGAATTCATTAAGACCAAACAAAAGCTTTATTATTTTAAGTGGACATCATCCAGAGACCATGATATTTCTAACGTTCTGTACTATTCTCTTTTTGTCGGATAAGCATACCTCTATATTGTTACAGACGGTGTACTCTACACTTTAAAGGAATAACATTTTTGGCACTAAGCTTACTGTTTTCTAGTAGTTATGTAGCGTACAGACATGAGAACAGTATTGATCTTCTCATCAAACTCAGCAAAACAGAGAGAAGGTCAAACTATTCCTTTTAACACTACAACACGCAATTCGTGTAATTGCCACAAAACTCATTATTTTAGGCTCAGTGATGATGAGATTAGGGAATGTTGCAGGCTCTGATGTTGATTTCATTCAGAATGCATTTTTAATTTCCATTTGGATTTCTTGGATTTCTGTACAACCCTAACTCTGTATCATTTCCTCCTTCCCCTCCCTCCTCACAGATTATCTTTGGCGAGTGCCTTTCAGTTTATCTAAAGCGCGTCCAATCCAAGTCCTCTTTCGGCAGCTACATTTCCTGTGTTTACAAAGCCATCGGTACCTTCGTGTTTGGTGCCGCGATGAGCCAGTCTCTGACCGACATAGCCAAGTACTCCATCGGCCGACTCAGGCCGCACTTCCTGGATGTGTGCAAACCTGATTGGAAACTTATCAACTGCTCATCAGGGGATTACATTGAAAACTTCACCTGCACTGGAGACGCCAAGATGGTCAATGAGGGCAGGTATGTAATGCTTTATCCTCAGAACTTTTGTCCCCTATTGCATTTGGAAAATGGATGGATAAATGTCGACACCATGCTTTTCTTTGTCATATATGATAGCACACTGAATAATTTGGTGACAAACATATAAACCGAGCCGAAAACATAACCTCCTTTGCAGAGGTAACAGTAGTTTGTTGCAGCCACGGAGTGAATGAATGAAGGAATTGGTTCACAATTTTAGACGTTGGGAAATTAGCTGATTTTAATTTGCACCCTCTGGTTTCTTGTTCAACAGATTACCAAAATCTGTCAGAGAAAAAGCTCTAAACCTCTGGTCTCTCCATTGTTTTGTAACATTCCCAGGGTGTAAGTAAAAAGAGCAAAGGTTAAATGTGTCCCTGAACGTTTATTTAGTTTCAAGTCAAAATCTGCACATGGAAAATGTGTCTTAAGCGTGATGCATTTTAAATAATTTGTGACAAAGGACATTTGTGGCACACGAGACCAGAAGGATTGAGTTATATCACAGGAATGTAAAGCTTGTTTTGATTTAGGGTCTGCATCCCTTATCAGCTCAGAGCAGAAGGAAGTATAGTGGGAGGAGAGGATATCCACTTCTCATTCTGATGTAGGCATGAGCACCGGAGGCTGCAGTAATTATAGAAGCAGAGGCCTAAATAGGGACACCAGCTGTGCCAATTGTATCAATGTTAAGGGTTTATTATGGGCTGTGAGGAACTTTCAATTCTATTCAGTTGTACTTAACTTTAAAGTGAAGTAGGTTTATTCTGCCCTATAGGTTGGAGTGTATGTTGTTGCCCGTCTCTCTCTCGAACAGATAGTTTCCTGAGCTGAGTGGAAATGTGCCCACCTATTCCTCTCTCCTCTGGGTAATCTGCTGTGCGTTTACCAGGGTGTGGTGCACCATCACTGATATTTCCTGGAACCCCATCACCGCTCTGCGACAGTGAGTCATTCAGGCAGACGTCCAGGGCTTTTAAGATTAATGTCAGGACACATTATATTTGTGTGTTTTGAGATGGCCTGCTTGTCACTAATAGCGATAATAAGCAGCAGGAGAGGAGAGAGAGGAGGGCTGGGTAGCCCGCTCCAGATCATATTGCTGTAATATGATTCTTCCTGGGCTTAGTTCAACATCCCTAGGAGAGAAAAGGCCTACTGTAGGTACTCAAAGGTTGAGTGTGTGACAACAAATATGAATTATCTTGTAAGGGACACACATTTGCCAATGGACACTATTAATGTACAATCTGACCAACCTGCAGATTTACTGTGATGCCACAGAGGATGTATAAAGATCAGCATTATAATTTTATTTGCCAGTTAGGTTTTCTTACCAAGGTTTTGTTTGCAAACACTGTTGGTGCTTGAACAATTAATTGGTCAACTTTAATTGCTTAAAAATTCAGCTTGTCCAATTTAAGTTTTTTTTTCTGCTTTACTCTTTTTTTCAAGTGGTAAATTAATAATTAAATATCTTCAAGGCTTGGACCATTGGTTGGAGTAATTCAGCTCCCGCTGCCAACCATATCCATCAACAACCCTCCAAGTGTGTGTTTTGCAGGCTGCAAAATGTGAGGCGCACTGCCCTTCTTGTTGAAGATCAGACCAGTTGTCTTTTTTTTCCTAATTCTTGCTATGCAACCATCGTATCATCCATTCTCAGCCAACTGTTATTTTGATGTGGACTTGATTGACATTGGGCATTTCCTCCGTTAAAGTTTTTTCAACTCAAAGCGTTTAGGGCCCTATGGGAAAAAAATGCAGGGTGCTTAGCAATGCAAAAAAGCAAGAAAAACAATTACAAAAAGGTACCCCAGGCTGTTATAACGCCCTGTCTGCAACCAGGTAAGGGTGTGCCTGGATGACGTATGGGTTTCTCTCAGTGGTTAATTGGTAAATAAAATAATAGGTGTCAAAGTCTATCCATTTCTTTGTGTTTTGTATGCTGCAGATTATTTAAGCACATAGCAAAGTGTTGAGCCATGCTTTTGTTTTTCTGTTGTAGGTTATCCTTCTACTCTGGACACTCCTCTTTTTCCATGTACTGCATGCTGTTCCTGGCTGTAAGTACCTAAACATTACATTACATTTTGATCTCCAATCATATCAATCAGTATTTACTGAAACATTGTGTTCAGGTTACAGGACAGTGATGCATGTTTTTGAACAAATTATTGTTAACTACTGTGTGTGTGTGTGTGTGTGTGTGTGTGTGTGTGTGTGTGTGTGTGTGTGTGTATAGATAGATAGATAGATAGATAGATAGATAGATCTATATATAGAGATATATATATATAGATATATAGATATATACAGATATAGATATATATATCTAGATATATAGATAGATAGATATTTTTTTATATATATATATTTTTTTTTACACACACACTTAAAGGGGTAGTTGACATTTTGGTAAATATGCGTATTTGCTTTTTTTGTTAAAAGTTGACCAATTTGATCTAATTCTCTGCAAGAGAGGGAATAAGCTTATTTCCCAAAATACTAAACTATAGCTTTAACAACTGCAGTGCTTCAAGATTTATTTGTCTTTTGGTGACAGCAATGTAGTTATTCTGCTCAGAGAAATGCATCTTTGAATGCCCTCGCTGACTAATTCTACTGCCCAGCCCTGATAAACTTAATAGGTTGCTGATTCATTCAACACTTGCAGATATAAATAGACACAGAGACAAAGTCCTGCCACCAACATAAAGCTCCCGCTCACACTTCATGGAGTGTGAGAAACGGCAGTTAACCTTTACATTCATCTACAAGCCCTGGGAGAGCTTTTTTCTCTGCTACAGTTCAACAGCGTTGGCGTCATAAGTCTTGCATGAAAAGAAACTTGAATTGGGATAAAGCAGTTAAGCTTGTTTGGCTTCGATTGAAACAAAATCAGAACAGGGATGCCCTGTTTTAAGAGTTGATGTCACAATGGAACATGACATTGACTTGACCAAAGATTCCTACATGATAACTCATCATGCTCCAGAGGTGGTGTGACATTAAATAATCAGATTAGATTGGGAGATTAACAGTTTATGTTGTACTGACTGCTGCTATTAGTGACATTTATCTACGAGTGACTATTATTATTCCCAGGTCAGTTTGACAAAATGAAATATGGCATGCTGGAGATTTTTTCACCTTTTTAAATAGTACAGCTGATAACCTAAAAAAAAAATGTTTTTAATTCCTGAACATTTGAATAAGTTTCCTGCGCAATAGAATTCTCTCTAGTGTTTGTTGTGGAAATACAATGAGTCATCTGCTGCTCATTTTCCTGCCACTCCTATAGGAACGCTGCCTACTACAACAGGCATCCATTAACCCGTGTCCCGTTTCTCTCAGCTCTACCTACAGGCTCGACTCCAGGCTGAATGGGCAAGGCTGCTGAGACCCACTCTCCAGTTTTTCCTGATTGCTGCCTCAGTGTACACAGGATTGTCCAGGGTGTCTGATTATAAACATCACTGGAGCGATGTGCTGTGTGGACTCCTGCAGGGCGCGCTGATGGCTATCTTGGTGGTAAGAGATGCATCTTAATCGGACTTTAAAGGAATAGCTTTTTAAAATTATTACTGGGGCATTTTCCGTCAGTTAAATGTGAAACGATGACCAGGAGATGCTTATCATGAGGCCTGCGAGCAGAGGGAAACAGCTACTATGGCTTTGCCGTGTAAAAGTCCTTCAGGAGGCAATAGGGAAGCATTGAGAGACAAAACATAATTTTTGCGTAATTTGCACAACTGTTCGGACTTTTCCAGACAATTGTGTGTACATATAAGACCTCAGCGCTCGTAAAAACAAGCCAACTACAAAAACTGTTTTTCAGGGCCTTTGAGGCACAAGCCTCGTTTCCACAGGTAGCTGTGAACGGATGGAAAAAACGCCCTTAAACAGCTGTTTGCATTGGCGAGATTCAACAGATCGCAAGGCTGTGGCTAGTCTCCATACCATTAACCCATTGCCTGTAAAGTTTACTATGACTTTGATATACTACACTATGACTTTACCATCTATTTTGACATTTTGTAAGACATACTATATTACGACAATTTCTATGACAGTCCTACATAATTACAAAATTGTTTTATGGCATATTATGAGAGCCAGGCTAGCTATTTCCAGTCTTTAAGGTAACCTCCTGGCTGATTCATATTCATCATACTGACATGAATTGTATCGATCTTTTCCCAAAATGTTGAAACTAGTCCTTTTAAGTTACTGATCACACTTGAACATTTTAAACAAAAACACAGGTGTAAATAATTAAGCTTCACCCTTTTTTTTTTTTACCCATATTTTGTAGGTTTTCTGTGTGTCTGACTTTTTCAAACCACGAGTAGATGTCCATCAAGAAGTCAACATCCCACACACAACCCTGCACGAGACCCCAACAAATGGAAACCACTGTGAGAGTCCCAACTAAGCTGAGTGTGGAGGACTACACCTTTCTGCTCCGTCTAAACGCACACCCAGGATCCCAGCTCTCTAGCCTTTATCTCATGCAATTTTTCATCCAATACCCTGCACGGATTTACAGTTCATTCTTACTTCAAGTAAGTCAACTGATGGCATCCCAGAAGAAACCTTTGGAAGCCATACCTCAGGCCTGTTCGTATTTCAAGACTTTATAATTTTAGGCTGTTCTGTCTGCCAATTCTCCTGGAAGGAAAGTGGCGACTACCTGTCGAAGCCTTGTAGATATGCTTAAGTGACTTAAACAGATGTAGGTTAGGGGCTAGAGATATGTAAAGATGGGAACCATTTAGCATGTATTTATCTACTGAGCTGGTGGGAAGACTAAACTGCACGCACCCACTAAAGGGTCTGACCACTGCTAAGAGAGGAGGGCTGGAAACGTGAATGTAATCTTGTTTTGTTCTTGTCCTGACCTGGAGTCAGTCTGCTCAAAGATCAGATTTAGAATCTGTTTCAGGTCGGATCCAGCACCCAGAGAGATGCTGAGTCTCATCACTTTGCTGCCTTAGGTCAAGTGTTAAAGGGCTAATTATAAGAGGAATGTTTGCTTCTCAAGGCTAGAATGTGCTGGAGACTAAAGCTGATCCTAGACCAGAGGGCAACACAGCTTCACATCTGGAGCTGCAGACGCCAGGCCACTGCCGTCATACTCTCCAACCGTCTAACCTTATTTAGTCAAGAAGGAAGCTTGATCTATAACATGTTTGGTTAGAAAGTTGAAGAGTAGACATCTCGTGTTGCCTTTGCTGGACTTTTTACTGCTGCTATCACAGCTCCCTGTGTATCTAAGTAACAAACATCAAGTGAACAGACAATGTTATTCTGTATAATCTGTATGTACAAAAACAAATCACCATACAGGCTTTTACTGACAAAATCGTACTATTTACAAATGTCTCAATAAGGAAAAAAAAAAAAATAGAGGAAAAATAAAGCCATTTTACTTTTTAACATGCACAGAAATGAAACACAAGTGTTTAATGTATTATGTCATGTTTACTTTCTAAACCAGTAATATCAATATAATGTATTATAAACCACTTTGCTCATGTAAGCAGAAATAATAAAAGCATGAATGTTCAATGTATTTTGTCCAAGCAGGTGTATTTCCTTAATGACAAATACTTCCATTTACAGCCACAGTGATTTATATAATGCCGTTCTCACCAGAACATTAATAACAGTTTATGCTCATTTTTGTGAAGAAACAAACTGTTCAGAAAAGTGATCTGAAGGACAAATACATTAAAAGCCAATTTAACTAACATTTTGGGAATAAAAGCACTATATCTGACCCCAGTTTGACAAATGTGAGACTTGAAAAAAGTGATCCATCAGGGTTAAACAACTAAAGTCCAAAACATTTATCCTCCAGTGCTGCCCGTCGTGTTGGAAAGCTGTAATGTCATTATAGGTAGAGACTGGCAGCAAATACAATGTCTCTCTTTATCTTTGTTATTCCTGCAAAGACACAGAAATTAGGATTAAATTAAGCATTTAAGCATTCAGTAGTGTTTCACCTATCAAGGCAAGAATTAATCTGCCAGTTTTCTTCCTGAGTAATTATTTGCACTATAAAAAAGGCCAAAATTACAACAAAAAAAAGTTCCTCACAACATCCCAGTTGTGCAGGAGCCATGAGGTGCTATCTTTAAATGTTGATGTTCAACAACAAAAAGCCCAAAAATATTCAAATGTATTATAAATGACTAAGAAAAGCAGCTTTAACAAATGTTCTGTTGATTAATGGTTTCAGCTGTAATAACACTTGATGTTTCTTACCTTCAGCAAACTTGTTCTCCAGTTCAGTGTTGCCTATGGCCTTGGCTGCAGAACACATTTGCCTCAGGACTTCTTCCAGGCGACGCATGCAGCGAATGATGCTCCCTGTACCAGACAGACACAAATACAGTGTTTAGTGTGTGAGAGAGAATCTTTTTTTAAATGTTATAGTAGTATTCCAGCTTTATTCATACACAACACTGAGTAGCAGAATAAGAGCATCTTGGAGAAATGTAGTGCAACTCCTTACAGGCCCGTAATTTTATCATTACCTAATAATGTCTGTATGCAGTTTGGTACTAATTATGATGAGACAGTGTTTATTTTGTATACTTCCAATTAATTAATTCCAAGTAACTGATTGGTGCCTAGAGAGTTCTTCAGTCAGTGCAATTTGTCAACAGGCAAACATACAACATAAATCAATGAATGAATTAATATATACTAGGACATTCCAAATTTCCTTTGACAAAAATACACAGAAACCCGAAAAATGTGTTAATTTACAAGTATCATCTATTCGCTGACAGCCTCAAGCACATAATACTCCCTCCAGTTTCTCAACTCAACATTACTTTCTTCATTATGATGACATCTAATGTTTTATAGCCGAGGTCATTGTTGGGAGTCTGACAGAAACTATGAGGAGATGGACTTGGAACTGGGTTCAAATCAAGCCATGCATAACAGATCAATCAGTGAGCCTCTGACAGCCAACTGCATATGTGACATTGAAGAAATCAAAAGGTAAAAAAGGTATTCAGATCCTTCACTTGAGTAAAAGTACAAGTATTTTCAAGAACTATATACTTAAAAGTATTAAAAGTAAAAGAACCTAATGCAGAAAAAGGGCTCTGTGACTGATATAAGACTATTGCTGATGCATTGATGTGTAAGTATTACTTTGCTGTTGTAGCGGGTTGAGGTGGAGCTAGTTTTAACTTCTTTATTAGTATTTCAGTTCAGCGCCTCCAAACCACGGTGGGGCCCTTCCAACAATCACAAGACAAATCGAGGGTCTGATATAGAGACTTATCTCCTTTCTTCTATGCATTTACACATAACCTTAGGAATAAAGGGATCCCATAAGTACACCAATCTAATATTAGCTGACATTAATTATATTAGCCTACATGTTTCAGTTTAAAATAAAAAAATAAAATCAATCCATCAATGAGGTCTGCTAAAAAGTTGAAAGGTATTTATTCAATTAATTCTTCTTATCCTGCTTTGGTGGTCAGCAACCAGAGTTTTGCCAGTTACTAACCTACCTAACCATGGATGGACTTTCTTGCACCAAATGCATAAAAGCAATGCATTATGGGTGAACTGCCTTTGTTTTAACTGCAAACCACTCAGACATCTAAAATGTAACAAAGTAATCCTAACTAGACACTGCTTTCCTGGTATTGATCAAAAGCCAAACAAATGTTGATTTAATCTTTAACCATATGCAATATATGAATTTAAAATCTAAATCAGAAAAGTAACTAGCTGTCAAAGTAATTGGGTGAAGTATAAAGTAAAAGTACCTCAACACCTATTATTTTAAGTTCCTGCCAAGTCTGTTGGATATTATTATGAGGACACACCTTCAAAGACGTCAGTCATCTTGCAGATTTGAGCAAACGTGGCACCGTTAGCCCAAGCGTACACCACATCCATCAGGTGAGGCTTGAACTGGTTTAGATAAGTCTCTTCGTCCACCTCCAGCTTGGCGTCGGCAGAAACCTTGGCTATGCGCTTTGCACACTCCTGAACAAAATCAGCAGCATTCACGTTTCCATCAAATTTACAGCTTTAGTGATTAGAAACCAATGGTTTAATTCAGATTGTTTTATGTATTCTCACCTGCATTTGTCTCAAAGGAGCTGCTAGTTGTTCGGTCAATTTTGGCATCTCACTGGCCTGGAGGGCAAAATGGCATTAATATTGTGATAGCAACATTTGTTTTGTAGTCTTCATTTCAAACTACAGGCAAATATGTTGCCATTTAAACAGACTATAGGTAGAAGAAACTGATCTACTCTCCTTCAGTCAAAACTCTCACTTTGCCTAGATATATATTTTTCACATTCAACATTAAAATGAGAAGGAGGAATGAGAATTAAAACATTTGATTCTGCTTGTCGTTGGTGACAAAGCAATTCAGTTTAATGTGCACACTGACTAAATAAAACACAGTCTACATTTATCCATCTTAAGTGGAGAACAAACATGACAGCTGCTTGTTCACTCGGACAGACCCCTCTTTAGACAGAAATTGGTTCTGTTGCTCTGAGGACTATGCTGATGTAGAGCCAAAGAAAAGGTTTGCTAAACCACCTGACACTGGGTTGCCTCATTGAGAGAATGGGCTTCACTAGGAAAGACAAACACACATCAACCTCAAGTTTCTGTTTTGGTTGCCATGCAGCGGAAGGAGCCAAGAATGCGACTGGAGCTTGAGTGTGTGGGATCGGGAATCATCTATTTATCTCGGGCTGAATATCTCTCTGTATAGACAATTAGAGGATTGATATGCGTTTGTGTGTGTTTGTTCGTACATTCTCCTGGAAGACAAAGCAGGACAGCAGGGCGGTGGCTTGTTCGACCGTCAGATCATTGAAGAGACCGTTGAACACCATCTCCGTCAGCAGGAGCTCGTCAGCACTGGAATAGTTATCAGATGATATTTTATTACTTTATCAAAATGAGCTGATACTTGCTCAAACAACAAACTGAGACTTTGGGGTAAGAAACGTTAGGTTTAAGCCACAAACCTCTGCTCCATGAAATCAAATTGACTTTCCTAAATCTCCATTTTTATCAAATCCTCGTGTTCTGCTCATTAGCTTATCCAGGAAGCAGTTTCACATTCAGACAGCAGCTGTATGTGGATTAGGACTAAACAATGTGAGGGAAATATGCTATAACATTATTGAATATCACAATAACGATATTACTTGCGATAAATAAACAATATTAAAGTGTACTCAGTTCTGATCCTTTTAGTATTCTGCTGAAATACAACAGATTAGTTGTTAAATTTAAAACTAATGAAAGGAAATTGATATGAATGATAATATAAAGTGCAGTTTTCTACAGATGTGTCTTTCACGATATGTTGCACAATATATCGCAATCTTTTGCAATGTGTATTGTGCAGCCCTAATTGATTGACGTTCCCCCAAAAAAAAAGCCTGAGTCATCAAACACAGCTGCCGAATTTGGCTATAAGCTAAAACAATTGCTGAGTCAACTGGCTTAAAAAGGCTTAGCCATTATGTCAGAAACCACACTTCTTCAGCAAACAAATGCAAATGGTGTGCTGGGTGTGGCGCCGTCCTTCCCTACCTGCTAATTTCACAGGCCACCCGTCCTTTCATCTCGATGACATCAGACGGACTGGCAAAGCCGAGGCGTCGCAGAACTCTCTTCCTGCACTTCAGCTTGTCCATCTGCAGGACGGTCCGAGCCTTTTTTAGCTCTCGTTTGGCCGTCCGTACGTCTGCTGCGATCTGAACACACACACACACACACACACTTAATGTAAAATTGGAGAAGCTTCCCTGGGGTTTCCAAAAAACACTTTAAAATTATTAAAAGTACTGTGATACTACCAGCTGTTTTGTGGATGAGATCTGTGACATTTAAAACACTAGATCTATCATAGTGAAGGAGTGGAAACATTTTAGTTATCTGTAAACAGATGTTCCTCTACCTGCTTATCTGTCCTCAGCAATGTCCATTATCCGCTTTAACCTTTACCCCTCAAGATTACAGCACACCTCAGAGCCAAAGAAGCCAACACATTTCACCAGCATGGTTTATTATTACTCAAACAATTCGG
Organism: Percina caprodes; assembly: GCA_013375575.1. NCBI lineage: Eukaryota > Metazoa > Chordata > Actinopteri > Perciformes > Percidae > Percina > Percina caprodes. The sequence continues at coordinate 2,498,378 of JABXJD010000073.1, forward strand.
AGGAATTATAGCCTAGATTCTATTAACTGGTGGCTGTAAGTGAGATAGTGAAAAAATCTATCATACAAGGTTGAAGGTTTAGATGTTTTGGTGCTTGTGCTCCCTGATGAATGCTGAGAAAGCATCAAACACCACAAAAAAACAAGCATAAAAGTGTTTAGTCATGTCAAAATCAAATTAGTACTGTGAAGGCCAAAGCAGAGGTCAGCCACACAAATGAGATCGATCAGCTGCAGAGACTCTGCCAATCCAACATAAAGTAATCCAGTTTAAACTGCACTGTATACCCTATCATTTAACAACACACACAAGGCCACAGAGGGATGTAAATGTTTATGCAGATTGTCAAACATGGTCTGGTTTGCATGGAACAGGACATAATATCTACCTATGTCGATTAGGTTTAAAATTTTATTTTGAAAAAAGGTACATGTTAACACCTCTGGAATTAGAATGCCTATTTTTCCTAAGATACTTAAGGTGTTGCCAATATATTATAGGGCTGTGTGTTCTAAAGTTGAATTCATATGGTTTCTTGTAAAAGGGAATGTTCAGTGTTCTAACAAGTGTAGCAACTGTTTTATTTTACTAATTGTATGTGTTGCATTTTTCACTCTCTACTTATTTTTGCTCTGGACTTTTCCCCAAAGATATGCATTTTCTTTGCTCTGTTAACTTTTGGAGTTTTTTTGCAATGCTACCAGCATGACTCAATGGCTAGCGCTGTTGAGTCCACAACTTTGGGTCCAGACCGAATTATCTGCACAACTACTGAATGAATAACCACGAAATCTTGTACAGACAAAAACCTGCGAAGCTAATGACATTCCCATCATGCCCATTGGACTTTGTGCTTATTATCAAATGTTAGAATGCAAACACAAATTTAAGATGGTGAACATGGTTAACCTTTCACCTGCATCAGCACGTTAGCATTGTTATTGTGAGCGTGTTCCAATGCTAGCAATAGCATCCAGCTCAAAGTACAGCTATGCCAAAATATAACTTTAAAGCCACAAAGCATGGCTGTAAACTTATACTCTTATTGCTATATACAGTATGTGACATCCAGCTACTTTTAACAAGTTAAACCTGAATGCATTTGTATTTTTATGTTTAAGAACTAATGTTTGACTTAATTTTAATGAATAAATCTGGTAAGTAGAAGAGAATTGTGTCGAGACATGTAAATAGCAGGTCTGCTGTTAAGCTTGCACTGGTAGAGTGCAGTGTTGAGTCCAGAATGGCTAACATATAGCATGTAGTTACTTTGCTCATGATGTATACAGGCGCAGAAAACATTTATGCAAGAGACCCTGTACAGAGTTTGTTTTTGAAAGAATATTTTTTTTCCTCGCTTATGTGATCTGTCAAAGAGGTTTTTTTGTTATCTGACCTATAACTCAGGGTGAGGTCCTCTAGGATAATGTCTTTGCTTTCTTCCTGTGTTTGTCTGTATGAGTGTGTATGGCCAAAGCTGACGTGTCTGGCAGGAAAAGACAATGGAAGGTCACGAATTGTGATCTAAAAAAGGTAGCCAATGAAGATAAGAAAGATCCAAGTAGTTTTTAATATTTCAATCGTAAAAAAATAAAATTGTCTACTCTGTTTATATGGTTTCAGTAAGGTTTGACATTTAGCGGGGTTTTCTATGGCTTTAAATTCCACAAGCTGAAAGACAAACAGTTTCTCACCAGAGCTTTCTTCTCACAGAGAGAATACACAGATTCCAAGTTGGGGTCACTGTGCATGGGGTGGGAGTACATGCGGTGCTCAAAGGCCTCCACTTTCTGAATAACTTTCTTCAGTGCAGGGTCTTTGATGCCCATGTCATCTATGGGGTCGAGCAGTGGAATGCCATCTGGGAAACGTTTCTGCACCTCCTGCAGACAAAATGTTTGGAGGCAAGGAAAAGAAAGAGCAACAATTTACATAATCATTGCAGTTGAGTTCTACCAGTTTCATTATCTTTGTTTCAACATGGCTGCATTTTGTACCTGTATAGACTTGAGCATGAGCTGTCGGTTGTCAAAGGGCCTCAGGTCTTTGGGGATGTAAAGGCGAACAGAGCTGATGGAAGTCAGGAGATGGAGCATCACTGGGACCACCTGGACAAAAACGGTTAGAGTTATATTCAGCCTGACTACAGATATATGTAGTCATATTTGTGTATGTAATGTGCAAGTGTGTGTTTTCTGTACTTGTTGCACCTACCTGCATTTCTCCAGTCTCCCCTGGAGCAGCAGGTTTAGCAGCCTCAGTCGCAGCATCTTTTACACTGTCCTTACTGCAGTGGACCAAAACTTCCACCACATAGAGCGGCTCAGAGTCTGTACTGGTCTAAATGGGAAAATGCACATTAGTCACAGCCACATGTAAATTGACTCACATACATGTGACACCATGACACCAATTTACCTTCACGTTAGACTTCTTGCAAAAGTTTACAACAACTCCCCAGCCAAAGTCAGCATCTTCATTTTTTACCTGCATAATAAAAAATAAATACATTCAATAACATGTTGAAATTAATAATTTTTGTGCCGTCATTAAACTGAGTGTGTGAAGCTCTACCTTGACAAGTCGTCCAGGCTGCAAGAAGGGCAAGCAGTATTTGGGTTTGTGGGTGAACTCTTGTATCTCTTTACCCAGTTTGGCCAGCTGCTGTCGGATTTTAAAGTAAGTGACCACACCGTCTTCATTGGGAATCTCAATGCTGTGGTACTGCTCCTCATAATTTTTAATTTCTGCACAGAAACAAAAAATCAGCAATATGATAAATATGATAAAGTTCAAAGTAGAAGTAGGCCACTACAGGAGAGGAAATTATATATACATTATACATTTCTTGATAGATTTCTGCACATTGACCTCTTGACATGGAAAATAATTAATACCAGACACTTATTAATGAACAATGTCATAGTTATGGTATCATTGTCAACATGAAGTCACACAACTGTGTTTGTTTTAGTCTTTAGCATACCTCAAACAGAATTGTTTGCCATTTCTAAATGATAAGACAAAAAAATGATATACAGTCTCTGTGAAGCTGTCAAGTAAGATTAACCTTTGACAGCTTTTGCCTCTGCACAAATCAGAGAAATCTGAAGAATGTGCTAATCGAGTATACAGACATCACTGTATTAGTAAAATCTGGAGTTTCTCTACAGGTTATTTACTCATCCATCCAAGAGTGTGCTGTAGTGAATATGAAAAATGCTTACTCTCCACAACACCAGGCAAAGCTCTGTAATGTTGGAACTGGTAGAAAGACTTCTCCAGCATGTACTCTGGGTTGATCTCCTCCACACGCAGCAGGTTGAGCACCATGTTGTAGGTCAGGTGGAATGCACTGTTCAAAGGGTCGGCTGAGCCCTGCACAGCAAAATAAAAAATAAAAAAACACAGAGCATTAAAATAAACATGAAAAAAAAAGAACTGCTTTCATTATAATAATATAGAGCTGTGGTTAACTATGCGTTTTTACAAAAAATGCCAAGAAGGTATGAGGTCTAAATAAATGAAAACTGATGTCACTTTCCCCAAATAAAAAACAGATTTTGCAATCACAATCTCTAGAAACCCAGATATGAACAAGAGATTCTCCAAGACAACTGGGAGTTAAGGAGTCACTTCTTGCCATTTCCATTCAACTGTTCACACAAAGAGAGACAGTTTCATTGATGGGATAGTTGGACTATTCTTGTGAAAGAAGAATGTGTAGACAGCACTGAAGAGGCTTGCAAAGATGTGATTGATAAATAGCAATTCAAAATAACCTCAACTTGTATGTAAAAATAAAACCAGCGTAGGTAGCAGCAATAATCACTACACCTTCAGTAGCTGTTTGCCCACAGCTGGACTCATCTTCTCGTCCACCATGAAAATAACAATTCCCCTGTCGTCCATTCCTCTCCTACCGGCTCGCCCGGACATCTGGATGTACTCACCTGACGTTATCTAGACCACATGAAAACACACAACACATTAAGAAAAGAGACATTAGTTAATGAATCCTTCTTTGTACCTGTAATATTATGTCTATTTGTGCATGTGTATTGTGTAGTACTTAGCCAAGTATCTGCAATAGTAACACAAAAAAATAAGTGATTGTGAGGACAAGACTGAACCAGTTTTCCATAAACCTCTGGGGACTATCTGTGCATCACAAATGGTTCTGATTAAACTCCAGATATCTACTGGTCTTTGAGCAATAAAATTGAAAAAAAAGAGACTGATAAGATTATTTTTATGTCGAAATGATCTGATGTCATGGGATCAGCTCTTGATTTGAAACAGTGCGTTTCAGGAATGAGACTCATGTGTAATCGAATGTGTAAGTGCCTGCGTGGAGCTTTGGCAACATCAGAGGCACCAGATGTTCCTGATGAACCTCTTGGAGAGCAGTTTCCTTCTCTCTCACATTCTCTTCAAGCCTTTGTGTATGCGAGCTGGAAAGCCATGTGTATGAAGTGAGGATGAAGGGTGCTTCTAAGAGACGGCAGCTCCACACACGCAGACACAAACAATACGTGGCTGTTTATGTGGCAGTGCAAGCTGCAGGACTTGAAGACCTTATAAAGGCCTCAGAGCAACACACTGTTTGACAACTCAACACAGGCCAGAGCAGTTGTTGTAAAAAGATAGCACAGTTTAGGAAGTCTTACTACTCTAGTGGCTACTCATTGAAGACCACAGTAAGAGGGAGATTAGCTTTGCAGCCCCCCTCAAAAGGCAGAAAAACTTTTCCAAGGATGGATGCCTAGTTTACATAAACAACTTTTTGGGCTCCTCTTCCCACTTATGTGTGCCAAAACCACATCTATGGAAATTACAGCTCCACAACATAACTTAGTTGTTAGGATGCTGCATGTCTTTATTGACTTATGTGACATTAACTGTGTTGAGTGTGCTCTTACAAAGCGGTGATTCTTGCCATCAAATTTACGTGCGCTGGTGAAGAGCACAGTGCGAGCCGGCATGTTGATGCCCATGGCAAATGTCTCTGTAGCAAACAGGGCCTGAAATGAGAAAACCAGCATAATGACTTCATCAATCCATCTTAAAAAGGTGTCCTGGGGAGTTTTCTTGTAAACAAACAAATGTATGTTTGCATTCAGTGTTTCTTACCAGAAGACTTTGCGTATGTAATAACATGTTACATGTGTTTTGTTGTTCATAAAACATCTGCAAAGGTGATTTCTAAAGTCCAAAAAGTTCACTTCAGACCCTTACGCCTAGCTACAAGCTTCTGAGGACTTATAAGCCATATAACTAATAAAGGCTTTAAATCTACATGCTCCTGCTCCAATATGTGTGTGCTTGAAGATTCTAATCAATCATTTTAAAAGTTATGTTGTTTATATCCATGTTTGCTTGCTAGCAGTCTTCTTCCCTGCCTGTTGCTGCACAGCGCTAACAGTGCTAAAAACATTGACAAATTTATTTTTTGAGTTTTATATCAATTCTCAACATTACAGCTTACTTTTTTATTATGTACACAATGTTTAAATTCAAGCATAATAAAAACTACCTTTGTGAAGTAAGATAAACATTCCTTGGTCATCCTTACAAATCAAGTAATTCTGCTGAGGGATGAATCATATTTGTTTAAATGTGTTTTGATGAGCTTCTTGATGCAGAGACAGGCGTACCTTGATCAGGCCTTCAGAGAAAAGGATCTCTATGGTCTCTTTCAGGATGGGCAGCAGGCCTCCATGATGGATTCCTATCCCCCTCTTCAACAACGGCAGCACATGCTCCACCTTACAAATGCAAAGACCGTTGATAGGCCAATTAGCGTTGCGTTTGTTTATCAAAAGGTTTAGTGACAAATTCACCAGTTGGCTCATAGGATCACACTCATCAGCAGCAATGAAAAAGCATATAACCCTCCAAGTGGAATAGTGTGATGTTTGGTTGGCCTTGCTGTTGCTCTTGCCTCAACACGGCTGGTTTTTATAATGTGACTCAGCTCAGCATGGTAGAATAAAAGGAGCACAGGGTTTGAGTCCATGTTGACATTATATGTGCAGCTATTTACGTTAAGGCAGTTTAACTGTCTTCTCTTAGCAGAAAATTATTCTTAAAGTCAAGCTGAGGGCTGTTTTGCTGGGCTTTTACAAGGTGGCAGAGCTGGGTTCAAAAACAGGAGTAAGACCTATGATGGTTATTAAAAAAAATTGTACACAAGTTGTGGGGAAACAGAGTGAGTTCAGTCCTCCTCACCTGAGGGAGTTTCTTGTCTTCGTCAGAAAGACAGTCCACTGCGTTGTTGAAAACTTCCTCCACCAGACGTTTTTCATCATCTGGAACAAACAATGCATTTCTTAATGTCTTGACATAGCTCTTCAGAAAGCACACAGCCATGTCTTACATACTGAACACCACCCCCACCACACACACACACACACACACACACACACACACACACACACACACACACACACACACACACACACACACACACACACACACACACACACACACACACACACACACACACACACACACACACACACACACACACACACACACACACACACACACACACACACACACACACACGTTGTTTCAAATATAATTCGTCTTGGTGTGTGTGGTTAATGTGGAATAACGGAGAGAGATGTTTTTAGAGAACTGCTTGCAGGGAAAGTTTAACCACCCAGGGATTAAGCAAACAAATGCTTCAAGTCTGCATTAACTCTAGATTTGATCAGATTTTGTAGCCATATGTTTCAACAAAACAGTTTCTCTAATTAACATTTTGTAGAATTTATTATTCAGTTTTTCCAAAACATTTACAAAGATTTATATTGTTCAAATGAAGACTGAGGTTTATTACAAAAACAATCAATGTCTGGAAAGTGCGGGAATGCTGCCACATGTTAAACCAACATTTTATTATTGTAACCGGTTGTATATTAATGTACCACAGTGCCGCCACCAGTGTCTTATTATTAAGCTAATCACATGATGTTGTTTACTGTGGCTGGTTAGCCATCTCTGTGTATATGTGTCCATGTGGAAACTTAGTCACAGGGCTTTCTTTATTCTTAAACCATTCTTGGAAGCCTTTGTCTTATGAGCCTGTGCTAGTCAGAAACTTCCACAAAGTATGATGGCCCAGTATTTATTATTAAAGTCAAATGACTTCAGTGTCAACAGGACTTATTTTAATGGTTTACAAACAAAGAAATACCACAGACAAAAACACACTGGAGCAAACGTCAAAAGCCCAAGCTAAATCCATGGCTCCAGTAAAACAGCCTGATATAAAAATGTTCAGTCAAAACATTAAACAAGTCTAATAAAGCTCCACTTGCGGCCCCTAGAGGCTGCAAAACACACTAACACACACTCTAGTGCCATTCAATCAGCAAGCCAGAAGTTTCAAGTTTGCCCTGAGGGTGGGACCAAAGGGAACATTAGAGAACATCCAAAAAGTAGAGTGTTCAACTTCTGAGGAGCGTGATTGTATTCAGAAAATTCCATGGAAATCTGCCCCTGATGTTTCTTATGTACAACTAGAAAAATTGTTCTGGTGATGGTGGTAAAAGAAAGAACAAAAGGTTGCCAAAAACATAAAGATACTTATATTCATAGAAAACGTCATGGCAATCTGGTGAGAAGTTTTACACAAGAAGATCAGTTCTTGGGTTGGGTTGATTTCTGGTTTCACTGATCACATGTCCCAGACTAAACTAATTTGACTGTATGCAAACCAGTTGAACCGGCATTTGTCACTATAACAACGTTGTGCTTGTTTTGTAGAATGTTCATGTTTTTTGGGGTTAGGAGACAATATAGGAGCCTGAAAATCCAGACCCAAATACGAAAGATTAAGGGTCTGGCATTAAGTAATGAAAGTCGCCCATCTCGTGGGGCGGCACCAAGCGTGCCTTTGAAAATCTCACTGCATGCAATTGGATAACACTATGACCAATCACAACAATACACGGGGTGACGTATCCAGGACTACATACGCTTAGCCACCAGCGGAGCTAACTGGTAGTTTAAACTGCTCGCCTCTGGCCCGCCTATATCAGATACACCAAAGCAATTGGTGCAGCCAGGAAACAAGTGCTCTTCACTAGAGAGAACGGGTCCCTATGAGTTTGTAAATTACATAAAGAAAGTAACTGCAAATGGTTAAGTAATAATTTTGCCAGCCATTAATTATTATTATTATCTTTTTAAAATCACATTTTCTCATGAAAGCTAATTTGTCTTTAAACTAAACATGTTGATAGAATAATTGACTCCTTAAATCAAATTATTTTAACTCGAGCAAATTCAAATTGTGCTCTCGCAAGAACTCTGGATTTCCAGGTTAACAATATAGGGCAGTTGCAAAGAAAACTAAAACTGCACCGCATATATGCAAACATTTCAGATGTCAAGCATGGATGTATAATAATAATAATAATAATAATAATAATCAAGCCGACAAAATAGGTGAGCTAAAAAAGACGTGAACACTATAGACTGTAGAAAAAAATTAAAAAATAAACAAACACTGCAGAGGTTCATTGCTGCCACCAAGTAGACAGTACTCACTACACTCTAATTTTGGGATCTGAACAGTCTCACTTGAGCGGTTGAGTCTAGCGAGACACTTAGTGGTGTAATATAATGTCTTCTGTTACACATTTGTAGTCCTCAAGCTAAAAATGCAATCATCAATTTTCACCATTCTTTTTTTAAAAGCTGTCTTTTGCAAGTCATCCAACTTTATGAAAGTGTAATACTGCTGGAGTTCTCCTTTAAGTCAACACATTATCCTCTGTGTAGCATAAACACCAAAACCAAACTATGTGATGAGTAATTGCTGAAATCTAGACTCTGGACCCAACTGCTGGTTGGACATTTTTCATCAACCTACGGCTCTGTCCTTACATGGCAAACACAACTGTAAGGATGCTGTACAAAACTTCCACTGCTGCTGCAGAACAGCATCCCAACAACACAATCTGGCTCTATGTCCCCCTGCCTTTGTATGGTCCGACAAAAACTTGTCCCCTGACTCCAACACAGATCTTCCATTCCACAAACACTGCCACATGTGTCACAGCACAGAGTTGGAAGGAAAAGAGAAAGGGGACTGTGTTTAGTGTACATAAAAACAGACTGAGAATAATATATGGAAGAAATAAAAAATAAAAAAAGTAGAGAGGGAATGTGGGGTGAGTAGGTGGTTGTCAATGAGAGAAACCAGGACAGCCATGCGGCTCTCTCTCCTCATTATAACCCACCTACTCACTCAAACAGAGGTTAGCTACTCCATAACACCAACATCTTGCCTACAAATGTGCTGGTTGAACAATCTGGCTTCTCAACTGTTTGCTAGAGAGAATTAGTCCCTATGAGTTTCTAAATGACAAAGAAATAAACTGTAAATGTTTAAGTAATAATTTCAGCCATAAAAAAAGAGAAATCACATTTTGTCTTGATAGCTCATTTGTCTTTAAACAACTAAACATGTCGATAGAAAATTGACTCCTTTACAAATCAAATTTGAACAATTTTCCCCAATCAAGTGAAATGTTTTTCAGTCTAATGAAATTAAACAGTTAAAGAAAACCCTCGAAACACATGAAACTGGCGTAAATGAGAAATTATCTTTGGCAATTTTATATCACTCACGCACACACACGCACACGCACACACACACACACACTTTCAGTGTTGGAAGAGCTCAGCATTAAACAAACCTCGTGTTTTTGAAACCAAGCTGAGGGAGGTAAATGTTTCCAAGTAAGACTTCATAACCATGTTTTATTTCACTGAAAAAGGCTGAAGCAGGTGGATATGAGCCAAGCTCAACCTACTGCTGGATTGTCTCCCATCGTACAGAGATTTGTCCTCATGAAGCAACTTCACTTTTTCACTGGACCAAACAACAGCACCAGCTGTGCAGCCACAATAAGCCACATTCATGGCACTCACGCAGTGGGGAGGATTCACTCAGCTCCCACTTGCCAACAATTTAGCATTTTGGTGAGCGGTTTTGCTTGCCCAATTCCAACTCCCTTCCTAATGCTCACAGCAATTTGTCATAAAATGTATTTGCTTTGGCATTTTAGGGTGCAAAGACAATATGCTCACCAACTCTGAATCTAACCATGAATATGATCATTTAAATCAGTTCAGTTAAATGTGCTGATAGTGTTACTTTATATCTGAACATTCGACAATTAAACAACGTGGCTTAATTTAGCTTATAACAGGTACATAATGTCAAGCTGACATTTGATCACTTACTACTGGCGAATAAACAGCTAGGATTATTATATGCCTAAACCCAGGGTGTCAAATGTCTTTTTGTCTCTTAAAAAAATGTCTAACGATTATTGGATTAAGAAAATAGTTGCCGATTTAACGCCTGTTGATCCACTAAATAATTGATTGACTTATTGTTGCAGCTCTAGAAAATATCTTTAGAATATAAAACGTAAGTCCATGAAGTTGGTGGACTACGAATTAAGATTGTCAACACAACTCAAAACTCATGTGCATTGTCACATCTGGAAAATATTTCAACATTATCAGAGTCAAATCAGTGCCTTGTAAACACAAAAATTGTTGATCTACATCATGCTTAATCAGCTTGACCTGCAATATGCCCTCACTTAGTTTAGCCAAAAGAAGAAAATGGTTATGATCGCATGCCAAAAACAAGTAACCTACCATTAATCAATCAGGGTTTGACATAAACCTTGAACTGTACACGTCACAAAACCACTAGGACTAATGTATATATTTAAAACTACAAAAGTACTTGCAGAAGTATTACATAGTGCTAAGTCATTCTTGACTTGCTAAATAACCACTCATATTGTAAATCTCTATAGTGACAAGCCAAGCGTAGGTTTAGAGTGACAGGTCGGGGCTGATGCCAAAAATCGCAGGGATAGCAGGAGACTTCACGAACCGAACATGACCGTGGTGTAATCCGCGTCATGTCCTGTCTCCTGCACGCTATAGGGAGACATAGGGGTCTTTAAATAAAGTTTAACAGTATAGGACGTTAATTCATGTTTATTTTGTGATGTGTGGGTACGTAGATCTTTTAAAATGCATGTTTTTGTTCAAATAAATGTACCTATAAAAGTTGTAATGTCTTCCTTTGTATTGGTTTGCCCTCTTGTGAACATAGTGTGCAAAAATAGATATTCAAATATTTTTAAGTACTTTTTTTAGAAGGAATATTCAAACGTAATTTTTGGGCAATTTGGACAGCCCTGCTTAGTATGGCAGCAGAAATACACATACCTCTGTTAAAGTCCAGTTTGGCTACCTGTAGAGCGTAGGCCTCACATTCTTTCTTGCTGAAGCTGAAAATGATAACAGGCTGGAAGTTCCTCTCCATGATCATCTTCACAATCTTGAACACGCTGGATGGACCTAAGGAAATCCTACATGTGAGTATAAATGAAATTTAACCCACACACACACACACACGCATGCACACGCGCACACACCCACCTCTAGTGCCTCCTTTCCGTCGGTCCCACTTGCTCCCTCCACTGCCCCCTGAATCCCCTGCATCTCTCAGCACTTGCATAGCCGTGTTGAAATTATCCTCTCTGAAGTCTCCCTGAAAAGAAGCAAAACGCAGTCAGACGTTATGTATCATCTATGGGATGCATTGACTGGTCCTGATGGATTCTTCCAAAATTAGGAGACAGATAAGCTGATATGAGAGCCGACACATCCTATTTTTGTCTAGTCTGACTTGTATAGGATTAATTAGCCAACTCTCTTTCATAACTCAGTTTGTAGGTGTCCTTACATTCTCATCAACAACTAGGTGGAGTCCATCGCCCCCTGATGGGAAGATGTAGTGTTGCAGTGGAGTGGGACGGTAGTCTGTGTAGACTACATGGCATGGCTACAGGAGACATGACAGAAACACTTAATTAATTAACACAATAGAAAAAGACACAAGTACGATCCTGATACTTACATACAGACATAAGTATCACCATCTCATATTACATACAGGAGGAGGTAGAGTAACCTCTATGATTACAATATATGCCAGTATAATATTCTACCTGCTTATGTAGGTGACAAATCCACTCAGCAAACTGCCTGGCATTGGGGATGGTGGCTGACAAGAAGACGTAATGCACATTGTCAGGAAGAAGAATGATGGTCTCCTCCCATACCACACCACGCTCTGAAATGTACAGAAAGCAGAAGGATTTGTTACTAGCAGAAACCTGTTTGTGTACTTAACCAAAACCTTTTGCGGTTTACTCGTACAAAACTTTCTTAACCAAGCAAACTTTAAATTGCTCGTTCCAACCTGATGAATGCCACTTGTTCACGAGGAGTGCTTTAATGAGATTTGAACATTAGCAAATCACTGGGCCTAAAATTGCCATATTTACCATTTAGTTTGTGGGCAAATTTCATTTACAAAAATGTTACCAAAAGTAAAAAGGAAGAATTTCACACTATATTGCTAAATTTGTCGACATTTAGCAGCATTAGAAGTTGTATTGAAAGATCTGAGAATATAGAATATTTTAACAGGGGTGACAAAGATGTGAACCGCCTAAGGGGGTCTGGGGGCATGTCGAGTTTGCCTCCCTGAATAATACAGCTGCCAACAATGTGTCATCAGAGCAGAGCTGTGCAGTGACAGAAACCAGCTAAAAATATCTTTGTTGTTTCCTAACAACTACTCAACGGTAGAACTTTCTGTGCTGAAATATGCCAATAGAAAGTGCCATTATACTAGCAATTCCTTCACATCATACTAGTGTTCCTTGTCCCTTGGAGAAAGGAATACTATCTGTGCATGACTTGTACAACACTCAGGACCACTCATGAATTTAGTTTGTACTCAAGAAGTGTAAAGACATAATTGATGAATGCAACAAAATATCCTAAATTATCTTATGTGCCACCTAAGAATAAATCGGCTCATATGACTGGGTCTTGCCTGAGGCACGATGATCCAAACTACACTGAAGGACAGTTAGTCAATAGTGTGCAGTTTGTATTCTGTACTCACCTGCATCTCTCATGTAATGGATCTCGTCAAAGACGACCCACGCCACCTCCCTCATGATCTCAGAGCCTCTGTACAGCATGCTCCTCAGGATCTAGGAGAAATGCAATTTATTGTGTCAGAACGACCTCTCAATGCTGTTTCTGCTCCCAGCTACACACTGAACCTGCAGCATACTTTCCAAACACCACCTGCCAATAAAGGTAATATTTGACAAATCTAATAATAACCCATTTTTCATACATCTTACCTCTGTTGTCATGACAAGGCAGGATGCGGTGGGGTTTATGGTGACGTCACCAGTCATCAGTCCCACATCCTGGAACTCTTCGTACATCTCTCTGTACTTCTGGTTGGAGAGGGCTTTGATGGGGCTGGTGAAGATCACTCTCTGCTTCTCTCTAAGGGCCAGTGCAATGGCATATCTACAACAAGACATAAGCAATTGATTAACATGACCATAGTTAAGAACTAAAAGTAAATCTAAATTTTTAAACCAATGTTTCACCTAAAAGATCATTATGATTGCTGTCAACCTGGGCATTTTGCTACAAAGAAAAATGCATTCCTGACTTGCACTTTTAGAGATGTAAGCACCTCTCCATTTGTTTGGGAGTACAGGTTCCTAAAACTGCAGGGCACCAACTCAATCCCTAACAGCTAAATACCGATGTTGACCAAACAAGTACATTTAATAAAGAAAAAGTAGTAGTTTAAACTTGCATGAGATCATAGGTGGAAGAAGTAAAAATATCTATTTGCTCTCCTTACTGTGACAGTCATATTTCTTTGTACTTTTTTGAGTAGGGCATTTTGTCGCCTAAAGGTGCTCCTTAACTTAATAGTTATATCGGATCACATTTCCAACATCATTATATATCCCCACACCCCTTGGAACAGTACATGGGTACATTCGACTGAACTACTATTTTACTTTAAAACTTTCTCAAAAATGTCAACTTTATAGCACTTCAGAGTAGGGCTGCACGATTATGGCCATTATTATTTTTGATAAATATTGTGATCACGATTATTTGTTGATTTTAACCAAAAAAATGTATTGTCACATAGGCTGTTCATAACTGCTTTCACATCTATATTATGTTACAATCTTCTTATGTTGAAGTTGTATAGACATACAGCTGCAACACACGTAAATGAAAATTAGCTATCTGAAATATATATACAGTGGTGTGAAAAAGTGTTTGCCCCCTTCCTCATTTCCTGTTCCTTTGCATGTTTGTCACACTTAAGTGTTTCGGAACATCAAACCAATTTAAACAATAGTCAAGGACAACACAAGTAAACACAAAATGCAATTTGTAAATGAAGGTGTTTATTATTAAAGGTGAAAAAAAATCCAAACCATCATGGCCCTGTGTGAAAAAGTGATTGCCCCCCTTGTTAAAACATACTATAACTGTGGTTGTCCACACCAATTTCTCTAGCCACACCCAGGCCTGATTATTGCCACACCTGTTCACAATCAAGGCATCACTTAAATAGGAGCTGCTTGACACAGTAAGGTCCACCAGAAGATCCTTAAAAGCTACACATCATGCCGAGACCCAAAGAAATTCAGGAACAATTGAGAAAGAAAGTAATTGAGATCTATCAGTCTGGAAAGGGTTATAAAGCCATTTCCAAAGCTTTGGGAATCCAGCGAACCACAGTGAGAGCCATTATCCACAAATGGCGAAGACATGGAACAGTGGTGAACCTTCCCAGGAGTGGCCGGCCGCCCAAAATTACCCCAAGAGCGCAGCGACGACTCATCCAAGAGGTCACAAAAGACCCCACAACAACGTCCAAAGAACTGCAGGCCTCACTTGCCTCAGTTAAGGTCAGCGTTCATGCCTCCACCATCAGGAAAAGACTGGGCAAAAATGGCCTGCATGGCAGAGTTCCAAGGAGAAAACCACTGCTGAGCAAAAAGAACATCAAAGCTCGTCTCAATTTCTCCACAACACATCTTGATGATCCCCAAGACTTTTGGGACAACATTCTGTGGACCGATGAGACAAAAGTGGAACTCTTTGGAAGGTGTGTGTCCAAGTATATCTGGCGTAGAAGGAACACTGCATTTCATAAAAGAACATTATACCAACAGTAAAATATGGTGGTGGTAGTGTGATGGTCTGGGGCTGTTTTGCTGCTTCAGGACCTGGAAGACTTGCCGTGATAAAAGGAACTATGAATTCTGCTGTCTACCAAGAGATCCTGAAGGAGAATGTCCGACCATCTGTTCGTACTCAAGCTGAAACAAACTTGGGTTCTGCAGCAGGACAATGATCCTAAACACACCAGCAAGTCCACCACCGAATGGCTGAAGAAAAACAAAATGAAGACTTTGGAGTGGCCTAGCCAAAGTCCTGACCTGAATCCTATTGAGATGTTGTGGTATGACCTTAAAAGGCTGTTCATGCTCGAAAACCCTCTAATGTTACTGAATTAGGACAATTCTGCAAAGATGAGTGGGCCAAAATTCCTCCAGGACGCTGTAAAAGCCTCATTGCACATTATCGCAAACGCTTGGTTGCAGTTGTTGCTGCTAAGGGTGGCCCAACCAGTTATTAGGTTTAGGGGGCAATCACTTTTTCACACAGGGCCATGATGGTTTGGATTTTTTTTCACCTTTAATAATAAACACCTTCATTTACAAATTGCATTTTGTGTTTACTTGTGTTGTCCTTGACTATTGTTTAAATTGGTTTGATGTTCCGAAACACTTAAGTGTGACAAACATGCAAAGGAACAGGAAATGAGGAAGGGGGCAAACACTTTTTCACACCACTGTATATATATATATAATTTTTTTTTTTTTAAATGTATCTCTGAGAAAGCTCCTTCACTTGTTTAACAATAACTGATTAAAAGAGCTAGGGAGAGAGAGTGAGTGCTACTCACAGAGAGACGGCTGATCATTATGAACGGGTCCAGCACGGGTCAAATGGCGGATACACACATCGTGTGTATGAAATGTCTGTATTGTCACTGCGCTGCATTTTTATGAACTATGATATTCTGGCCATGGGTCACATCTCTTGCCCAGGTCCAGCAGGCTCCATCTCACACGCTATTACTCTACCAACTGAAGTTAGTTGCATTCAATAACTTCTTCTGTGTTTTTCGCCGTGGCGGCAAACCCTGGTACAAATACAGGTTTGCCCCTCATATTTAACAATATACAGCTGTGTTAATAACAAAACTGTGGACAAATGTCAGAAGTGTGGACCGGCGCTGTGTGGCCGGGCTGCGCGGCGAGTAAGAGGAGAGAGAGTAGAGGAGAGATCCAACACAGACACGGCTTAACAGAAGAAATGGGCCATGTAACGCAAAATGAAACCATATCCATATAACAACATTGCAGCGGATGCGAGGACATTAGCACCGGTGCGTCCTAGAAGAGCTAACAGCTAACAGACGCTAACTAGCACTGGTTACTGCTGTTGTCTGAAAAACAACACAGATGGGACAAAATGTTGTGTTTACTGGTAAACCTTGAGACCACCGTATAACCGACTGCTATCTGTTGAATTTTCCTCCCGTTACTCTGTCCTCTGTGACTGTCTCCATCTAGAAACTAAGCTGCGCGGTGCAGGAACAACTCTGACTGGCTCATGATCAGACAGTGGTTTATGGAGCGGTAGATGCGCTATGCAAAAAAACCCAGAGCATTCTATGAAATGATGCTTATAAAAAAAAAAAAGAAGAAAAAAAAAATCGCTCGATCACGCAAATTTGATCGTGGAAAGTCAAAATCGTGATCGCGATTAATATTCGATTAATTGTGCAGCCCTACTTCAGAGTCCAGCTAACTCAATTCTATCTTATATCTGAGTAAAAACAGTGATTATACAGGTGCCTTGACATGTATCAATGTTCCTGTCTTTTTTTTTTCATAAACTGTTTATACTTATCTGTCTTTTATTGTCTGTAAAGCGACCTTGAGTGACTAGAAAGGCGCTGTTAAATAAAATGTATTATTATAATTTATCTGCTGTGTACAGGACTGTAGACCTCCAGACAAAGCCTACCTAACAGTACAGTACAGTACGCAATTCATTTTTGAAAACAACTTCTGAAGATACTCACTCTGCACAGACAGTCTTGCCAGCAGAGGTGTGAGCAGAGACCAGCACAGACTCGTTGTTGTCGATACATAAGATGGCCTCACGCTGGAACGGGTCGAGAACAAAAGGGTACTCCTGCAAGACAAGTAAAATCCAAAGTAAAATAGTAATTGTAGTGTTAGTGGATTCAACATTCTACACCGAAGAAAACTAAATTAATTAGAAGACTTGGTTTAAAGGCACATTATACCTTGGCTGCTTTCCCCACTCGCGGTTTTAGGGGGTTATAATCATCACTCGCAGGAAGAGCTACCTGTGAGGGAAAGACAAATTCTTCAACAACCAGGGTATGGACATTTAACAACAAATTATAAAACAAAACAAAAAAACTGATATATCTATCTTTCCACCGCAATCGCCAAAACAAATAAGAAAATATGAAGAATGATGTTCATCCCTCGAATAATATAATTAATAATACCTTTTATTTGAAGGTGCATTTCAGAAGAGGCAAGGTTGCCTTACATTAGATAATACCATTATCATATAGATACAACAAAAAATGTGCACCATCTATGTCAAGGCACACTAAAGCTGTTCTCCACCTTACTGGTTTTTCCTTTTCTTGATATCTATCTGTCAATTTGCTTCTTACCTCGTGTGAGCATCCTTCCACAGTGTCAACTTGCTCCACCTTCACTTGGGGCATAAATTCTGCAAGACTGAAGTAAACAAAACACCTGTTATCTACAGCAATTTTAAAACATATTCTGTATCATCTCAAGCCAGTATTTTAACCTAAAAAAAAACAAAGAACAACCATTATAATCTTAGTGATGCCATTTATTGCAGGGCTGTTCTATTAGACTGTATAAGTTTCAGTGGTTGATGAAGTACTCACGTCCTTTATACTCTGTTGTAAATCAAAATCCCACATTCAAATTTTACATAAGTAAAATTATAGCACCTATACATACTTTAGAGTATCAAAATTACTAATAATTTCTCTTTTTATAGAATGTAGTAAAATAGAAGTATAAAGTAGCATAATATGGAAATACTATACTAATAAGTAAAGTACCTCAAAATTGAACTTAAGTGACTGTCCTGAGTTAGTCTCCATCAGTTATAGTTATAACAGCGCCAAAGCATCCTGTACGGACACACAGTGTTGAGATGTAGCTAACTCGTCTTACTTTAGGTCATTAGCAGAGACTGTCTCATGTCGAGGTTTCTTCCCAAACACCATCTCCTCTCCACCGTCACTGTCTGCCTCTCTCTTGACCGCGGCAGATGGACCAGCATCTTTGTCGGTGCCATTTTTACATATAACTTTCCTGGAAAATAGAAAAAAACATACAGGACTCAGAACTGTTGTTAGTTGAGCCTGTAACGTCACACTCATGACTATAATGTAACGTTACACATGAACCGTATAGCTAGCCACATAGACAGGAGGGAATAGCTAGCCAACAAGAGACTCTAGCTAACTTTGGACTCACAAACAATAACTCAACATTATGTAACAAGACAAAACAAAAACAAATTCAGTTAACGTTTATTAGCACAGCCAGGTGTTTTTTTATGTTCCATTAACAACGCTAGCAACGCTAGCAGACATGATGTGAAGTTTAACCTGAATAACCTAGCTAACATCCAGATTTTAAAGACCAAATTACTATGCAAACAAAAAAAGCATTACCCTATTTCTGGTGTCAGGGAAGCAGGTATATTTTTGCTTGTGGTAGTTTGTTGTTCATCGTCAAACACGCTGAACAAACCGTCTCCAAAAGCGTCTGCCATGATTATTAGGGGCACACTTCCCACAATACAACACGAGGTTGTTGCTCCCGGTTTAACTTCCGGTACGGCGGCTGGGTTGTCCAAAAGTTACCAAACCCAACATGAATACGGAGAGAAATACACATTAGCTTTAGCTTTCTATTTATAACCACAACATTTCAGGACTTTTCTGATGACTTGGAATCCCATAGCGGAATAGAGGAGCCACAGACAGGCCGTGTTTTGGTGATCCAATGGGTGGAAAAAAGAAGAAATCATCGGCGCAAGCCGCTACCTCGGTGGCCCCGGCAGCAGCAGCAGCAACATCGGGCAGGACCGGTGCTGCTGCATCGGGGAACGGCGTGGCAGAGGAGCAAAAGAAACAGCCAGCCAACAATAAGCCGGCTAAACAAGCCAAAGAGAACAAGTCAAAAGGTTGTATTACCCAGCCGGTGTCACATATTCAGAAACATAGCTGTAATTGCTGAAAGGCTGTTGATGTGGTCATTTTTTAAGCTGTAGCTGTTATGTTCGACCCTGTATGCAGTTTCTTAATCATGCGTGCGTTGTATTTATGATACATATTAGTGTAGGGTTGGACATTCACTGTAACACCTTTTGCACATAGGACCTAACTGTAGCCCCGGTTGCCTTATTATATCATTTGTCAAGTATACCAAAATCTTTCAGGTAACAGTTTCACAAGTGCCCCTCTTGCCTTTCTTCATTTCTTATTATTTTTCACCTTGCTGCTGTGACAGCTTGACAAATGGGTATAAAAAAACGTAGGGCACTGATAACTGTGAAAACACATTTCTCTAGTGGATTCTACAGATATCCATCCATCCAGCAATGGCCCATTGCCAGTAAATTAGACATTTTTCAGACTAAACAGTTTATCTCATAATCAACTAAATGCATGTATTGATTTAATGATTTATTAAAAATCAAAACAGCCTAATCACCGTGTGTGTTAACACATCTCAGATAATAATAATGTGTTCTTTATTAATTACAATTTACACTCTGTTATTACACACAGGCCTGGATTACACACCTAGTAGTACTTATACATGCACTAATGGAGAGATGTCAGGGTGAGGGGGCTGCCCATGGAAAAGGCCCCTTGAGTAGGGGGTTTGGTGCCTTGCTCAAGAGGTGAACTGGTACCACTCTAGGCACACCGTATGTGGACTTGAACCAGCGATTCTCCAACCCAACTCTCTACGGACTGAGCTACTGCCACCCCAAACAATCGACCACGAAGGGACTCAAACCCTCAATCTTCTGATTCAAAGTCAGACGCCACGTGGTCTGGCAGATGAAATGTGAAAATAAAGCTAATTGCTGAAAAAAAGAAAATTAGCTGTGAAACAATAATGATGTCAATGAACTTGACATCTGGATCGGTATCAACATACAATACCTTTAATTGACACAATTCTGTATTTTTACTTCCTCCAGCTCCAAAGACCTATAGTCTTGCCAACGCTGCCCAGGTTGACCCAGCTGGAGTCTCGGACAAGTCGATTCTTAAAGTAAGTTGTAAGTAAGTCTATGCCAAGTGAAAATTGCAGCTGTAACCTGTTCTTACAAGTTTGTAACACACTCATTTGCTAGACGTACTGAAGTAGTCCATTATGTATTCAACTGCAAATCTCATCCATTTTATGCAGTGTGTTTAATGCTGGAAAAAATAAAAATGTTGTAAAAATAAGCAAGATTTTATCCGTTCTTTAACACAGGTTGCTATCCAAGCTGACCTGGAGAAGAAGATCATAAAGCTGATCAATGACTTCAGAGAAGAGAATGGGGACAAAGGGCCCATATCAGGCAGACTTACAAACAAGAAATTGATGGTTAAGACAAAATCATCCCGAGTCTGAGTCTTCACAGATAATACACATAATCACAGATAATACACATAGATCTGTTTCCATGACCGAATGTTGTATTCAGGTTGTCTTGTTTGTGCTTGCAGGACCTGTACACAGCTCTGCAGAAGTTCAACTTTAAGAGAGAACACATTGAGGAGTCGATGAAGAGTAGTGTGCTGTACGGAGGGGATCTCCACTCTGCTCTTGACTGGCTCTGCCTTAACCTTAAAGATGGTATTAGAGCGTCAGCAGTCATTTTGATGTCATTACTGAATAGCTCTTCATGAAACAAGGATGTTAAAACTCTGGCTTTCTTAATTTATTGTCTGTATACCAGATGAGCTGCCAGATGGTTTTGCCCAGCAGATGCAGGAGGAGAGTCAGAAGAGCAGGCCCAGGTTCCAGCCTCCTGCTCTGCAGAAAGCAGCAGCCCTGAGCCCCAAAGCACACAGCAACACCTGCAAAGAGACTGTTAAGGTTTGTGTGTCTATTTACAAGTGTGTGTTGGCTGGAAAGAGATGTACTGTCACACTAAATTAAAACTTGGTGTTGGTTAGGCAACAGAGAAGGATGAAGCTGCAAGCGTAAAAGATTGGATCTTAAGGTATGCAGAGCAGAGCAGTGATGAGGAGGAGGAGGAGAAGGAAGCTGGGAAGAAGGCACACAATCCTGAATTGGAGGAAAAGTTTGATCCAGTAAGTAAAATTAAAGCAACTTACAGCTGAGATCTCTTTTTTTTAAGTGTAGTAAATGTCCTTAAGTATGTAGCATGGTGTACTAATTGTGTTTTTTTGTTTGTGTAGAATGACAGGTATTTGGTCCTTACTGCTCAACTGTATGACGCAAAAGAAATGGCAGCTGTTGCCAAGACAAAAGGAGACAAGGCGGGCCAGAGGATGGCACAAGACAGGATACGTATCATACAGCAAGGCAAGTGTGCTTCAACTCTTACATGTACATATTTACAATATCTTCTTACTCACTCTTGACTTGTGTATATATAAAAAAACATTTTCTGTTTCTAGAAATGAAGCATCTGGAGTCTCACCCCATATTCAATCCAGCTATAAAGGTGGTAGACGGACCTCAAAAGGAAAACAAGATACTTCCTGTCAGCGAGGACAAAGAGGATCTCAGCTTCAAGTTATTTGAACAAACTGAAAAGGCCCCGCCTGCGGAGAAAGGTTTGCATCTTGCAGATAAACCCCATCTGAGCCAAGTGAATTTAACAGAACACGTTCAAAGTGTTTCACAGGACAATATAAAACATTACCTACTGTTGCTTCACATTGTAATGCTTCACATTGTAATGCTACAATTCAAGTCCAGTAGACTATATAGTAGCACTGCAATAGCTCAAGGAGAAAAAGAACAAGAGATACAAATTTGGGACTTTTGTGGAGCTGTCTGTACAGGGGTTGCAAAAGGTCAAATAATAGATGAAGCTTTGAGAAAAAAAAAGGATTTCCAAAAAAGTGTCAAAATTCTTGATGTCATTTTGTCTCATTTTCCTTTTGTTCCAGTTGTGAAAAAGAATGAGCCGAAGGACGTTCGCAATTTTGACTACACAGCTCGCAGTTGGACAGGAAAGTCCCCCAAACAGTTCCTCATCGACTGGGTCCGCAAGAACCTGCCTAAGAGTCCACCACCGACTTTTCACAAGGTTGCCGCTGGTAGATACTGGAGATCGAAGTAAGTGTGTGTGTGTGTGTGTGTGTGTGTGCGCGTCCTTGTTTCCACACACAAAGACATACATTCTTTTGAATGTAGCTCCATAATATAATCTCACAAAACTATCAATCATTTGTGCTACATCTATTGGAGAATTAAAAAACCTGCAGTAGTAGCGCTATTTGAGATTCTATTATAGCTTATAAATAGATATATTTTAAATGGATTTGATGTCTCTGTGTCCATCAGGGTGCGTGTTCAAAGAGCAGAAGATGTTCTTGAGGTTTGTCCAACTATCTTGACTGAGGATAGCATGCAGGCGCAACATCTGGCAGCCACACTGGCACTCTACAACCTTGTTAAAGGACAGGTAATACATGTGACCCAGCAGACAATACCATTGTTTTCCTATGCTGCTTGCCCTTAGATTTTCTGTGTTATCCTCTTTTTAATCCTAATCAACCTCTGATAAATCCTATCTCTCTCAATCTCTCATTCCAGTCAGTGCACCAGCTCCTTCCTCCAACCTACAGAGATGTGTGGCTGGAGTGGAGGGACAGCGAACAGCAGCAACAGGAAGAGAGTCGCATTGCTGCTAACAAACCTCGGGACCAGTTCATCTCCCGACTTCTGACCAGACTCAAACAGCAGCAGAACCAAAACCAAGTGCAAGAGTCTGGCTGCCAAGGCCAGCTGGGGCTGGGCTTAGCTGGAAATGAAGAGCCTGAAGAGTCCTGGGAGAACCTGGCAGGTCTTGATATTGGGGAGGGAGCAGAAGAAGTGGAGGACAAGAGTGAGAAAAGAGGGGGGAGGGAAGCAGCACTCGAGGCATCCAGAGAGCTCTTAATGAAGCTGAAGAAGTCCTCACTGGCCCACAAACTGAAGGTAAATACACTAAATTGTTGTCGTCTTACCAGATTAAATACGTTTTCATTTTAAATACGCCTAAACATAAACCCAAATAATTCAACCTTTCCAGGCAGAGCGAGAGCAGCTTCCTGTCTTCCAACACCGGCATCGTGTCCTGGAGGCTCTGCAGCGCCACCCTGTGGTGGTGGTGGCAGGTGAGACGGGCAGTGGAAAGAGTACTCAGATCCCTCAGTTCCTCTTGGAGGAGCTGTTAACAGGAGGCAAAGTGGCGAAGCCCTGCAACATCGTGGTGACGCAGCCCCGCAGGATCTCTGCCATGAGCCTTGCCTGCAGAGTCAGCGAGGAGCTGGGCTGCGAAGATGGGCCAGGATCGAAGGTGAAAAATACATTTTTGGCTTGATAGGCTTTAAATATAAAAGCTTTTGCATAAACAATAATGGAGACTGATAGGATTGTCACGGTCACCTGCTTTAATGATTGTTTCATCTTGAAATTATGTTTTAGTCGTCGCTGTGTGGATACCAGATCCGGATGGAGAATCGGTCTGGGGAGTGGACCCGCCTTCTGTACTGCACTACTGGAGTTCTGCTCAGGAAACTACAACATGACAGACACCTCAGTTCCCTAACGCACGTCATTGTAGACGAGGTACTAGCATTTCCTGAATGTGATGCCATATCATGCGTTTCTTTTCCTCTTTCAGGTTTAGAGCTGCAACGATTAATCGATTAGTTGTCAACTAATAAATTAATTGCTAACTGTTTTGATAATCGATTAATTGGTTTGAGTCCTTTTTTATGGAAAAAAAGTCAAAATGTATCTGATTCCTGCTTTTTGAATGCAAATAATTTCTAGTTTCTTCATTTCTTTGTGACAGTAAACTGAATATCTTTGAGTCGTGAACTAAACAAGACATTTATGGATGTCATCTTGGGCATTGAACAACATTTTTCACCATTTTCTAACATATAGACTAAAAAAGCAACAATGAAAATAAGCATTAGTCTACCCAGGTGCATGCATATTTTGTTAAATAACTTTTTTGTCAACTACAATTGCGGTTACATTTTTTTTTTAAGCTGTTAATGTTTTTTGTTCAGCTACTTCAATTTTGACCTCTTTTTGCCTCATACACACACATACACACACACCTCAATGTGAATGTGACAAACAAGATGGCGAGTTGATAAGTCTGTTCTCACCCTCCTTCCTCCTTACCTCCATCTCAGGTCCATGAGCGCAGTGTCCAGTCAGACTTCCTGTTAACCATTCTGAAAGATGTTGTCATGAGGAGATCTGACCTGCAGCTGATCCTTATGAGCGCCACAGTAGACTGTGACAAGTTCTCTAACTACTTCAACCGCTGCCCAGTGATCAGCATTCCTGGCAGGACTTTCCCAGTGGAGGTAAGAGGAGCTTAAGTTTGCCTTTACTTGTATACGTCATTTAACTATTCCTTTGTCTATATTAAAGGATTCTGAAGTGGTTATCAGGGATAAGCTGAGTCTGTTTTTGCTTTAAGTCCTATCACACATGAATTTCCGTGACATTTAAGGATAGGGCGAAGGAAACAGAATATTTTGAAGCTTCTGCGGTTCTGTCACTAGGTGTACCACTTAGAAGACATAGTGGAACAGACGGGGTACGTCCTGGAAAAG
Source organism: Percina caprodes (assembly GCA_013375575.1). Lineage (NCBI taxonomy): Eukaryota > Metazoa > Chordata > Actinopteri > Perciformes > Percidae > Percina > Percina caprodes. Next base: position 2,523,336 of record JABXJD010000073.1, read on the forward strand.
GACTCGGAGTACAGCCAGAAAATTCTTGAAGACGAGGAGGAAGTTAGCATCTCTATCACACAGAAAGGTGGCAAGACATCACAGCACCAGGTAATGTTGGCTTTCTGCAGCAGTATAATTGTAATGGTGTGTTATCTGTGTGTGTGTGTGTGTAACCTGCTGCTGTCTGTGCCAGGAGGTGATATTAAAGGATCCCGCTTCCGGCTGGGATCTGGGTCCAGATCTTGACCACTTCAGCAGCAGGACTCGGCAGGTGCTGCAGTACATGAACCCCAATAAGATCAATATGGACTTACTCGTAGACCTCATCGACTACTTAGGTACAACCCATCATCAGGAATGTTTTTAGGCCACACAAAGTATATATGTATACATTCTGAGGTCTTGCATGTTAAATTTCTGTATTTTTGTGCTCTGCCAGACAAATCCCCACAATTTGCGATGTTGGATGGAGCCGTTCTCGTGTTCCTCCCAGGTCTGGCTCACATCCAGCAAGTCTATGACCTGCTCTCCTCAGACAAGAGATTCAGGGACAAAAACAGGTAACTACACAAACTGATCTAATCCACTATATATCATAATAGGACCTGCAACAAACACACTGTAGTGAAACACACAAACTGTATATTTTACTTTTTAACTTTATAACTGTCTCTTTAAGGTTCAGGATTGTTGCTCTCCACTCCACTCTCACATCAAAGGACCAGGCTGCTGCCTTCACGGTGCCACCTGCTGGAGTTAGAAAGGTACTTCTTAATGTGGTATAATCAAGCACTGAGAAAAAAGAAAATAGAAGAAAAAAGGTAATGCAATATTCAAGAAAGTCCTTCTTTTTAGAGCTATATTTCCGTTAAAAACATCTCACACTCTAACTGATTTTGGGGTTTTGGGTTTTAAAAAGAAAATAGGATTTTGATACTCTCTGGTAATTTAAGCAGCTTTCCAAACGTCCTGAAAGTCACTACTACTATTCACTGCTTTGTGTCTTTTTTAGATTGTCTTGTCGACTAACATTGCCGAGACAGGTGTGACTATTCCCGACGTTGTGTTTGTCATCGACACTGGAAAGACTAAAGAAAATAAGTAAGGGCTTATGAACAATACCAGAAATGAAAGTTGCATGTTATTAGTAGTAATGCTATTATATGATTTTCTATTAATTTGGAATGGATTGTTTGAAAAGGTCAACTGCATGGTGGCGCTACAGGAAAAGTCAGGACATCGCCAAAACTATTACAATACATTATCTGGGAGCAATAGATATCTGAACCGAATGTCATGGCAATCCATTCAATAGTTGGTGAGATATTTTAGTCTGGATCAAAGTGGTGGACAGACCAACATTCGCACCCCTAGAACCATACCACCAGCATGGCTTATGATTACAGTAATGGGAAATCTTAAATGAACTTGGTTGTAGAGAAACTAGTCTGTTGTGTCATTCAGGTACCATGAGAGCAGCCAGATGAGTTCTCTAGTGGAGACTTTTGTTTCCAAAGCGAGCGCCCTCCAGAGGCAGGGAAGAGCAGGACGTGTCCGAAACGGCTTCTGCTTTAGGCTCTACCCAAAATTCAGGTATGGAGGTCATCATTCATTATGCAGAGATGGGAATGGGAACACAAAGTAGGAAAACAAATTGTTTACCATTTCAAATCAAAAGATGTGTTGATCTTTTCTGTTCTTGTTTGACCCTCTTTACCTCAGGTTTGACGCCTTCATGAATTATTCCATTCCAGAGATACTACGGGTCCCACTGGAGGAGCTCTGCCTTCATATTATGGTATATAAACATCACTGAGTCACACAGACACAGAAATGAAAATTCACACAAAGCTAACAGGGTTCCGTGGAATCTTAAAAAGTCTTACATTTGCTTAAAAAATGTGTTCTAGGTCTAAAATAATTTGAAACTAGTCTAAATGTTCTCATTGAAATGCTCCCGCAGCACTTTACAATGTTATTTTTTATTCTGTGGTGTTACAGTTCTTTCTTTGCTACTCCAAATATAATTCCCTGTATGTATGCATGTATGTATTTATGTATGTATGTATGTACTAACATGCGACTTATATTACAGCCGAGTGCAAGGCTGCAAAAGTCTCTTTTGAAACTCTTTTAATTTCATATTCTTCAGCTATGGGGAAGTGCAAGTTTAGCAATGTTTCCAGACTCTGACATTGCCATTTTTTTTATAGGGGGGTTATGTCTTGATATAGTTCTTAAATTTCATTTTTAATGGTCATAACAAAAAAATCTTAAATTTGACTTGGTGAAACCTGCAGAAACCCTGACTAAAAATGTTTACTTTTAAAGGGGCAACATATTTAAAGCTTCTGTTAATGTGTTCTTCACTCCCCTCTCTCCTCCCCTTCGGTAGAAATGTCAGTACGGCTCCCCGGAGGACTTTCTGAGTCGGGCCCTGGATCCTCCTCAGCCCCAGTCGGTCAGTAACGCCGTCAATCTGCTGAGGAAGATCGGTGCGTGTCACCCTGACAATCATCTCCTCACCCCTCTGGGACACCACCTGGCGAGTCTGCCTGTCAATGTGAAGATTGGCAAGATGCTCATCTATGGAGCCATTCTCGGCTGCCTGGAGCCCATTGTACGTTCCACTGACTCCTTACTCAGAAAACAAATCACTCTAACTATGAATATTTACTCTGTTACTACGTCTGTTATTATATCATTATACATTACATATTAATAAGAGATTTGTTTCAGGCAACCATCGCGGCAGCCATTTCAGAAAAGTCTCCCTTCTCCACACCAATGAACAGGAAAGAAGAAGCTAACCTGGCCAAAGCCGCCCTGGCATTGGCCAACTCTGATCACCTGACAATATACAATGCATATCTGGGGTATGGACTTTTAAAGGCTTGACTTTAAACACATACTGTGTTTTTTTTATAGTTGGGATTTTTAGAAGCCTGTCAGATTGATCACACACAACATTGACTGTCAGTGAGGTGTTTGTTGCCATATTAAATTAAAACAAATATTTTTGATATTAGAAGTTCTCAATCTTGGAGCTCAATATTTCTCTCTTCTCTCTGATGAACTTTTCTTCTGTTAACCTGTGATACTGTTAGTTGGAAGAACTCACAGGCTGACGGACAAAGGACAGAGCTGTCGTACTGCAGAAAACACTTCCTCAATCGAACAGCTCTCATTACAATAGAGGTAAGACATGCACATGCACACATTGAGGCTATCTGTCTCTTCCATCTCCTGTCCAATCCCATGTGTTTGACTACATATTCTATCCAGGGTGTGAAGCATGAGCTGATGAAGATGATGGAGCAGGCGGGTTTCTGGTTGTCTCGCACCTCCTCTTCTCGCTCCAAGCCACAGACAGCATCATTGTCCAAACAGCAGATCTCCGTTCTGAACGCAGTGCTGACGGCGGGGCTCTACGACAGCGTTGCCCGGGTCTTGTGCACCCCCTCTGTGGATGTCCTGGAGCGAGTGGTCTGCACGGTGGAGACCCCCAAGGCAAGGCTCAGGTCCACCCCTCATCTGTTAACCGCAACCTGCAGACACACGGCTGGCTGCTGTACCAGGAGAAGGTATGGGTGAAGTGTGTGTAATATCTGCTCATCTCTAAATCCTATTTGTGCTAATAAATGTTTATGCGCAGGTGAAATACACTAAGATCTATTTGCGTGACACCACTCTGGTACCTCCTTTCCCCATGCTGTTGTTTGGAGGTGACATCGACATCCTGCACAGAGAAAGGCTCATCACACTAGACGGATGGATCCACTTCCAGGTCAGAGGTCGCCGGGGGTTGCTCTAGAGTTGTTAAAGTTGTCCATGACTTCTTGTGTCCCTTTCCTTTTCTTCTTCTATGCCCTCCAGTAGCAGCAGCACATGCATACTTGCACTCTGTAGGCAAATAAAATGGAACTTCCAGAGTTATTTAATTCAATTCCATGTTGTTTACTCCTAAAGGCTCCTGTACGGATTGGTGTGATCTTCAAACATCTGAGGAAGCTAATGGACTCTTTGCTTGAAAAGAAGCTGGAGAACCCGAGGATGAATCTTGAAGGTAAACTCAAGCATCACACATATGACAAATGGCCTTTAACAGAGTAAGCAGCATAACATGAACACTTTTGTTTATTGTGTCCATGGCTGTACAGCAAAACCTGAAAAACATACTTACATTTTTAATCCATTCTAACAACCAACAGCTAGACAGTATTTCTGCTCTCTGCAGTCTGTCAGGCATGGCTAAGCAGTGCTTTTACATATGTGTGAAATTTAGAATAGACTTAGCTAAAATCTTCCTCTGTCTGCTGTAGGTGAGAGGACCATCCAGATGATTCTAGAACTGATCAAATCAGAGTGACATTGGACCACCAAAGGATGTAAATTGCCACTGAAGAACCTGCAACAGTACCTTTTCTAACACAACATCGACAGACATGTGTCCAGTAGCCCTGGGGACAAAGAGCTTCCTATTTGCTCTGGTATTTAGGATGAACAACGGCTGCAGACGTCCTTATGATGAAATGATGGTTACAGGGAACTCTTACTCACATTGAGGAAAACTGTATCATATGAAATGCAAAAAACTACATGCTGAAATTCAAGAGGGTCTATACACAGTAACATGTAACAAAGGTTGGTGAGTGTTCCCATGAAAGCCAACTAGAAAATTATGTTGCCAAATGTTGTCGAAATAAAGCTGTAAACACTTTTATTTGAACCTTTCAATCTGTCATGGTTGGTAGTCCAATTGAAGTACTGCCTTAACTATTAAATAAATAAACATCTAGTTAAAGACTATTACTGAATAGAGGAATGTTCATACTTAAAGTGCTGAGAACAACAGTAACTTTATTTACAGTCAGCTGCACAGTAAAATGCCATTTAATGCCTCTTTACAAATGCAGTTTCATACTTAGTCACAGTTTGTAGCAATTTTTTTTTACAAATGTGTTGAAATAAATAAAGCAATATCAACGTGCAGAAATTCCAACAATCCTCAAATATTCAGAACATATTGTATGTCATCATCATACATGTGCATTTTAATAATTTGAATGCCAATCAAGGGCATAGGACCGAATCTGACTTTCTTACAAAAGAAAATTATTCTTCAGCACATAAACTTAGCAAGACTCAAAATGTTACGATGCAGGTTGAGTGAAAAATAACGTGACTTTCAGGGAAAGAAATAAGAAAACAGGGTCTAGAGTTAGTAATCCATATACTGTACACTGTAGATCAATGAGAGAGTGCAAAACCTTCAAATTACATAATCTCCTGTCAGCTGACATGCTACTCTCACATCTTACAAGAAGTGAAAACAAGTGAGCAGATGACAAGTTATAAGAAAAGTATAGATCCATAAAAATAAATCCAAACCTAAAGATAAATTCTAATGCAATTATGTTGAAGATAAAGCCTTACACAATATAAACACAATAAATAGCCTCTATATCTGGACAGTATTAAGGACTTCTTAAATGTATACAGTAACTACCTTCTTCTTTATCATCTAATTTACAGAATGTGTTTTTCATCAAATACTGAACAAAAGTCTTAATTAAAAAAAAAAACAACCAACAACCTAAGAACAAAATAATGACATTTCCTGTTTTGTGGTACACTGTGGTATATTCACAATATCACACATCTATACCTAAAAATATGTATGTGCACATCCACTCATTTCCATCTGGTAAATTGTTACAGGAAATTTAGAGGCTTAGTGAGGAGACATATGTACGCTTCATTTCCACTGCAAAGCTCCAGAGCTGTATATGATGTACAATAACTTCTACAGCAGATCTGTGTGTTAGTATTGGATAACACTGTACCCTGCGTCCTGCACTGTTGAGTATATTGAATCATCTGCAATCAAAGCAAAGATCAAACAAGAAGGTAGTTAGGTATAAAAAGCAGAAGCGTGCAAAATCCATCCAGTTGATAATAAGGCCAAAAGTTTGACTGAAAATATCTTTTGTTTCACATATATTGCAATAATATTTAAGTTGTACATGTGACAATTATCAGTATACAGTAACATGTAACAAAGGTTGGTGAGTGTTCCCATGAAAGCCAAGTATTCAGGTTCACTAAGTAGCATGTTTCTTTAACGACACATCTTAGCAAGCAACACTCCATACACTGTACTTAAGCAGTGGTGGGAAAAAGTTCTCAGATCTTTTACTTAAGAAAAAGTAGTAGTACTACAGTGTAGAAATACCAGTACTCTGTTGTAAGTAAAAGTCCTGCATTTGAAAAATTTACTGAAGTAAAAGAACAAAAGTATTAACAGCAAAATATGCGTACAGAACCAAAAGTAAAAGTGATGCATTAATGTGTTCATCACTTTAAAGGTGCAGCTGGTAACGGTGGACCTAATTTACTATATATACTGATGGGTTTAAGTTTAATCTATAATAATATATCAGAATATATTAGTTGATTATATGTTGTATTAATAATCTGAATCTGCAAAGCAACTAAAGTTATCTATGATAGCATATTAGAGCCAGGGGAATGGGGACATACTGTATTCTGGGGAAAACTCAGAATTTCAGATTCTCAAGTTGTAAAATTACAAGAAAAAAACCTTGAATATTCTGTCTCTTCAAAATTCAGCTTTACCACTTTAATCTCAGAACATATCATATCAACATAAGTTTTTTCTCTGAAAATGTCCCCCCTCCCCCAGCACCACATAATACACCTAATAGTTATAAAATACACAAAGTGGAGAAAAAAGTAAAATAACTGTCTCTGAGATATAGTGAGATATAGTATAAAGAATCTCAAAATTGTACTGTACTGTAATTGTAGTGCAACACTTGGGTAAATGTACTTTAAATAAAAATACATTAAAAAAACATTACTATTACACCCTTACTGTCATTTGGATCAGGTAATGGCCCCCTCCTGAAAATTCACAAAACAAGTTTAGTCAGTTAGTGTTCTGAAAATGTAGTTAAAGAACTGGTTGAAATACTAAATGAAAGCATAGGTGGATAAACAGACAGGTGGCAGCCTTTTCTTGTTTACCTGGTGATTGGTGGAGGCAGTCTAGAAGGTGGAGCTACAGATGGAGACCTTTGACCACTGTAGAAGTTCTCATACATAACTGGACCTGTTAGAGGCATAATGATACTATTCAAATACTGGCAACTGATAAAACAGTGCATGATTTAGTGTTGTTGGATAACTACTTTCCTATGTATGTGTGCCTTCAGAATTCCAACACTGGCTAATATTTATTGACACAGTTCTGTATAATAATGTTTTATAACATACTTGGTGGTTTTTCACCGGTCTGTCTGAGGTTTACAAAGTGTTCAATATCTTCCTGGACATCACACTGTTCCAGTGACTTCCTCACTTCCTCATACAGCTTTGCACACACACACACACACACACACACACACACACACACACACACACACACACAGGAGAAAACAAGGTCGAAGTCCATTTAAGCAATGTGCTGTATACTGTATATGACTCAGATGATTTTAAACTTGCATTAAACACAACTCTGACATATCATCACCTAAATACATACGTGTTTATAAATCTAGCAGTTACTTAGCAACATTACCATTAATTTAAAGTAACATTTCCACCTGTGTCCACCTGATGTATGTAAGTCCAACATTTACTCTCCTTTTGCTCTGTCTGTAAGCTGTAAACACAACACTAACATAGTATCCCCTTATGAAGTCAAAATGTTAAGCATGTGTCAAACAGTTGCTTATTTACTGTACACATTCAGCAGATACAGAGTATCATCATTGTGATTGGCATTTGGCATCTTTTTCAAGTTATGATGTAAGTTCAATATTCATTCTTTTGTAGTTCTGTTTTTGGTCTCCACCACCTCCTGAGGGAAATATCTGTCTCTTTAGCTGCTAAATGCTACACTATGCCCACCAGCTAGTCGCCAACTGTGTCTGTCCAATGACTGTTTCACAGCTTAAAGCTATAGTGCATAGTTTCTGTCTCCCCCATGAAGAATTCTAAGTAATGACAACAAAACTATCGACGCAGCCACATGATACAAGCCCCACCCCTCCTTCACACAGTTGCTTGTAGCCAAGGAGGACACGGAGGATTAAAAAACATGGACTCTTTAACAGAAGGTATTTTATCTTAATTAAATTTTTGCGTGCAAAAGTTGCATGACGACACTATTCTCTAAACATAGCCATACTGAGAAATACAGAGAGAGTTGTGTGTAGCTGATTGTCTTAATTAGCTTTGTATCAACTTATCTGGCAATGGCTTGAATGTAACGGTGACGTTGATTAATATGAAAAAGTTAGTAAAGTAAAGCTTTAAAAACAACCCATAGATATTTTTAATACCCCATTGCAGTTTAATATTTATTACAGCAGCTTTAGAGTTCCTGCAACTGTGGGCCTCACCTCATCACTGGTCACACACTGCTGGGAAAGCTGGTTCAGGTGAGTCCAGACTGTGTTTCTCAGAAAGTTAATTCGCTCCATTGCCTGTTTCTCAAACATCTGTAAAGGAAAACATAACAGAAACATTTAGCTCATTTACATGATGTGGTTACATGTGTTTTGGAATCTTACCAAAAAGTCTCACCTCACAGGCTTTGACATGTTCCTTCAACCATTCATCTCTAACCTTTCCCACTATGATCACATTCTGATGGTATGACCTGTCTGCCAATCAAACACATACATTAGTATTTAAACCACTACAATCTTGCATGTGGTGTTTAATATCATTAGCACTTAAGCCATATTCAAATCAGCTTGGTTTGGTGTGTCAGACAAGCATTGGATAAAAGTGCTACGTAAATGCAGTCCAGTCCATCCAACGCAAAAGCTCACGGCACATGATGTGGCAAAGATGTCCTTACAGCTTTTTTGTAAACTTACCTGCTTCTTCTAAATTCTGTTTTGCTTGCTGTGCCTTAGAATAGAGCTGAAAGGTGATGAATAAAGAACACATGAGTATGAAGTCGTTAACAGTGGGTCCAAGGCTAACAAATAAGTAACAAATACAGAAATGACGTAATGAGATGTGCATAAGGTCATATGAACATTCATTTGGTGCCTCTCATAGAGATGAACACAGTAATTGTTCAAAGACTATTGTGCAAAAGCTATAGTCAAACCTAAATCTTTTTTCTTTTTTACAAAATTATTAAAATATCCTGGAAGTGTTTAACAGAACTTCCAATGTTTAAATAAGCTTTACAGTGCTGCTATGTTCTTTTATTGGGCCGACATATTATTATTGATAATATTTAGATTTAGTCTTTAAAATGCCCTTTGCAAGTTTGCAGAGCTAATCCTCAAACCTGAGAAGCTGGAACCCAGTTAATATTTCACATTTTCACTTTTCTTACATGAACACAGACCGAAATAAGCTGAAAACATAATTCTCATGTTAATTCAAAAATGTAGAAAATAAATGTTCAAAGTTTATATTTCATCATTTGTAATAGCACATTAATCTTCCTTCAGTGAAAAGCTGCTCTGTAACATTACCTTCTCCATGTGCTTGGTGTTGTTGGTGTTGGTGTTTCGGTTCACGTTCTGATCTGCTTCTTCTTTATCTCGGCACTTCTGCTCATATGTTTTCTTTGACTGGGGACAGGAGTTTGTACTGTTTAACACCAAAAATGATGTAGAAAGTTTAAGAAAGTAAAGAAAAACAGCAGCACTAACAGAGCTGAACTAAGTATGTCTATAGATTCAAATTGTTTCCCTACCTCGGGCTACTGGCATCCAGTTGTTTTGGCGCCATGATACATTTTTATTTTCATTTTGACAAGTACTTCTTCTTTTGGCAATTATTTTAATATAATTAAAAGGCACTCTGTGATTCACTTACCAAACTGGTCACACAACTTCCCTCACCAGAGAGGAAGAACAAAGAAGGAATAAGAGGCATTCTCACTGTATTCACAACACAACTGAAAATGTTCTGACATGAAACAGGAAAGGACTAAAATAGCCTTTGTCACTTTAAGACAAGTATTGTGGCATTGGCGTGGCAGGACTGGCTTGGTCAGGCTGTTTGTCATTAATTCTTCATGTTACTGACAGTGCATATGCTAATCAGCTTAGCTTATCAATAACACATTACAAGGAAAATAAACAGAAATGTTCTTGAGGGAAAGTCTGAAAGTGCCCTTGAAGTATTTCATGGTGTAAATAATTAACTTTGAATTTATTTTTTTTACTTACATCCATTGTCTTCTTGAACAGTGAGGACTTCTGTTTGTGGAGAGCATCCATCTGTTGTTCCATCTAAAATGACAAGGATGTATCTAGTCAACAACTTGCAAAGATAACGCGGTCACCTCGGTGCATCACAGTGCTGATAAAACCGCCAACCTTTTTCCTCGCTTCTTTTTGTTTTTCTTTGAATTCTTCCAGTTTCTTGGCCTCCTCCCTCATGCTCTGTGCCATTTGTAAGTGTGATAGACTCACATGTTCAGTCTCTGCAAGGGTAAAACATGGTTATATTCTGAGCTACCTAGAACACATTGACTCGAACAAACAGTGAATAATGGTGGGTGAAAGGCGGTGTTATTGAGACAAAAAAAATGTTAAGAACTTACGTAATTTGAAAAAGTCCAGGGATCGTTTTAATGAGCTTAAAAAGCAAAAGAAAAGATCATTACAAAATGTGCATAAGTACACAACTTCATTGTATTTATAAGACCCTTTAATATCTACTACACCGCACACAAAAAGGAAATTAAAGCTGTGAAGTTTTTGACCACAAGTAGAACTATGACGCATTGTTTTTATGAGTGGTGTCCTCGTTTTGTTTGTATCGATCACACCTCTGTCTGCTTCATAACTGACAGTTAGTTTTAAAAATTTTCAGCTTTACAAAGTATTTTACGAGGAAGAAAACATGTTTGTTAGACCTCAAGCAGGGTTTCTTTAGGGCTCACTAAGAAAATAAAATACATACTTGTTTGATGGTCATACTGCCAAAATAAGAAGGAAAAACCAGTAGTGATGATAAAGCCTACAATTATTCATTATTGTAACACTTTTTTCAATACTATCCTAATGATTTAATTAATTTAATTAATGCAACCTAGGCCAGAATAAGTGGCAAAAAATGATAGATTAACCAAGTCATTTCATACAGAGGAAATTCCATGCATTTCAGACTTTTCAAGACCTGCAGGAACTTTACTCAAGAATTCACACAATGCCTTTTGGTGAGAAGTACTGAATGTAAACATAACTTAAAAAAAAGTCTGCAGGGTACAATTAATAGGAAGGATAATCAAAATAAAATATAAAATAAACCACTATGGTTTAATTCAGTAAATAATGTTCCCTCTCTCCACCTCCCTCATTAAGCTTCCTTCCACTTCAGAAACAGAAACCGCAGGAACAAAGTCACACTAAATGCGTTTTTTCACTGCTGGTAACTGCTCGACTCACCTCGACTCACCTCGTCTCTACTCGACTCGACGCACTCTGCGTCCGTTTTCCATTGCAGATTGAGTAACGCCTCAGCGTGGCTGGTCACCATAGCTACGCAGCCAGTAACTGCCATGATGTAATTTTCAACGCGACTCACAACAGCACGTTGGAGGTGTGTTGTTTTTGATTCCCGGCATGTGGCTACTTTGCCACAGCCAGAAGAAAATTTTTGTTTCAAAAGAAGCTGAAGGAAGCAACAAAAATCACTGCTGAAAAAACAACAACAGGGGTTTGGGAATTCCGACGGAGTTCAGACATCGACATGACTATTGTTCGCCGACACAAAAGGTTAAGTTAAGTTTCCTGGTAACGTTAGCTAACATTTGCATATGTTCAGGGTCACAGTCAGTATTTACTATACGCTATATAAAAGTACATGAACTGTAGCAACCATAATTACACACCAACATATGTATGCTGTGTACTGTGTGTGTTTCAGATCCTTCGCGCTTTGCAAAATCGCCGCCGCAGACCGTCATGTTTGGGCGTTCGATGTACACTACTACACTACTAGTGAAATCTCTGGTTCTGACCTGCTGTGCTTTGTAAAATCTTTATGAGAGTCATGGAGAGGCTTATAACAATGACTGGGATGCATCTGGGACAACAGAGCCGGTGGTGACACTGTCACAGGGTGCAGAGGAAGAAGACCGGATGTATGGGAGGGTTTGATGCGCTACTTGAATAGCTAAATAAAATCTTTCCTTTGATATATTGTCTTATTTTTTTAAATTAACAGTCTGCAATATTGGAAACGACATGCAAAAGCCCCCAATTGCCCTTAATATTAGTTAGTTGAAAAGTGAGAATAGTGCAGAGAGTAAATAATTTGTCGGTGTCTTTTTTTTTTAAATAGCGCATTTGTTCCAGAAACACACTCCGCACTCTTGTTTGCTAAAAACACAGTCATAAGTGACGATTCTCTCCAACCAACCAGTAGTCTGCCGGTTTCCACGTCACCTTTTGGTATCGCCTTAGCTCGCTTGGAACCTCGACTGAGGTAGTACTAAAAAAAGTACCTGGTAGCAGGTCCCAGGGACTTTTTTTTGTTATGGAAAACCAAAAAAGTCGAGTAGAGTCGAGGCGAGTTGAGTAAATACCACACAGTGGAAAAACGCCATAAAAATGCAACTGCTGACAGATTGGTGACTAGACGTGATCATACAGAATCAACATGTCGACACTGACCCGCTAAATGTGACCGATGAAAACAACATTGTTAAGAAATTGCAGCAAAATAATGCCATCCTCATTTGATTATTGACTTGTGAGTCAAAATTATCCCACACTTAGTGACTAGTTTTCCCTTCTTTTTCTGCATCCAAACTAATAGGCATTAATGTTAGTTCTGCAGTGACACGCTCATTCATTTCATTTTCTGAGGCTCACTGTAAATAGATCGTCAACAGAGAGGTTGCTTACTTCATCTCATTGTGTCCACACACCTTCTTGGACAAACCAAGGAGATCTTTGGCGTACTTCTCTTCAATTGATGCCCTAAAAAAAGAAAAAAAAGAAAATAATGAGTCCAGCATACAGACAAACGTTCAAAGAAAGTAAGAGAACAAACAGGGCAAGCCTTTATCTGATATATTGCATAATGAGCCTCCGTAAAGTAAAGCTAACGCTAATCACATATAAACACAGCCATGAATTCAGATGGAATGTAGAAGTATCCCTTTAAGAAATGGACTTCTTGTCAGATATGAATTCATAACAGTACTACATTCAAATACATGAACTACATGGCATTACACAAATACAGGTGGTAATGTAAGCATTTACCAACTGCACGTGTATGTTGTGGTAAATGTAATGAATTTATAGAAAGACAGGAGAATAAGGAAACCAGGAAATAACTATTGAGACTAATTCCAGTTCTAATGATATAAATTCCTTATCATTTTATTTTATTTGGATAAACAAAGAGGTGAAATACAGAATACACAACAAGGGCTTTCTTCGTAACTGCAAATGTCCGCATACTATTTGGTGCAAATGTATGCGGGCATATTTGAACAAATAGACTCCATCTTATTTATACTTTTCCATACATATACCTCAATTAATTTCTATAAATTGTCTTACATCATACCAGATAACATTTCAAGCCTGTGTCCAGTTGCTTTGCTTTTGTGGGTGTGTGTTAAAGTATTTTGAAATCTGTTGTATCTTGTGGTTTTAAAAATGCTTTTCATTCTTACACAAGAAAAAATTCAGTTATGATATGATGTAATATCCCTTTTTTGTTTTATCCTTAGCTGCATGTTTTATTATACTTGTAATGTAATCTGAGCAAATTAAGTTCATGTCTATGGCTACCAAGAGATAGAGGGCAAATTAATTATATCACACAAAAGGAGGAAATGAAAATGCAAATATCAAACTTGGTATGACTCCATTATAAAATCTATTCAGATCATGTTTCCACATTACATTATTTGTTATGAAAGGCGGAGAGCTACAGTTCTGTAGGTCATAAACACGTTTCCTGTTCCTGTTTTATGAATAGTTATTTCCACTGGTCTACTACAATGCAGTAGTGTGCAGAAATATATGCTGGTTTGCCTGCAGATTTAATCTTAAAGTATAAAAATTCTTTCAAATCAGAATATTACCCTTTTTTTTATAGATTATGTGTTGGGTCTTTTAGGCCTTTATTTGGCTTGAACAGGCTGCTGTGTCAAGGAGTAATCCTGTACATGTGGGCGCCTGCTCTACCAGGTGAGCTAACCAGGCGCCCTGGCTGTTCATTTCTAAAGTGTGTAAAAATGTGCCTTTAGGGAAAGGCTTTCTGACATTTAATACTGTCCCTGCAGGTTTGATTTAAAGTAGCTTTTTATACAACATTGACCGATTGTAGGTTATTGCAAGTAAATTATTTGTCACTAATACTAATACTGTTTCCTTGAATTGGCAGAAGACTGCACCACTGAAAAAAAGTGTCTAAATTAACACAATAGAGAGCCAAAGTCATGCCCTTCTACTTCCTGGCCCTATGCTTCAAAAAAATGAACAGGAGTGAACGTGGAGAGGAAAATATTTTTTTGATCTTGTTTGAATTGAGCCATGGATTACAAATATGTTTTTTTTTAATGACAATTTAAAAGATATTTTTTCAACCAAAGAAAGTCTCACTTTATTGTTAAATTGTTAAAGTATAAGACTGTGAAAATACTTAATAAGAAAGACTAACACTTCAATGTTGCACGGATGATGTCTAGCTGAAGCTATGAAGTCTGTGTGTATCGTAACGAAGATGTAACGTTACTAAAATAAGCAGCGGATCTTGCTTGTTCTTTTGCTTATCTGCTGAAAACACTTCACTGGATAAAACACATCAGGTAAGATAACGTTACATATGTTGTGGAACAGAGCTGGCACGAGGTGACGTAAATTGTGTGAGACGAGAGATGTAGTTTACTGAGCAGTTTCACATAAAACTAAGTGGTAAACCTATGGCTAACTGAGACTTTCTTCGGTTGAAAATGTATCTTTTAAATTTACGAACATCATATTTGTAATCCATGGCTCAATTCAAATGAGATCAAAAAATAATTTGCCTCTCACCGTCTACTACCATTTATTCATTTTGAAACATAGGTCCCATGAGGTCCACCGGAAGGAGCATGACTTTGGCTCTCTATATTACAGAGCAACCATATAAACCATGCTATTACAAACTTGTAATTTTCACAAACTCAAGATCTTGCTCTTCTTTATCTGTCAGGGAAATTCATGTTGCTCTTTCACTCATGTGTTATCTTATTGCCAATAAAGTCTCCTTAAGGATTTCTGGTGTATCTGAGTGAGCACCCTTAAGCAACTTCAGCCTCAAAAAGAGACATTTTATCTTATTTCATTGTGGTCTTTGATTGCTCTACGTCCACCTACTACACTTGAAATGTTCTTTTTTCTTAGACTTGATACTTTTCTCCACCCTTCTCACTGACAAACCCATACTAATAGCATGACATTTACAATATTTATTCTTCCTCTTTCTTTCTTCATTTTCACACCTATATCTTCATCTGGTTTTGTCAAACCTTGCAAATGCTAAGCTATAAAACATTTAAATTTACTCCTATACAAAAGTTGTGATTCTGACTAAACCAAGAGGGCCTATGGTTTTGTTACATTGTTAATCTCTGATGCCTTAACTTATACTGTGCCTATCCAGCTTGCTTCCATTTAATTACATGATAACAACTAGTATAGCTGGCCAGTAATTTAGAGGTAGAGTGCAATCTTGTCAAACTGGCCTAGAGAAGAACTAACATACAAACTCTTCATTTGCATCATTACTGTACATACATAACCACCTACTTCAAGTATTCAAAGTAATCTAATAGTTTACAATATGTATTCATTTGCACTATTTGTATATGTTTACAATATCCAGAACATTTGCATGTTGTTGGTCATTGTTGCTTTTTATATTTATATATACGCACATATTTTCCACCAACTTGTATGTACATAAGAGTATAGTATACTATCTGTTCAGCTTTATTGCCCTTGTTTTATTTTTAGTCTATTGCTATCTCCCTGTAAATTGTTCAGTGTGTGTGTGTGTGTGTGTGTGTGTGTGTTTGTGTGTGCATGCGTGCATGCGTGCATGCGTGTGTGTGTATGTGTATACACTGAAAGCAACTTAAAACCAGAGTCAAATTCCTTGTATAATTGGCCAATAAAGCTGATTCTGATATAGATCATGGCCTTACCTGGCCTTCATGAAGTCCTCCACCTCCTTGCATGTCCTTTTGCCATCACTGAGATACTGGATGAGAACATCGTAGCCACCAGTGCTGGTCAGGTCAGAGTTCTGTCAGTAACATGAACAATATTTAATTATGTTCATCTTCTTTGGTTTTAGAAATTGTAGTACAGTTGAGGTTATTTGTTTAGAATATATCTAATATATCTAACATATATATATATATATATATCTAATATAAATAATATATCTGTCTAGTTTAGACCTCAGGTCTAGCTGCTATTATACCACTAGCTCAACTACCACTGCCTGAATTCTCACAATGAAGTTCCCAAGACAACGCTACATGCAGACATGAATAAACACTTTGACACAGAGATGTAAATTGATGTTTTGAATTGTACTTCTCCATGATTTAGGTAAGCTGAGGATAATAGCCTGTAATTATCCCCACCAGATAGATGTCAAAATCAGCCGGTTATTGACTTTCTTCTTCTTCTTCTTTTCTTTATAAATGATATGAAGCCATGTATTACGTAACTGTATTACTAATTCAACAATACAAGAGTATATTAAGTACATTTAGTTTTTAATAAAGCAAGTGGTGGAATGTAACTTTTACTTAGTACTTAGTAGTACTGTTTGAGGTACTTCCTCAACTTGAGTATTTTCATTACTTCTACTCCACACATTTCATGGGGAATAGTGTACTTTTTATTCCACTACATTAGATCTGACAGATATAGTTACTAGATACTTTTCAGATTTATATTTTACATCCAAAACATATGATCTGTTTAATATGATGCATTACTATAGATTGAACTACCCAACAGTATATAAAGTAGAATAAAATGTGCGCCACCTCAACCAACTACAATACAATATAATGCAATTTACATTATTAATGCACCAATCATAATAATCCGATAATATAATATAAAATAGTATAACACTAGGGATCATTCTGCAAAAGTAGGTATACTTATACTTTTGATACTCTAAGCATACCGGTCGTAAGGTTACTAATGTACGTTAACTTAACTTAGTATTTGTATAGTGTAGTAAAAGTTAGTAGGTTTGCTTAAGTTAAGTATTTAAATACTTCTTCCACCACTGAATACCAGCTAGGAACCGAAACATTTGATGAGGTCAAAATACAGTGAAACACAGAGAAATTAGCTGCCAGTTACTTACTTAGCTAAACACATCCTCGCATTCAAGGCAGCTTTCCATTTTTTCCAACCAAAATTGTTTATATTACTAAAATATAATAATTAATAAATAAACTCAACACAGCACTAGGAACTCACCCAGAAGAAATCCTTGAAATGGAGATTTTTCATAACTGTTAAATGAACATGCGAGCAGCTCGTCAACGGGTCTGTTACCTGATTTAAAGTGTCTGAACTAAGATGTCACTGTGTGGTTGTTAAAGCAGAAGTGACGCATGCGCAGTCATGATAAATACAAGCCGAACGTTCTGCCAATAGATATAAAACAGACAGAACAAGAACAATTAGGATTCTATTTATATCGTTGGTTCTGTTTCTCCTAGAGTCAGCTTACACCTTATATCTATCGGGACTTCAACAGAAAAAAAGCATGGATAATATAAGAAAAATAATGTATTAATAATTTGAAAAAGGTGTAATTCAAAATGCATAGAACACCCTGTAAAGCATGTTCTGGAAAGATTTAAATTAAATATTACATTAACTATTCCTGTGCTTTCCGAGGTCAAAACAATTGTTACTGTTTTGTATTCAAGGAAATATTTTAATTACGTATTAGTATTATTATAATTATTATTATAATTATTATTATAAGTATTCATTTTGTATTATTATTATTTTAAATGTTATCTAGGAATTTATATTTTAGACAATTCAGTTGACAAGAATGTCTTTTTAATTGAACTATTTTAGAGTTCTCACACTGTGTTTGAGTGTGCTACCATCTGGTGATTAATGGAGGTATATACACAAAATATAATAGAATGGAATATGCTCAGGGGTGAAAGAAGTATTTAGATGATTTATTTAAGTAAAAGTACCAATCCCAAACTATAGAGATACTCCATTACAAGTCCTGCATTGAAAATGTGACTCAACCAAAAGATATTTTTTCTTTTTTAGACTTTGTGTGAAAATGTAATTCTTGGTATAATATATATTGCCTGTAGTGGCTCCTTTGTGTTTTTGCAATTTGATTCTGAAAGTGTCATTGAAAATTTTACTACACACTCTTTTTCATTAAATATTTTATGCACTTAAAGGAGTCGTGTTCCTATCTAATTTACATGTTACCTGCTCACATCATCTCAGGAATATGCCAGTTCAAAATAACCTTTCAAATCTGTTAAGTGTAAAACATTTTAGTTTTAATGTTTTATAATTTGTTTATTCATTCTCCCATAAACACACACACAAACACACACACGCACACGCACACGCATGCTTAGCTGCCCCACTTTCACAGAGTGGAGGAAGCATGAGATAATGTATTTCCAGACTTCTTATACAAGATATTTCCCTTACAACAACATAGTTTGTTTACACACAGAATATTGCTCACATGTACATTACGTAGGTACAGTAACTCTGATAAGCATGTTCATAATACTTTTGTTTTGAAAACACCCTCTTTCTTTCTCTCTTTTCCTAGTACCTTCAGGGTGTGACAATAAAAGAAAACCTGGGAGGACATGACGTTTTACAACGCTGTTATCAGCGGTGAGGTCTGCGCCTTCCATGTTATCATTATGCAATTTAGATGAACTATGTGCTTAAGTGCAATTTTACTTGCATTTGAGTATTTGACCATTTTATGCCGCTTTATACTTCTACTCCACTACTTTATTATATTGGAAAAAATTTACTTTTTATTCCACTACATGTATCTGACAGCTTATAGTTATTGGTCACTTTTCCAGATATTTTTTACATACATTTATGTGTACTGTAAACTTATTAAGCACATGCATTGTTAAAGATTAAACCAGTGGTTCCTAATCTTTTTTGGTTTGTGACCCCTAACCCTTGTTGCATTTCAGATGTCTATGAGTTGTTGGCAGTAAAATGCATGTATGCATCAGTATCACCAATATTGTTAAACTTATATATCAGTTACAGTGGCCATATTTCTGCAGAAAAAGTTTACTTTTTAAGTACATTTGATTTACATTCTGATAATACTTTTATATTTGTCCTTGTAATGGAGTATTGGTACATTTACTTACGTCACGTCATCTGAATATCACTTTATTTCCTTCACATTTTAGTGATTAATTTCTGTTCACGTTCTTGTTCCTTTTACAACTTTCTGTAATACTTTACTTCTCCTTACATATAAGTAAGTTATGCTACTGTTAGTCAGCCACCAGTGCTCAGATCACCTGACTGTAATTCCCTGGGTACTTCCCTGATTCTACAGACAGGAAGAGACTAAGGCAAGCTTCAACATGTTCATGATGCCTGCGCTGAGCAGAGTATTGAGACTTTATGACGTATCCTGTTTTGAGGAGAATCATAGTTTGAGTAATTTGCAATGCACCCACCCACATACACACACACACACACATATATATATATATATATATATATTATTACAACCCTTAAAGGTAGCTCATGCTGTATTCAGGTCACCACCCTGGTGTGTGTAACTTGATTAGAGGCTGTGCTGGTTCAGTGAAATGCCTCTTCAGTGAAATGCAGTCAATGAAAGTTGCCCACTCTTATGTTGTTCTAATTTTCTACAATTGCATTGTCAAAGTTCAAAGTACTTTTATTGGTCTCCCTAAGGAGAAATTCGTTTTGGACATTGAGTAAGTTACTTTGCTGCAAGAGTTACAGACACAACGACAAGCACAGGGTTAAAAACAATTAAAAACAAATGTACAGTCAACATATGGGCTACTCAAGGCGCTGTGCAAATTGCAGATTTAACATTTTCTATACTAAAATAAGATAAAAGCCATACTTTAAAACAAAAAACGATTAGAAACAATTTAATTCATCCTTTTCATCCATCACAGTCACAGATAGACACTGAAGAATTCAGTCATACGTTCATCGCTGCTCATTAATGAGCTTAACTGCGAGAGGAACAAATGAGTGCTTATACCTATTATATTTACACAAATGAACCCTGTACCTCCTTCCTGAGTTCAACAGCTCAAACTGAGGGAACAAAACTTGAGAGTTATCAGACAGAATGGTCTTAGCCTGCCTGATTGTTGCCTGATCAAAAAGATCCTGAGGATTGAGAGGTGCAGGTGTTCCCATAATTTTACCTGCCGTTTTAACCAGATTAAAAATCTGAGTTTTAGATTTTACTGTCAAATTCCCAAACCACCTAATAATACCATACCAAAGAATTGACTCTATTGTTGCTCTATAGAAAATTAATATATTTTTACAGACCCTAAACACTCTAAGTCTGTGCAAGAAGTGGAGATGCTGATTATAGCATTTTTATGTAAAATAAACACTGTCTATTGCTCGCATGTCATGGTGTTTAATTTGAATGTCTAGTGTTTCTGTTTATTTGATTCTTAGAACTGACACTACATTCTAAACAACAACCACTGTGTCTAAATGTCTCATCACTATCAGCTAATTACAAATGTTGTACATTGAAATCCTTTTCACACAATAAATCTTTATGGTGGGATCATATAAGCGTGAGCTTGTTCTTTAAATTCAGCCTCGCGCTCTGTCATGATGAAATCATGCGTCATGTGACACATTGACACACACACAAGTTGTTTTTACATTTTATACAAAGTTACTTGTGACCCTATTCAATACCTTGTACGTTTTTAATGTATGTTTAATTAATCTTCTAAAATGGTGCAATTACTTCAGCATGTTTATGTTGATCAAAACTATTACAAACACCAACAATCTGGCACAAGCAAAACAGGCATGTGTTATTGTGTAATGTACTACAGTAGTAGAACAGGTACATGTTTGTGCAATACTACTGATTAAAGGAGACGCCTCATAACACTATAGAGAAGTTAGAAAAGTAGGAGGAACTTGGCCATAGCTGACGGGGATTCCTCGGCCACAAATGTGTGTGTCACCCAGCAGTATTTAAGCTCTGCCTGCTATCAATAGGTTAAACCTGTTCCTTCTTGTCAAGCCACAACTGCACAGCTTTGTAAGCACTGAGGGGAAAGAAAAACTGAATCTTTAAAGCTTCTCATTTCTGAACAGGCAGAAGAAGCACTATGAAAATGGAGAGCCACGGTGAGTGTTTGAGAAGATTTGATTGAGCCTGACCTTGTTTTAATAATGAAGCTTTGTTGATTTATACATGTTTTAGATCGTGAATACTCAACCTATCTGTCTTTTGCCCTCAGATCTTGCAGTCACAATTAATCACTGCGCATATCAGCTACGTGAAGTTGGAGATGGACTTCACTGGAGATACAAACTGCTGGAAATACTGATCAAGAACTACAAGACTGTTTCTAAAATCAAGTGAGACATGTTCGTCAAAGTACATGAAAGAGGAATTGGATTTTGCTTAACTGGATGGCATTCAGAGCCAAAGCAGAATAGTCTTGGATACGGACTCATCACTGGAGGCTAGATGGTGGCTCTCAAGTGGGATGTAAGCTCCTGGAAACACTCTGATGGCGACATGGACAAATGTTTTTAAAAAAAAGGGATGCTGTTGATCCACCGACTCAGAGCCATGGGTGACGGGAACCAAAGTGGACTATCTGAATGGGAGTTATTTGCTGAAAGATGCTGATTATTATCACATGTATAGGCTACATACTTCTGTATACATGGACATGTATGAATGTTATGCTCTATCAGCCTGTCACATGTATGTGCGATGTATTGAATTGAGATGTAGTTACTTATCGACTCAATACTTTTTTTTAAATGCGAGGTATTTAATGAGTTGCTTATTAAAGATTCATATTCAATAAGTCTAGAATCTGGTTGTGTGTTTTATAGTGGTGAATGCCAATGAATGTAAGGAAATTAATTCTATGCCATTTAAAGGAATAGTTTGGCATTTTAGGAAATATGCTTATTTGCTTTCTGGCTGTGAGTTAGATGGGAAGATACCAGTGAATCTACATTTTTCCTAAAATGTCAAACTATTCCTTTAATCTAGCAAAACTCAGGGAAAATCCAAAGCACTCTCACTGGAAAAATCAAAAAGCCTTTATTGTTATGGCTTAGTCATCTTAAACCTTTAAGGGAATCAATCCTGTTGACTCCCTGACAAAGGCTTTTGTGCCGAAACGCGTCAGAGTTGTTTTTAAAAGTTTAAGATGACTAAGCCATAACAATAAAGGCTTTTTGATTTTTCCAGTGAGAGTAATTTGGATTTTTCCTGAGTTTTGCTATATATGATTGTCCCATCCAAAGAGCACCACAAAATAACAATTTAAGTCCCGGTAGCGCTCCTCTACAGATATTTTTATTCCTTTAATCTGTTGATTATTTCTCCAATCAATCCTTTAGTGATAGTCATCATAACTTCCCACATCCGAAGGTAACGTCTTTGCAACAGTCAAAAGCCCAAACATATTCATTTTACAGTGATATAAAAAAGCAACAAATTCTCATATTAAAAAAAAAACAAAACACAAGGCTGCAATTTTAGCTTAATAAACTTTTCTGTCAATTGGCTAATCCATCATTTCAGCACTAGATGAATCTGATAAAGCTGCATCAGACTAAGCACCTTACATTATTTATATAACTGTGTATGATCTTTTATGGGACTATTTAACAGATGGAATGGGAGAAAACTAAATCAAACAGATAAGAATAAAAACAACAGCAAAACAGTGCTAAATTCAGGCACTTAAAGGATCCTTACTTTATTTTGTGTGGTAATACAAAAGCATACAGAATTATAGAGGATAGGAGAGAAGATCCCTTTCATTGAATTCCATTAGATCATACACATAAAATGACTAATTACATACAAGCCTTTTCTCTTTAGCTACATCCACAAGTATCCCAGCCCTCCACCAAAAGCATGCATGGTCTCTTTGCTCTAAACCAATGTCAACAGTTCTTCATACCTATTGGTATTTTGTTGGTAGAAAAAAAGAAGACAGAACTAGAAATATGCCATGAAACAATGAGTGATGTAACTTCACACACAGATCACTCTTTGACTAGAATGTTTACAGTCGTCCATTTATATTGAAATAGAAGCGTTCTCAGATCTGCACTGAAGCATCCCTGGATACAGATTTTATTCCAATAGATTGAATGTTGTTTTTTGAATGTTGTTTCAGTCTTCAGATGACTCATCTGGGGTCCAAGTAAACTACCCATCATCTGCATGTAGGAAAAAAATATAACATGCCCCGCATGGGCCTATCAGATAGAAATACACCTAATTATGACATGACATACAAAGAGAGATACAATGTATAAGATTGAAACTTTAAAAAAAGTTGGTTCCCCTAAATTACATAACACATTGTCTCATTACTTCTGTTGGTATGTAGTGAATCCTCAGGTCATGCTGTTATGTTATTTCATAGAGGCGATCTCTTTAGTGTTAAGTAGTTCTAAGAAAAACTGTTTACAGTCAAGATTGTAGATGAGTGGTAAACTCCAGAAAGAGATGTTACTTCTGAATTTTTACCGCTGATGAGCATCTTAAAAGGAAATGTCATTTACCCATTATTGTATTAAGATAGCGGCAAATATCTCTGGGACATTTCAAACCCTAGATAAAACCAAAACTACCTCCATGACTAGACACCACTAATGTTAAGTGAGAATGTTTTATAAAAATAATTTGGGTGAACCGACACTTTAACATTTTCTGAATTTAAATCTTGTGTAGGCGGTTCACTGTGATCCAAATCACAACGGATTTGATCGCAGTTTGTTTTTATATCTCAATTCACACTTAAAAAAATGAGCATGTTTTTTTTACATGTCCAGAGGAATACCTGTAAAGTATTCGTAAAGATCAATAGTCATAGACAAAATAAGTGAGATATTTTCTATTTTTTCTCCAAGCATCGATTAGCAACATAAATAGAAATGGAAGACTACAAAATGGACCCATTGCAACTAAAAAGACAGTTTAATTAGACTCAAAGTTTAATTCTTCATATAGGTCAGAAGCTATGAGGGCCAAATTACCCGGCTCACTCGTAATTATGCAGGCAATCAAGTGTTTGTGTCCTCCATTGTTCCTCAAAATGCAATGACGAAGAAAGCAGGACATTTTATGAAATTTAATGAGAAGACAAAGTGACTCAGTAAAACCTTCAGGTAGTCTATTCTAATAGTAACCCTAAAGCATTTCCTCCCGCCACAAGTGGGAGTGAATAGGGGGAAGCAGTAAACCTGCATGAGTGCAAAGAGCATCAGTAGCAGTGTGACTTGCTATCCTTTATACTTGCATAAGCATGTGGGAGAGTATGGGGACAAGACCAGGATTTGATTCTGGCCCAATCTCGTGGTAACGTAGAGATGATGTTTTCATAGTGAAGAAGGTAAATGTGGCCCCAGTCAAAAATCTTCAGATTCACCATGACTACTGCTGCTACCTGCTCTGTTCTTTTCTGATGTCATCTAACATTAACAGAAACCCATCTGTTCGTAGGGTTGACAAGTATATCCAGCCTTGCAGCAGCAGATAATATACCTTACTGTGTGAAAGAAGCCAGTGTTTTTTCATTTTCCAGCCAACCAAATGTTACTTGGTGAAGCCCACCACCAATTAGACTGCAATGGGTTAATATGGACTGCCACCAAAAATGTCATCCGGAATAGATGTACAAACAGGCTCCCCAACCAAAAAAGATTGTCTCATTAAAGTGAAGTCTGTCTCAATATGTGAAGTCCTTCAACCAATTAAATAACAAAGACCATAGCCAGATCTTCCAGTCCATCGTACAGGTGTTTTCATTTAGTAAATGCAGCCACAACAGCCCACATAAGTTCGTTGACGTTGGGCTTTGTGCTCTCTTTCTCCGGCTCCAGCTCCAGCAGAGTGTGGACTCTCTTCATAGCCAGGTCGTACTGGTCGTCTTGAAGTGGGGCGAAGGCATTCTCAAGAACGTCGGATGAGTGGGCCAGAAGGATCAGGGCCAGTACTCGCTTGTCCATGCGGTGGGGATCATTGACCCACTTCTCCAAAACGGACTCCTGGACCTTCTTAACGAGGCGCTGTAGGCAATTGTATGAACATGTGTTTAATGCCATTATATGCATCACATACTATACATTCAACTAGGTTGAGAAAAGAAAAAAAAAACAAAAAAAAACTAGAATAACAACTTTCCATTTCTACACGAGTTTTTGAACAAACGTTATAAATTTATATATTTTAAACGTATAAAATATATTACATATATTAAACGTATAAGGCATTGATTAATGCTAACCGATGCATGGCGATGTGACAATATATATTGTCAAAATCATATAAAATGTCTACTGTATATATTTTTTTATATAGTTTCTATTGCAATGTCGAAAAACTGTCTGTCAAACTGCAATACGGCAATATTTACATCATTTGGACAACACTTTACATTCTGATCCTTGCTCATTATGTTCATTTTGCACTGAAATTCATTCAAGTGAGAAAATATTCATTAATTTGTTGTGTATTTAATTCACACAAAAATAGATAGAAATATAGACTATTTATTTATTTATTCAATTACTCAAAAACATCCTATATGATGATGTACAGTGGGGCTCAAACGTTTGGGCACCCCAGGTAAAAATTTGTATTAATGTGCATAAAGAAGCCGAGAAAAGATGGAAAAATCTCTAAAAGGCATTAAATGACAGACTTGACATTCGTATAATATGTCACAAAGATTTAGATTTTATTTACATCATTTACACTTTCAAAATAACAGAAAACAAAAAAAATGGCATCTGCAAAAGTTTGGGCACCCTGCAGAGTTAATACCTTGTACTGCCCCCTTTGGGAAGTATCACAGCTTGGAAACACTTCTTGTAGCCAGCCAAGAGTCTTTCAATTCTTGTTTGAGGTATCTTCGCCCATTCTTCCTTCCAAAAGTCTTCCAGTTCTTTGAGATTTCTGGGCTCTCTGTCATGCACTGCTCTTTTAAGGTCTATCCATAGATTTTCAATTATGTTGAGGTCAGGAGATTGTGAAGGCCATGGCAAAACCTTCAGTTTAAGCCTCTTGATGTAACCCACCGTGGATTTTGAGGTGTGTTTAGGATCATTATCCATTTGTAGAAGCCATCCTCTCTTTAACTTCAGCTTTTTCACAGATGGCATCAAGTTAGCAACCAAAATTTGCTGACATGTTATTGAATCAATTTTTCCTTCTACTCGTGACATGTTCCCTGTGCCACTGGCTGCAATACAACCCCAAAGCATGATTGATCCCCCCATGCTTAACAGTTGGACAGAGGTTCTTCTCATTAAATTCTGTGCCTTTTCTTCTCCAAACGTACCTTTGCTCATTGAAGCCAAAAAGTTCTATTTTAACCTCATCGGTCCACAGAACTTGTTTCCACAATGCATCAGGCTTGTCTATATGTTCATTTGCAAACTTCAAATGCTGATTTTTGTGGTGAGGATGTAGAAGAGGTTTTCTTCTGATGACTCTTCCATGAAGACCATCTTTGTACAAGAATCTCTTTATAGTGGAATGGTGTACCACAACTCCAGTGTCTGCCAGGTCTTTCTGGATGGATCGTGCAGTCAAACGTGGGTTTGGACTTGCTTTCTCACAATCCTGTGAGTTCTGTCTGATATTTTTCTTGGTCTTCAAGATCTTGCTTTAACTTCCACTGCTCCTGATGACTGCCATTTCTTATTTATATTCCGAACAGAGGATATTGGCATCTGAAAACCCTTTGCTATCTTCTTATAGCCTTCTCCAGCTTTGTGAGCGTCAACTATTTTCAGTTTCAGTTTTCTAGACAACTGCTTAGAAGAAGCCATGGTGCTGATTGTTGGGGCAAGGTCAAATGAGTCGGGGCATTTAAAACCTTAAGATTGACATCACCTGGTCTTTGCAGACGATGACTGAGAACAATCCATGACACTGTCAGGTCTCAGCTTTCCAAAGGGGGCGGTGCATGCTATAAACGCTGCAGGGTGCCCAAACTTTTGCAGACGGCATTTTTTTGTTTTCTGTTATTTTGAAAGTGTAAATGAAGGAAATAAAATCTAACTTTTTGTGACATAGTATACAAATGTCTGATCTGTCGTCTGATCTGTCGTCTGATCTTGGCTTCTTTATGCACATTAATACAAATTTTTACCTGGGGTGCCCAAACATTCGAGCCCCACTGTATATCGTTATTGAGACATAACCTATATATCGGGATAGAAAATGTTGCCAAGCCCCATTACACATCTTCATGCCCTAAGCTACCTAAGCAGGTATGTATTCTGTAGCTTACAAAACATGCACTTTAATTTTAGTTGGACTTTACCAGTACCCAATGGAGCTGTTCCTGTGCAAGTGCAGGTCAAACTTGCAGGCAGTAAAGCTGAAACTATGACTGTTACCCCCGCTCTCATAAAAGCTGAATACTTGCATATGAGCATAAAACACTGTATGTCATAAAGTCTTTACCTCTCAATCAAGAGTCTCCAACGACACTAATTTCAGCCATTTTAATTCCATTACTTGTAAAGCTTTATCAACTTGACTACACAACAAAGAGTTCCTGAACATCCACACACCTTACCTGTTTTATGGTGCTGTTTGTGAGCGGATGTGTGGTCATGTCAAAAAGCAAGAAGTTCTGTTTCTCTGTTGTGAGGACACCTTTCTCTACCAGGTTTTTTGCCAGACGTTCTCTAACATTTCTCAGCTGGTAGTGCAGCTTCAGGGGATTCCAGGTTTCTCCTAATGGACAGCATGAGATCCATTTAGGAAACACGCTGACACAGTCAATGTCATTTTCTTTTTTAAATATCTGAAGGGTCTCAAATTGGCCAATTTTAAAACTGTAAATGCCGCTGCTTGCAGATTTTTATTAAATTTGTTTTAATGTTGTCCACGATCCCTATAAACTATGACATTATCATTGAACACTTCTTTGTCAAATGATGCACAATTTGAATCAAGAATCTATCTTGTTGCACAGGTATTGCATGTGTATAATGACAATAAAGGCATTCTATTCTATTCTATGTTATACTGACAACTCAGACATAACACAAGCAAATACAACTGCCGATATAAAAAAGCATGTTGCCTACATGTCCCAACAGTTGAAATAATGAGTAGATTATTGGAAGGTTTGGTTAGCAAACTTGATATGTTTTATCTCACCACTCAGCAGCTCTATCCAGCTTTGGACAGTCTCTGGAGGCTGGGTTTCTTTAATGTGCTTCAAGGCCTCGTCCAGTAGCACATCTCCTGTTGGGGCATCTGACTTGCAGATCACCTTTGCAAACAAAAGGAGACATATGTAACTAGAATGACGTTAAAAGATTATATTAATCAGTCTCAGTTACACCTACATATTCACATCATGAGTGAACAGGAACCACTACACACTCTCTGATACAGTGTGTGCTTTTCTACAAAAGAAATTAATCCCTCTGCTCACTGAAATAACATTGAAGGGTATCAAGTGTCTTGTACCATATAAGAACATCTTGACACGGTAGACAGAACACAGGCTTGTGCTTCACTTTCCTTTGAACACCTGTTACATCACCACTAGTTCTCACCTTCCTCGAGAGCAGGCTTTTCCTCCTCACACCACAGGCCTCCAGCTGTAACCTCCCTCTGAGGGCCAGCTCGACCAGCATACACCCGCGAAGGCCGGAGGAAATGCAGTCGTTCCAGAAGGACGTGTATCCCTGGGTGGAGGAGGGAAAAACGGCGAAGTATAGCGCTTGTTTACTTAGCTGACGTGTATCTGATAAGAGTACTTCCAGGTTGAAAAGTAGTCACGTCGCTATAGGCAAGTACTCAAGAAAACTGTCCAGGTAACGCAAATTACGTAGAAAGTAAGTCACTTAACGTCGGATAATTGCTTTCATTTAGCAAATCTTCTTACGCGCAACACCATAATGCAGCAATAAAATAAGATAACGTTAGATATGTGCACGGCGCATTTGGTTAAACACAAGCTACTTTACATACATTTAGGCTAACAGCATGAAACAGCCTTACCCGGACACTTGGAACTACCAATCTGGGAGACATTAACTAGCTTACCGCTGTTAACTTTGTTGACATTTGCAAACACGACTGGTGACGCAACGTAAACATTGTGTTACCGAATGTTGGGTGAACTAACGTTAACGTTAGCTAGCCTTGGTGACGGATTAAAGACAGCGCTCACCTCTCGATCCTTGAGGCCCAATAGCAACACCTCCTCCATCAGTGTGAGCCTGGTTTCCTTCGAGTCCCCCTTGTCGTCGTCCTCCTCCTCCTCGCGGCGCGCCTCGTCCTCCTCTCCGCCGGACTCCCTGTCGACGGCGGCGCTGCGAATGGCCTCGGTCCTCCGCTGGACGAGGCCCGAGGTTCTCTGCGTGACAGTCGAGGCCATAGCTGGTGCTGCAAAACGATCAAATCCGAAGAAAAGCGCCTACCTCGACCAGCCAGAAAGCCACGCAGCATGTAACCTGAATGTTAAAGGTGAGAACGGCGAAACTGTCGACCGATTGTATAAACACCGTTGACGTTAAGATCAGCTTGGGATTCCTGCTTCGGCTCTACCCACTTCCTGATCCAACATGGTGGCAGTGACGTAAACTTTGCGTAGGCTTTGGACTGAACCATAGACTGACAGACTGTACGGTCTATGGGCTGAACTGACCATTGAACGCATCTCTCCTGTTGCCTTCAAGTGCTATTGGAAATGCTGTAAATCGGACAGTTAATACATGAAATAAACTTAACTGTGTATCACAATAGTAAACAAATGTGTCTTGTCACACATCTTAGGAAATGTAATGAATACCTAATTGCATACAGTTAATACTATAAATATGTTATCATGTTAAAGTGGTTGTTTGCAAAAAGTTAAAATTATACCTTCCCCAATCACAAAATGTCCTACCAGTTTATAGTTTTAAAAACGCAGCACAGTTCATTCACGAGTTTAAAAACATTAACTGTGAGCTGAGAAGAATGACATTTATTTAAATATGACTAAGCAGTCTTATGGTTTGAGTGTAGGACGTTTGTACTTATGTTTCTGATTTGCTGCAATAAAGTAACTACAACTTGTTAATTTACCTCTTACAAATTAATGGTACCCTTCCTCATCAAGCAAAACTCTTAATAAATAGACCAGGCATCTTCTCGGTGTAAATGTGTGCAGCTGTGTGTGTGTTGAACAGGGCATTCTTAAAAAAAAGGACATTGCATTGCAAAAGACAGTAAAACTACCTAATTTAAAGTTTTAAAAAACTGTTAGACCTACAATTTATTTTATTTTTTAAAATTTGATCTAAACACATATTTACATTAACAATGTACATGAATTAGCTGATAAAATAATATTGATAGCAGCCCCCTTGGTGTAAACAGTAACACCATTTTTAGAAAATAGTATATAGAATATATTACCATGTATCAACTTTATATTCAGAAAAATATAAAAGAAACACAGCATTATAAGCATTATATAACAGTTTATATCATTCAAACAAGCCACAGTGCAATATATAATGTCAGCACAAGGTGGCAGGCTGTGTGGAGGAAATAGATGACTGCTCTGCTGGTATTCTTCCTCTGCTTTCTTAACTTAGCTTTAGTATTATTCATCATTCTCATATCTCACTTATTATTTATTATTTACTATTTACTCATCATTCCCATTCTCACTTATTATTTGTTATTTATTCATCATTCTCATTTCCTATTTCAGAACTGTTCATAATGTTCATGCTGTTCATATTGTAATATAATAACATAAAACTCTTTATCCCGGTATTCACATTTAAATATTTTTTATTGAACTCTTCATTGCACTCATGCCTCTATATTGTTTCTGTTTATAGTATGTAAATATTGTGTATATTTTACTGTGTATATTTTGTTTTGGTTGTTTTGTTTGTGTAAGCACATTGTGAGCAACGATGCGCCAAAGAAAAATTCCTCGTATGTGTCCTCATACCTGGCAAATAAAGCTGATTCTGATCTGCTTTCTTAACTACACTGTTACAGGAAATTGACATAGACAGTTAAAGAAGTCGACCAACAGATCCCGTTGTTCTGGACGGAGACCAGTGAAGGAAAATAGAAGCACTTTCCCGGTGATGGCTAGGCGTTACTGCGCAGCCTCCAACTGAGCTTGACGACGTAGTTGTGACGTGGGCAACGTGTCTGAAAGTTGTAAGTCTTCTGGTAGCTGTGCCAAGAGAAATCTCAATCATTCCCAATCAGCAGGAGAGCGTAGGTATATGTTAGGAGATAACATAGGCACAGGCTAATTATTGCTAACTAACATGCTAGTTAACATTAGTAATTAAAGCTAAACAGCTAATGGAAGCCCAAACTGTTTGCATGCTTCTCCTAAAAATACGGTGATTTGCTGACTATGTGACGGTAAGTCGCTTGGTTAGGACGCAATCGTTAGCCTATTTTTACAAAAACGTCTGCTGCGGAGTCTTAACGTGAGGTACAAAATAATGGAGCCTTTTATACATTGTCGTGTTTCTTTAGAAATAAACAGCGGACAAATAGAGTCTTGACACGCTTCAGATGTAAAGTTATTCACTGTCAAATTGGCGCCAAAATGAATGGCAGTCAATGGGATGCTAACTGCAGGTGATGGCTTCGTAGCATTAAAATGGCGCCATGTGAGCTACGCTCAGAGAGAGGAGGCTTACCCCCTTGGGAAATTGATGCTGATAAATGCTCTTTCAAACAAGGACATGCAGTAACATCCTCCCCATGTACCGTTTTTTGTTTAGATGGGATTAGGGAGGGCCCATTGCAACCACTGAGAATAAATGAGATTATATATGTTTCTGAAGAAAGACTTTGAAACTCAATAGACAGATATACCTGCTCAATAATGTTCATATATTACATCACACCAGTGTGGTTTCCTTACTTTCAATGTTAGTTTTGCTTCTCTAGCTGGGAGGCGGCATACTGTTGACTAGAGCTATCAGTTATTATAGGACCACTTTATCATTGGCAGAGGTCCATTGCTGATGATGACGTAGCAAATAAACTCCCAAATGTCCTCCACTTAACCTCACTTCCCTTCCATCTCCTCCACCCCAGTCCTTTCCTCATGTGATCCAAGTTACTTTGTGGTATCAGGCAGGACTGGTCCTGACAGCAGGGTGGGAAGGAAAAGTGGCAAGGGACAGTGGGTCTTTTAGAGGTCTTTTAACTTTGTTAAAGCAGGAAAAGCACATGTGTAACTTAGAATATTAATGAGTTTGCATGCACAAAACCTGGAGGCCATGGATCTAAATGAACGTGTAGCCGTTATTAATGTTATGAGTTACACCTGTGTTCTTTTTGCTATTATGTCAAAATGTCTGTGGTTAGAAAAGGAAGAGTCAAACATCTCAGCTACCACATGTGCTCGGTGACACATGTATTAGTGATATAATTTTAATACCATACAATTTTTGTATTGTGTACTTGATGATTAACACCAAATCTCAACAATTTTTTTTAAATTTAAGGGTGCAATATGTAATATTTACAGTATTATATCCAAAAATGACCACAATATGTCATCAGATATAAAGGAAACATGCTAAGCTGAAACACTATCTTTTCTGACAACAATGCTAAAGCCAATATTTTCTCCTTTCTATTTTGTGACGGAATGTCTGTTTGTGTTTTGGCGTATGTATGTTGGTATCAATTGCCTATTTTGACAGCCAGGCCAGGTGGCCAAATGTACCTGTAAAAATGTGAACCCAGCGAGCTACAGCAGTATTACAGCCATTGAAGCAGCACACAAATGAACGAGATCAACAGAGATAGATTATACCCGACCTAAGAAAAACCTTTGCATGTTTCTAACAGTTGTGTGACCAGAGACATAACAAACCCCGGTAAATATTGGAGATGTGTTTTAACATTGAGACCGCTTAAAGCCCAAAAGGATGCAGAGTTGGCTAATTTTCTCCTCAACAGGTAACAGAAGCATTAAGCGTCAATCTAATTTATCACGGCTACTAGGGACAGGCATTTATGTCATTTCAACATTTGTGTACTCATTGTATGTACTCAACTTTGTTACTCGCAAACACAATCAAGAGACAGCCAGTGAAGTGATCCCAGTCCTGGCTAACGCCGCCATGCTAACACGCAATAACTGGTAACATTACCGGAGGACCAGGCAAGCGGGCCACAGCTGTTTACAACGGATAGCCTGTTCAGCGGCTGTAGCCGACAAACCGTAATTTTGAGCCAAGAAAGGGTGGCTGTAAATCAGGTAGAGAGGACTGTGAGTTGGTGCTGTTTTTAGAGGTTGTTGCCGTAATTTTAAGTCGAGAAAGTGCGTCTGTCAGTCGGGTAGAGAGGACAGCGAGGCTGTGATGTTTTTAGCAGTTGATGCCATCATTTTAAGCCCAGAAAGTGTGTCTGTCAGTCGGGTAGAGAAGACAGTGAGGTCATGATGTTTTAGCGGTTGTTGCAGTAATTTTAAGCGGAAATAGGGTGGATGCCAGTTGGGGACAGAGCTCCACGTGAGCACAGGCCTTTACCACCGTCAACATAGCCACAATCTAACGTTTGCTACTCCACTGTGCTGTGGAGTAATGTCTGGCTATGTGAGACTAGTGTCTAGCAATGTTGTTGAAGGCTGCGTTCTCAACCATGCATCCTCTGTGAACTTGGAGTCTGGAGGAGGGACCAGGGGAGACAACTCTCTCCAGTCCAGTAACCTCTAGTGGCCCTGCAAACTTGTTGTGCAAATGGTAAAATGTAGTTTTCATACTTGGAACAGTAGTGATCAGTGCAATAGTGTTTTGCATGGCTTTAACCATTACAATGGTCTTATTGTAGCGGTTTCTTCTCAAGAACAGCAATATATTGTATGTTGTATAATCCCTAATTCCCAGAGTAACTAGTCTCAATTTAATATATTATTTATCTAATTAAGTTTTAGATCTACTCATGACTTACATGTCCTGTCCTTCTACAAGTGATCCTGATCTACTTTTTCCCTATCATTGAAAGATAAACATTCTGAAGCTGTTGGTTATTTCTTTTTTTAAACCCAAATATGTATATTGCCACTACAAAACTGCAATAGGCCTATTGCAAAAAATGCATCTTCCAGCTAGGAGTTACAACTGTATAGCACATAGCCAAGGTAATGTGTTCCTTGATATTTGTATGTCAATGCGTCTTAATGTGGCATATGGTTCTGCGTTTGTTGCTGTTTTTGAGTGCTGCTGCAAACATTGAGTGTGCATTCAATGTGACAGTGAGGAGGAGTCCGACACTCGCCTGCTGAGGCGCTGTCCTTGTATGGCCAGTTGTGTGAGGTATCAGGGACTCAATCCCCGCCAGCTGTGAAGCATTTGCAGACAATACGATTGTAATGTGCACTGGGGACTTGTGACTACTCCATTCATCGTCAGAATGTTTCTGAATGATTTTTACAACACTTCCGAGCTGGGATTGAACCTGGGAGAATTTTATAGAATCAAACAAAGATGACTAAACTGGATTCAAGTTCCTAAAAACAAGAACACCTAGTATGATCATTATCATCATTGTTTTTGATTGTTAATAAGTATAACAAACAGCCTGTGACACACTGCTGCTCTGGGGCCTGCATGTCTCCTGAAGTTCAGTTAGTCTGGTCAATTAGTATTATGACCTCATTCTCTTGTATTATGTCCTCATTCCCTTGAAGGAGAAGTACAGCTGATTACATGCAGCAACAGCAGCAACAAATCAACAAGATTATTTACTCAAAAAGATAAAATGAAACTGTTAATCCCTGTAGGGAAATAAGATCATTGCAGAAATAAACAACAACTCAGTGGAGTTACAGATGAAACATTTGACTATAAATAAATGTGGAATAATTTAGAAGCTTAATAGTAATAATAGTACCTTCTGGTAAAAAATTACTGTAGAGTTAGTTTAATGCTCAAAAAGGGTTTTCATACCATAACAAGCTTGTTGGAGGTCAGTTAAAATTACATAGAAATATGATTAAAAGAGCTTCTGTTATGAAATGACTGCAAAGTTGTTTTAAGGCTCATAACAACAGTTCCACATCACAGTAAGCTCTTAGGAGGCCAAAATGTATGTTTCCTACATTCAGACAAGGTAATAGTAACTTCTGGTAAAAAAAATGACTGTGTAGTTAGTTTCAGAGTGCTAAATTTACTAAAACATACAACACGTCTTGAATCTTCAGTGAGAAACTGCCATGGCAATAGCAATAGCAGAGCAAGTATTCAAACACTTTAGCAGCAATAGCTGTAGAAATACTTAATTAATTATTAAATAATTAAAAGTCTTAAGTAAAAGTAGTATCAATAGTAATATGTACTGAAAGTAACAAAAGGTAAAAGTATGCAATGCAAACTAATGGCCCCTGTGATTTTAATACTAAGTCCATATACAGTGGTGCTCAAAAGTTTACATACACATGCTTAAGTTGACTAAAAAGAGGAATAAAAAAATCATGTTTTGGAAATTTATTTTAATACCTAAATTAAAAATGAGGTGGACACCAATTTTCTTTGTGAATGAATAACGTATTGTAAATAAATAAATGTTCTTATTCATAAGTATACATACTATGTTAAATTCCCATAGAGGCAGGCAGATTTTATTATTAATTATTTCCTGGATTCAGGATATTATGCATCCTGATAAAGTTCCCTTGGCCTTTAGAATTAAAATAGCCCCACATCATCACATACTCTTCACCATGCTTAGAGATAGGCATGGGATACTTTCTATAACATCATCTCTCAATGCAAATCAAACCAGGTATTAGTCTAACTGAAATAAAACCATGCCTATCTCTAAGCATGGTGAAGAGTATGTGATGATGTGGGGCTATTTTAATTCTAAAGGCCAAGGGAACTTTATCAGGATGCATAATATCCTGAATCCAGGAAATAACTGGCCTTTAATAAAATCTGCCTGCCTCTATGGGAATTTAACATAGTATGTATACTTATGACCCCTGTATTTTAAATAAGAACATTTATTTATTTACAATACGTTATTCATTCACAAAGAATTGTGTCCTTAATTGGATTTTACCTCATTTTTAATTTAGGTATTAAAATAAATTTCCAAAACATGGTCAACTTAAGCATGTGTATGTAAACTTTTGAGCACCACAAATATGTCAAATAAATGTAGTAAAAACTACACTTTTCTTTGAAATAATAGAAGTATAAAGTAGCATACAAAGAAATGACTCAAGTAAAGTACAAGTACATCATATTTTTACTTAAGTACGGTACTTATATTCAACCACTGGTGAGAAAAGACATTCATTTCTCTACCCTGAATGTGGTGCGCTATGAACTCACTGATTGCGTCATACAAATTGATTAAATAATCTCTACTTTGTTCATCCTTGAAAGTCATTGAACATTACAAACAGGCTACAAGTAGCAGACACTGTTAGGGCTGAACCATATTGTGTTTTAGCATCGACATCACGATGTGTGCATGAGCGATAGTCACATCGCAGGACGTCTGTGTCTGATCTAACGTCATTTACACTGGTTTAATTGTTATGGGATACACAGAGTGCGTTGCTAGTGCGCGTGAAATGCAGGTCTGATCAATTTATCAAACTAACAAGCTGGCCCCGTTAGTCGACCCCAACCTGAAATTTGGAGGAAGCAACATGCAGTCACTGTCATTCATGTTACCCTGGTTTGATTATTATATGAATACAATGTTGTCGTGCTAGTCAACCAGCGTATTTCTACCTAATTTCTCTCCAAAACCACTTCAGAAGAGTAACGTAAGTCACAGCGCTTACTTGCTTTGGTGTTTGTAAAGCATTAATGTTTAACAAAGAATTTTTTCTTCTATGTAGATGCACTCCCCTACAAAATCACAGCAGTAGTCAAGAATATTTTGTTATTTCAAAATAGAGCTATTTATGTCGTCTTTTAAAAATTACTTTTTCTTTTTTCATATCGCAGTATATATCGCGGGGGAAAAAATATCACAATGTCAGATTTTTCCAATATCGTGCAGGCCTAGACACTGTCTCCTTCCCTGACATTTAGGAGCCCGTAAGTGTGCCCCTAAAAATTCCTAGGAGAGATAATTCTCCAGGCGGTTTGGAAATATGCTCTGTGTAAACAACCATCTCTACTAGCTTTACAGCCAAGACAATCGTCTGACACTCTGACCATCTAGGTACAATATTTGCACACAGTCCAAGTTGTGCAAGCATGACAGCATTAGGCCTGGAATAAATCTTGTCATGCTTAAGTCTGTGTACAGATGTAAAACTGGATAGAAAGATTTAATAATGCAATATCAGACTATAACACTTGGTTGCTAGATTCCAATTAAATGTTCATAAAAATCTCTAAATATAAGCACAAGTTACACATCTATCTGTTGAAAAACCACCATCTTTTTAAAATGTAAATATCAGACTGGACATAAATCTTTCTTGACATATCAGCTCATCATCTAGTACCCCACTGACACTTTTAATAAACCTTTTGGTCCCTGTGAAGCCTACCAGAAATCTATGGTTTCAAATGGTCCCAAAAACATCTGTATTTTTCACTTTGTACATTTTTCTCACTGATCCTGCAGTTCTGGTACTGACAAGAAGCCTAAATCACTCCCCAGAGCCTTAAACAAGGCCACACTCAGGCCCATATTGGAGCCATTTCCTGTCTCTGGAGTGGGCAAATGGTTGACCCCTAGTGCCCCTTCTATATAAGTGCACATGAACACACTCACATACTCACATGTACACAATCTTTTAAGACAACGCCCCCACAGAGAGAACTAGGGGAGTCACTTACCATTGCACTGCAGTAAGTGAATTACAGAATCTCTCAATTGGATGCTACACTGCATCTCACTAGAGAATAATGGCTGAGAAAATACAATTATATTTAATAGCTTGTCATATTCAAAAGCCCCTTTGAATAAAAGAAGGCTGAGAAAAAGCAGAATCACAATTTTGGGATCATATGTAGAGGGCTTAAAATGGAAGATTCTTTCAGTTTTCTCACAGCTTGTTACAATAATAACAAACAAGATAGGTAAATAGGCCAAACTGAATGGAAATAATTGCCAAATATAAGGTCACATCTGCAAACTCCTTTGTTTTGAACGGGTGTGAAGCAGAAGCTCAGTGCAATTCATAGATGCAATTACAATAGCAGCATGTCCAAGGACAGGCTGGCTTCGAGGTATGGTATGTTAAATAAGGCTATATGTCATACACACAGCCAACAGTAAAAACACTAAATAAGGAAGAGAGTGAAAGACTAAGAATAATGAGGTGAAAGAAAGAAAGCTGAAAAATAATTTCTGTTTCAACATCTGTTCCAATTTGGCACAATTACGGGAAGTGCTTTGCCTTTGCCCCATTCACAGTGACAGGAATAATAAACATAACAATGAGGCAATACATCTAAAGCATACAATGCTATTGACCACAGAATATTTTTTACCTGACAGCAGGGGCTTTAATACATGCATTGAAATACTTGTATCTAGGACACAGATCAGTCAACGCACCAAGGAAGTCTTTATCATGTGTGTTTTGCTGAAAGAAGTCGTCTCAGGATCAGCCAGATACTAGTGTGGCATTGCCAGACTGTCCTCCACAGCGCCACAAAGGAGGGTCTTGCTAGTCCACACAGAAAAATACTAAATAGCCTCGGGAAGGAACTTGTTTTGGTGGAACAGGTGAACGTTCAAACGTTGTTTTAGATTGGACAGATAGTCCAGCTAGCTGTCTTGATTAACCCTGCAGAGATCTGACGAGCAGTTAACCATAGTCCTTTAGTCCATGGTCCATAGTCCTCCGGAAGATGACACTTGACAGATGAATTTGAACTTGTTGGACTTAATTTGTTTAACTTTAGCGTGATCAAAATTGCAGGTTAATTGGCTACTGTATGTTTATTAAAGCGGCTATATTCAATTTTTAATAATATATTTAATATAAAAACAATGTAGCAATTGAAAATGTAACAAAATTAAGAAAGATGCTAAAACCCCACTGTACACTACCTGCAGCAGAAGGACAAAGTTAGGGGCTAGCTGGTGAACATACTGAAGCATTTAGCAGCCAGGAATGTCCCTCAGGAGTTGGTGGAGTAGTTGAATTGAATGAAATTGAATCAAATTGAATGAATTGAATTGATTAACAAGTTCACCATATGTAATTAAAAGATGCTGTAGCCACAGCTTGTTTCACAGCTTCTAAGTTTGCATCAT
The DNA here is from genome assembly GCA_013375575.1 of Percina caprodes. Lineage (NCBI taxonomy): Eukaryota > Metazoa > Chordata > Actinopteri > Perciformes > Percidae > Percina > Percina caprodes. Next base: position 2,562,900 of record JABXJD010000073.1, read on the forward strand.
ATAACTGGTCATAGCCTAGTAGAGCAAGTAAGGCTGTGGCAGCAAAAACGCAGTGATGCATTTTATTGCTTATGAATTTCATTTAAAGGAGGAAGAATTACTTATTTCTTCTTTCAAAAGTTGCATAGTCTTGCTTTAACATAAAAGAAGACTCTGTGTGCTTGTAGGGCCAGATCAGTATTACTAACTCCTTATTTTGTATTGTACAGACTAATAGCCATTTATGTTTTTAAAACCAAATAATAAAAATTTTCTTTTTCTATTTAGCCTCCAGATTTGTGTGATCCTCCCAACGTGATCCTGCGTTTCCTCTGTTCTCCCTTGTAGATTTATGCAGGAAGCCGTTAACAATGGGACCCCTCCAGAGGATCTGAAACCCAGCTGTAAGAAACTGTACACACAGACACACGGACATGCATGACATTGTTTATATTTAAACATATACACACATCTACGTTATGCACAGAGAAAGTCAACACGCAGCCATCCATTAACATGAACATTAGTGGAACCTTCCATTGTTGATAAAACCACTGACTTGACAGAAGACCAATATTGTGCAGTGAGGAAACCTCTGATTAGCTATAAAGGCAGCTCAAGAATCAGCAGCAGTGCTGAACCCATAGTGAATATTTGGTTTATTTGTTCAGAAGAAGTGATGGAGTAGTCTGAACACCTCTAATTTGAGTACTTTCAATTGTTGCTTCTTTATGCTTCCACTTTATGTCAGAAATATTCATGTCACTTATTTGGCATCTATGGTTACTTTTCTATTAAGATTTAGATTAGATTAGATTATACTTTATTTATCCCACAGTGGGGAAATTCCTTTGTTACAGCAGCATGTAAAATGTATTATCACCTTATAAAATATGACATATTGTTACAGATGAACCTACCCAATAGTATATAATGTAGTTCCTCCTCTCTAGGCCCACTAACAATAAATAAGTAAAAAAGTAACACTTCCTTCCACATTAATGCATCAGTAACTTATATTCAATACCATTATACATAATAAAAATATAGCATTTAACACATATGTTGCATGCATGTCTGCATTAAATGCTTCTACTATTTGATATTTTTGTCAGTTTCCCGACAACACCTCTCTGTAAGATCTGGAATACAGAGCTTTTACATGTACTTTTACACAGTTTTATTTCTAGTAAAAGATTTGAATTTTTATACTTTATTTAATTAGGAAGTCACATTGAGAACGAGATTCTGTTTCACAAAACAAGTAAAACCTGGGTACAGAGAAGAAAAGATAATAACAATAATAATAATAATAATAATAATAATAATAATAGTATATGACATAAACCTATAATCATAGGGTGAAAACTTTCACCATTAAAAGCAATGTAAATGTGCCTTAAGTGTTGAAAACATCCTGGTTCACTGCAAATGTAGTCAGTACAAGCTATTAATCCTGACCAGATGACTTCTTGTGCTGTTCAGTTGTGGTCAGAGGCCAACCGATGTTCAGCCCCCAAAAACAGAATTTGTGGTTGAAAAAGTCAAGTCAAAGCGAACACGATGAGGAGGCATGGAGACCTTATGATCTTAATCATCATCTGGTTACTCAAGGGGGCGATAGACCACAGAAGGGTCAAACACACATGAGCACACACATACCTGATATTCACACTGAGTACCACAGCATATACCTGAGGAGATTCGATTTCCCCCCCCCTTACCCCTTCTTGACCCCTGAAATCATATTCACCACAGGAGAACTGTCAACGTGACCAAAACTAAATCCGTCAAAAATGTACTTCCTTGCAGTTATGACACAGGTGTTCATAAACAAAAGGTAAACTGGCAGCAAAGTTAAAGCCCCATGGCCTCTAGTTTACACTGTCCCTTTTGGCTAATGCCCTGCAGGATGTCTTACTCAAACAGTAACAGAATCTCCTGTTCGCTGTTTTTTACTGCTGCATATACTATAGTATTCCTGATGTGGGGGTCATCTTTACCACCTGGGCAGCCAAGAGCGTACCTTATACAATTTAAAACCAAATGAGGGAAAATACCATAAACCAACTGTTGGGTAACAGAAAGTATATTGTGAGTAAAAGTGCATTTTACATTTACATTTACATTATATATTTACATACACTCACCTAAAGGATTATTAGGAACACCTGTTTAATTTCTCATTAATGTAATTATCTAATTAACCAATCACATTGCAGTTGCTTCAATGCATTTAGAGGTGTGGTCCAGGTCAAGACAATCTCCTGAACTCCAAACTGAATGTCAGAATGGGAAAGAAAGTTGATTTAAGCAATTTTGAGCGTGGCATGGTTGTTGGTGCCAGACAGGCCAGTCTGAGTATTTCACAATCTGTTCAGTTACTGGGATTTTCACGCACAACCATTTCCAGGGTTTACAAAGAATGGTGTGAAAAGGGAAAAACATCCAGTATGCGGAAGTCCTGTGGGCAAAAATGCCTTGTTGATGCTAGAGGTCAGAGGAGAATGGGCCGACTGATTCAAGCTGATAGAAGAGCAACTTTGACTGAAATAACCACTCGTTACAACCGAGGTATGCAGCAAAGCATTTGCGAAGCCACAACACGCACAACCTTGAGGCGGATGGGCTACAACAGCAGAAGACCCCACCGGGTACCACTCATCTCCACTACAAATAGGAAAAAGAGGCTACAATTTGCAAGAGCTCACCAAAATTGGACAGTTGAAGACTGGAAAAATGTTGCCTGGTCTGATGAGTCTGGATTTCTGTTGAGACATTCAGATGGTAGAGTCAGAATTTAGCATAAACAGAATGAGAACATGGATCCATCATGCCTTGTTACCACTGTGCAGGCTGGTGGTGGGGGTGTAATGGTGTGGGGGATGTTTTCTTGGCACACTTTAGGCCCCTTAGTGCCAATTGGGTATTGTTTAAATGCCACGGCCTACCTGACCATTGTTTCTGACCATGTCCATCCCTTTATGGCCACCATGTACCCATCCTCTGATGGCTACTTCCAGCAGGATAATGCACCATGTCACAAAGCTCAAGTCATTTCCAATTGGTTTCTTGAACATGACAATGAGTTCACTGTACTAAAATGGCCCCCACAGTCACCAGATCTCAACCCAATAGAGCATCTTTGGGATGTGGTGGAACGGGAGCTTCGTGCCCTGGATGTGCATCCCACAAATCTCCATCAACAGCAAGATGCTATCCTATCAATATGGGCCAACATTTCTAAAGAATGCTTTCAGCACCTTGTTGAATCAATGCCACGTAGAATTAAGGCAGTTCTGAAGGTGAAAGGGGGTCAAACACAGTATTAGTATGGTGTTCCTAATAATCCTATAGGTGAGTATACTCACTGTATAATTATGCTGCTTACAAAACAAATAATGAATTTTGATTTCCCTACTTTTTCAGATGATATGGGAGCCAGAGTCTCCGATTGGTTTATTGCCTGGGAACTGTGATCAGGTAAGTATTATTTGTTTGGTCCGGAAGCTGCTGGGTCTGAATGGTGAACTAAAAAGTGCCTGTTTTAAAATGATACCTACATGTCCATATGTGCGTTTCAAAAGTCATTGATTGCTGTAATCATTCCTCCTGTCCATATTGTCCCTTCAAGGCATGACTAAAAGAGAACAAAGACAAACTTCACAGTCTGGCTATATTTTAAAGTTCAGCTAGAGCTAATATAAAGCTTCAGTAGTCTGGGTTAGTCAGTTCAAGTTAATATCTTCCAAAGTTATTTTTTTTAGTGCAAAATTCCATTTTATTTTGGTTTTGTGTGTTTGTTCTGTGACTTTATAAAATACCCATTTGATCCAACTAACTCAGACTGCTTTTAGTTTTAGATGAATTGTAAAATATATTTTTTATACAGGAAATCAAGGAGCTTAGAGCTTTGTCCCATATTAAAATCAATCAGCTGAATTTATTCACTGCCAGAATAAAGAGGTGGAACAATTACAGCAACAGATAACTTCAATGGGCATGTTGTGTGAGTACTGCTTTAAGACAGACTTGGAAAAAACCTATCCTTTAAACTCTGGTCAATGTTTGTAATATCAGAGGTTTATACATTTGGTATAAACCATCCATACCTTTTCAATCTGTTACTGCCAGCTCTTGTCCATATTACCAAATATGCTGCATAAAATGTGTCTCTTGAATTTCAACCAACTCTTAAAATCAGTAGATAAGTTGGCATTGACACGGGAAAGCACAAGTGTTACAAATAAAAATAATTATGGCTCTGTTCTTCTCAATTGACGGTGCGACTGCGAGCCAGCATGCACAGTAAAAGGACTCTGAAACTTAGGCGGCTAAATAAAATTCAGCCATCATTAATTGTAATATTTACACCTGTGCTTTTCCTACTGTGACATGTCACAATGTCCTCCAAGAAAAAGATTTAGCTTCTGCTGTGGTTAGTGCAACTACCATCTGAATATTTGTTAAACACAGTAAGTGAGTTACACGTGATGTTTCACCATTAAACTGAATTCTTTGTTCGGTCTCTAAAACACAGATTGGGCTCTGTCTCCATTCTGTAAATTGTGGCGAGTTCAGAAAGGTGGTGGGTGGACCAGATTGGGCTACTGTGTAGCCACTGTATTCAACCATGCAGAACTTTTTCTTGTGCTAAATAGTGAACATAACTGTAGGAATTGACCTTGCATGACCACCCCCACTTATGACTTCTCCCGGGTCTACCATGCTGTCATGTCAGATGTCACACCGAGAAATGACTGCAATCTGAGCAGAATATGATATCCTCCAATCATAATGGCTGTGTGACATTCCAAGAATGCGATGCCACATGCTGGAAACAACTGTGCATATGTGTTTGCACATGTGTACATGCCCCATTCAAATATGTGTGTGCATGTCTGTTCACCGGGACAAAAGAGAAAAGTCATTATAGCAGTTCATTCATTATTGCAGATTCTCACAGTATCAATAGGTTATTGGCTGTAACGTTTTAAAAAGAAAATTAGTGGAAAACTGCCTGCAGATAGTGACTGCAGTACGATTTTTGCACTCGTCATTCTTTAAACAATCCATTCTGTGAAGAAAAGCCCCACCAAACTTCCTGTATACTGACACCAGGATCTGGGGACAAACTTTGACTGAAATCACATTCCTGTCATTGTTAGGCAGTCATACTCATACATAGCAAAACACAGAAACATAATGGCTTCCAACTTTTGACTTTAGTTCCACAACAATGCTGCTTAGTTGTCAGACGACAGAGGAAAAAACAAGAATCTACAGTCATGCTAGCAGCTCTGTGTGGCTCTACTCGAGCACAATTTATCTTTGAAATAAATGCTAACGTCAGCATGCGTACCTGCTCAATTGGTAAAGCAAAAGCAGGGGGGCACAATGATTGTCTGCATCAATTTCATGTCAATCTACCAATAGATTTTGAGTCTTTTCTCTAAGAACAAATGTCAACGTCATGGTGAGGTTTGAGAATGAATAAAGGGATCAGTAGGATATATTGCCTTGGTTTTCATTAATGGTAATCAATTAAACTGTTGTTGAGATATTTTGGTTTGGACCAAAGTGGTAAATCAACCAACCAACATTGTCATCCCTCAAGCCATGCTGCTATAGCATGACAACACATGTTTTAAATAAACAGCCGCACATCTGCAGTCCTCTGCTTAAGTACTTATGCATTTATTACATGTCATGGATGCATATGAAAACAGTTAGGGGATTACCATGTTATGCATGACAACACTCAACAGAGAATAAGGATTCACCACTTGTTATGGAGGGCAGAGATGCCCAGTGTGTCTGTGGGAGACAGAGAGCCAGTGGCTAGGTTGTAACCCACACTCTGCTTCAGTGTTGACAGAGTCAAAGGGTCAAGACCCTGTGCTGGCCCCCTCTGTAGAGTGAAACAAAGCTCCAGGTCCTGTCATCAACACAGAGAAGGGAAAAAGAGCCCCAAAGGAGGAGACTGAAGAGACCTCTAATTGCTGTCCACATGTGTCAGATTGATGTTTTTGCCTGCCCAGGGGGGATGGAAAGGGGACTTTGAAGATGGTGTGCTAATTTCTACTCACATGCTCCTCTGGAGGCATCAATCATCAGATTCTGAATTAGGAATTAAAGATAGGGATCAACCAGCTTAAACGTTTTTGCAATACATGCCCTCCTCAGCAGTCTAATAGACAAAAAGAAGAGTTAAAAAAGAATCTAAACACATTTCTATCAATTTCAAATCTACAAACAAGGCCAAATCATTGTGGCTGAGTTTAAATTCAAGGGATAGTGTACCATGATCCCTAATGGTCTGAGAGAATGCCCTGTCTAATACCCAGGGAATAAAGCACAGATGCACATATCACATTGGTTTCCATCTGTTTTTTTATTATGAGGCATTTCCTGTTTGTTGACCGCTGTCTAAACATTTGTTATTATCACATCATTAGTACAGTAAAAGAACAAAAAGAAAGGATCATGAACCCAGTGAACAAGAAAGAGTTAGAACCGTAGGGGGCGCGGCATATTTCTATCTGCTCTGCTTGGTCTGGTTTATGTTAAAGTTCAAAACATAGTCAAATGCTGTTCTCATCAAAGAGGAATCACTGAGGATGGATCTGCTTTCTTTCACACTGAGCTGACAGTCTTCTTTTCCGTAACGTGCATCCCCAGTAGTATTGCAAAGTCATGCTTGCAACCAACCACCCGTACTAATGCCAATGGGGCACCAGTCATGCAGCACAACCATGACAAGTAGTCTTATCTTACACATTCATTGCTTTCACTGTTAGTTATGGATTAAAAATTGAAGCAAAGGCCTGTGTCATACTCTAAATGTATAGAGTCATCTCCTTATAAAGCAATGAGCTGCTCTTTGTCCTTTCATGAATACACTTGTTGACTTTTGATATAAAAAGAAATGTCATCTGAGTATCTTTATATTTCATTGGCTACTGTGATTGTCATTTCATTTTTTTCCCCACAATATCTTTTTTTATTTCCAGACATAAAAACATTTACATATACTGGCACTCGAAACTCAAACAACACAGGACTTTCACCCCAGAGACCGAAGATCGTCTCCCGTATGTGGCATTTAATTTGCACGTTGTTCGGTCTCCAGAGACGGCAAATTGTGTCCCAGCGTGTGACATGTCCTTTCCTCTTTCTTCTTTTCCTAAACCCAACCGTCCCGCTGTTGTCGCACGTTCCACCAGAGACCGCCGCCGTCTCCCGCTTATGCTGTTTAATTTCCCCGTTGTTGCGTCCCCCAGACACCGCGAATCGTGTCCCAGCACATGAAAAAAACGAGATGAATGTGTCCGTGTCCACAAATCAATAGATTGAAAATAACGTGACCTTTTCACGAACTGTGTGAGACTGTGTTGTTAGTGTGGCTCTATAGATGTAAAAAGGTTCTTTTAAAAGGGAATTCCACCTATTTTCCTCATAGAAGTCAGTATACCTGTCACATGAAGCCTGTGAAAACAGTTGTATATGTTTTGTGGCTCTGAAGGAACTTCATATTATGGACTAAAAGTCACAACATCTTACCTTCTGCTGCTTTTAGAGTACCAACGGCAAATAGAAACATCTTCAAGAAATCCTTCATCCCCAATGCTGTGAAGGTGCTAAATAACACTGGGAACTGTAGCTACTTAAGAATGGAATGTACTGAGACAGACTTCAAGGCTGCAGGTTTTATGCACAGCAAACATTTTTATTAGGCTATATTTATCTATTTATAGCTGCCTATTTACACATATAGCGCCATACACAACATCACTCAAACTACATTATAATTAGATCCATTGTTACTATAATAAATAAGATAAGATGTTATGTGCAGCTTTAATCTGTCTTGTGAGACTCCCGAGTCCATGGAAGTATTGTTGAAGTGCCGCTTTAAGGGTTCATCAATAAATATTAAATAAATACAATCTCAAATTTCCAGGTATCAAATGAGAATTTAATGTAATTACAGAGAATACCATATATGGTATATGTTTACTTTGAGCTGTCATCTACATTTACACACAAGCGCCATCCTATTGTGTACATTACAGATTCCTTAGATGCTCACTGTAAATAGCTTTCATGGGGGTGTCTAGAAATTGGCTTTTGCATGACCCAATAATTGACTCAGTCTGAAAATAAATATTGTTTGTCCGACTGCATGAACCAAGCTAATTTCCTTCACTTAAAGGGATTTACTGGGCCTGGGATACACAGTTTGTCTTCATTACCATAGTGCCTTACACCACAAAAGCAGCTCTTAAGCTATAATGATTGGATCATATTAATGTTTTGTTCAATCTGTTCAAAGAAAGTATTTGAAAAATTAAATGAAGATGCCTTTGATTTATTAGAGACCCTGAGAGCCTTGTATCTTGAATGCTCCTAATGCTCTCTTCCTCTCTGTATGTATACAGATAGTTAAAGGGGTAGCGAGAAGAAAAACACATTAGAATAGACTTCCATGGCTAACACAGGAATATAATGTCAAAAAGAAAGGCAGGGGATAGAGGAAGGGGAAAAAACTGGGAAGAGGTCAAAAATGAAAACCTGGAGTACCATTTCTACACACTGTTACAATTGTTATAAGAAGAAGAAAAAAATGTGAGTGGGCCAGGGTGAGTAAGAGGATGAGGAAGGGGAGAGATGGGTGGGGAAGGGTATATTGTAGTGAGGAAATGCATGAGAACTAATCAGCGTCTTCCTGTGTCTCAGTCAGATATCTGCAGGGTAAACTCCTGTAAATTGTCTCATTCACAGGGAATTCTTAAGATCCTGTCTGTAACAGATGCATGTCTTTGTGTACATTTAAAGTGTGCATAGTTAAATAATGAGGAAGGTTATATAACAGGATATACTGTATGTATGTATAATAATGTATTCTACATCCTAGCTGACAATCATCTTCATGTTTGTAGTTCTTTTTGTATATGATATTCATAATATTTACACACAGAAATTGAGAAGGATAGCGGTGCTAGCGCTACTCAGTGGTTGAAGCAGTGTTACATGTATACAGGTTGTGTGTGTGTGTGTGTGTGTGCGTGTGCGCGCAGTGACGTAGGCATACAATCTAGTAATGCTTGTCTGATGTTGGAGGAACCAATATGAAAGAAAACAAAAATAAGGCTGATAAGTAAACTGAAAGAGGAGAACAAAAGCAAGCAATGTTACGAGACATTAGGAGTTAGTGTGCTCAAGGCAATCTCTGTAATTGTAGTTTCTAGATGGTGGTTGCTAAGTGATTGCTAGGGTGTGAGATATTTACACCAGTGGATGTTAGGTGATAAAATTGTAGCTGAAATAGTTAAAAATCTTTATACAAATTACTTATTAAACTCACATTTTATGAGACTGTCCTCCCAAGAAGAGCAACAGAAACTCTTGTTGCAGCAACAACATACAATGACGTTTAAATGACAAAACCTTCTGTTGGAGGGAATAAAATATAAAGCGACAAAGTCTGTGTGAGGAGGTCGATGAGGATGGACGGGTGAACAAAATATGCACTTTCCGTTTCTAGTTTACAACCATCAGTCAAGTTCTTCTGAAATGGCTGATACCAGCAACCACTGGATATCCATTGTCAGCGACCCGATACCGGATAAGTGGATGAAGATGGATGGATGGAATACTGGTGGTCGTTGGGGTGTCGTGGTGTGGTATACTTTTAATTACTACTAGGAGTTTGATACCACCATTTTTCTCCCTACTAAACCTGTCAACAGAGGATTTGTATGTTCTCCTTGTGAACAATTTTATATAATAAAACCAAACCAGCAAAATATTGCTACGCTTCAGACAATTTTACAGCTCTATTACAGGATGATGGACAGGACTGTGAAAATACCTAGCTCTGAGTAAGTAAGATACTGTAACTTTATAGTATAAACTTGCACTTGTAGTTGGATGTAATCAGGGAGATCTGATCCCCTCTGAACGAATTTCGTCTCCCACCCTTCCTATAATAATCCTATGATAATCTTATTGGGATTTTGGGGAGACCTCTCTCCAGCTGTGAGTCCTGGAATTAGCACCAATTTTCAGACTATTTGTAAGCATGCACTTTTTGTAAGAATAGACATCATCAGGGAATTAGTGGGCCTGAATGGCTCCTTCATTCAAATAAAAGCAATGAGCTACTGGCTAAAGACAAGCAGCTGAACAAACTCAATTTTTGCTTTGGTTCCACATAAAGATTCCAATGATTGAATTAACAACAACATTTCAGAATGTATGAGTGTGTTGTAACTGCGGTTAATCGTGCCCATGTTAAAGGAAAACGCCGACTTATTGGGACTTTACCTTATTCACTGCTACATGCATGTTAATAGGAACATGTTGGCGTTATTTTGTCACTTATTGGGAGCAGTAGCTAGTTGGAACCAGTTACCTGCAGGAAGCTAATGCTGGGGGTGTCAGACAGAGTTATAGCACGCACGGAGATGAGAAGGGTATGTACTGACTTGTCTAACCGTGGGGGTAACGGTGAATAAGCTAAATTCCCAAATAGTCGGCGTGTTCCTTTAACAGGAGATACTAAACTAATGTATGTGGTTCTGACTTCTTCAACAACAGCTGCAAGATCCAGAACAGTCACAGGCATCAGAAAAAGACAGATCAGATAATGCTGTTTTATAGTATATTTTAAAAGTAAAATATTGAGACATGAACTGATTATTTTATCTTAATGGAATTCTTTTTCATTTTTTTAGATTTGGACTTTTATTGTGAAGTATAACATAAAATGTGTTGTGCATGACGTGTACATCAACTGACAGATAAACAACATGTTACAGGTGCTACTAGCACAGATGGTAAGGCTTCATACTAACTTTCAACACAAAACCACAGCTGGTTAATGAGAGTGGACCCCTAGGAAGGGACATGGTGGGTGGAGTGTCAAAGGGGCATACCAGCAATTATATTAATGAGAGCAAAAGCAGCAATGTTGAACATTTTCTCTACAGTTTTTAGTTTGTTAAGTAGCATTCACAGGTTTTCACTTGAGTTACTGTTATCTTTACATTATTTTTACAAATGATTAGAGGGAAAAAACTAAACTTTTCATCCACATAAAAATCATTTTCACACATTGAATCCCTTTTAAGCCTAATATTTGAAGAACACTTACCCAATAACATTTGATACATGTAGTAATAATGTGACATGAAAGCTGTTAAAAGAGATCTAAGTTTGAAATCATTAAGAACAGTTCAAGCTGTCACAGACTGGATTCTGAATGCATTCTGTTATAATCGTTTATTCTCTGACAGGTTGCATTCCTGTCTCCAGACATCACCACGCTGCTGACACTTGACTGGTAAGATTTTCCCATGGACTGGCAGACCAAGCCCACGCAGACCTAGCTTATAAGGTCCTATGCATAAGTAAACTCCTTACAACGCTCCCAACCGCCTTCCTCCTCCTCCTCCTCTTCTTCTTCATTCTCCTCCTCCCTGTTTCTGTCTGTCCCGCTCTGACACGCAATGGAACAGAGCTCATCCCGAGTGGTGGAGTCAGTTTGAAACGGGTCTTCAGACAGCTGAACGGTGGATGCTGCAGCACAGGAAATGCCTTGTGGACGCTTGTCAGTTATCTAGCGATTTCACCTCTCTGGGGGTCTCTCGTTTCTCTGAACACAGAGCGTGAAAGGGCAGAAAGTCCGTGGGATAGGCTAACTAGAAGCTACAGGAAATCTTTAGTGCGCCGGGATGCTCGGGATAAGTCATTTCACTTTGACAACAGCGGCAGTTGTTGGTGAGTAGCATACTTAAAAGAAATTGTGAATTTGTGCTGAGATGAAACAATGAGTGACAGGCGCCTTTTCTACCGCGTCAAGGTCTCCAGCGCGTCTTTTGCGCACACGCTACAGCCGCTTAGCTCTTACTGTCTGCATAATTGACGACGAAGCGACTAAAAGCATCCATTAGGTGCCTGCGCAACCATTAATAAAAGGTGGTAGCTCAACCACAGTGTCCTCGTAAGCAACCCCTAAATACTTTCCGTCCGGATTGCCCAGATGTTATTTATTCTCAATGAGGGAAACCGCAGAGCACTTAATTGTTTCTAATTGCCTCATATAATCGAAACATTACAGTCTGTTAAATTACTGTATATGGCGCAAAACTGTAACTAAATGTTGCGCATGCCAGTGTTTACACACCAGTGTCAAGACTTCCTTTGACAGTGAGTTTTGTTGTTTCCTCTGAAACATTTCTCCAGTGTCATGCATTTTCGTGTTTTGCAAAGCATCAGTGATATTTGAAGATGACAAAACAAACCCTCAAATGAATCTTTGGACGTGGGTATTTTCACATCAGTGATAATTAGATTTAAATTCTAGGAGGTGGGAAGTGAAATGAATACACCAGCTTTGAGAGGCTGTAATGGATATAGGTGTTGGTATTGTGGAGTCCCACTGGTGATGCTGCTCTCAGGTTCAGCTCCAGAGCAGCAGAAGTGAATTAACTTCTAGGTCATGTACCAAGTAGTTCAAACATGATGGAAAGTCCCTACAAAGTTGAGCAAACCACCTCTAAGTTTGGAGGAGAGGAAAACGGAGGAGACAAAGAAGAAGAAAGAGCAAAGTAAACAGTGCACGTCTCTCTTTAATTCTCAGATTCCTGCGCTTACATGTGATACTGGCTTGTGATGTTCATTAGAAAATTGAGTTAGAGATGGTGATGGATATATGTGTGTGTGTGTGTGTGTGTGTGTGTGTGTGTGTGTGTGTGTGTGTGTGTGTGTGTGTGTGAGAGGGATCAGCAGAAGCTCATATAGTACCATAAATCATTAGCATCACATCAAGAAAGTCAGGTTTACTTACTATTGTCTCATATCCCATCCTACCCATCCTCATCCTACCGGTAATACCTTGGGTTACACAGGGGTAGAAGTTATCTGGTTTGAGTCTATGGGAGCTGCCTCTGCTGCCTCAGAGGCCCACATGTGGTTATTGTAGTGGCAGCATTTAATCTCTATAAATTCCTAACGGAGATGGGGCTACAGGTGGTTTGAGTTTGGTACTGCAGAAGAGGAGAGGGGAATCTGGCTTCAATCAGTATGTGTCAGACCATGGTGACCGAGCTTACTAAGGACGTGAACAGCACAAACTCCTAGACTTGAGACCAAGTCTGCAAGTAATGATTATCTTCATTATCGATTCATCTGTTTTCGTGTTTTTCTTAATTGATTAATCATTTAGTCTATTAAATGTTGGAGAAAGCATGAAAACAATGCCCATCACAGCTTTCCAGGGCCCAAGATGATATCAGATATAACAAGCAATTTAAAGACATCATCTTGGTCTCTGGGGAGTTGCATTTTATCTTAAATGTTTGTGACATTTTAAATACTAAATGAGAAGCAAAAGAAATGTCAAACATTATAAAATGTTTTGTTTTACAGATTCTCACAATTTAAAAGCTAGAACTTCACAAGGTCTGCTATTTCTGCTTGAAAAATGACTCGAACGATTATAAAAATACTGTTGAGTTCTTATTGATTTACTCATCACTTCAACCCTGCAGGAGACTTTCTGTCGCTCCTCTCTCTTTATTGTGCTTGTAAGTTATACAAACTGAAGCTGTTCATCTGAGCCCCCCTGAATGCAGTGAATACATCACAGAGATCACACATGATGAGTTGTTCCTGTGTCCGATGTGACAAACATTTTGGATTTCATATGGTTCTTTAACAAACTAGAAGTTGTCTGTTCAGATGACTTGTCACACATAGAAATGCATTTAATGTCTTTGCAACTTAAGTCTGCTACATAGATGGAGAGAATGGGTTAGTCGAAAACAAACCAGTATAGACTCCTCAACATTCCTTTGAAGGACTTGTATGCTTTACACCTGCAGTTTCTCACATCTCAGATTTGGAATTTGTCTTTTCTTTCTACCTTTTATGAGCAAGTAGTATGCTGCTGTAGATGACTAAAGTAGATGGTTTATTCATTGAAAGCTGTAAGGTCAAGGGATATACGTCTTCAGACATTAAGCTCCGAATTGAATTTATAAGCCTGTGAACCCGTTACCCGGCCATTTCCATCATTAGTAATATGTCTTCTTCTCCTCTACTATCATTGGAATCAGCCCTCCCCAGTAATCAGCACTAATTTGACATAAACTGTCCGCTGGCAGCGGCAGACAGATTTACTGGAATTGCATAAAATCTGATTATATTAGTTTATTCTGCATTTTTGATGTGTCCACTTTTAACATGATTCTTTTGTGTATATTGTCTGAAGTTATGCCATCGCCACTTATCACTTTGAAGGTGTGAAAGGAAATCAAGTTCATTGTCTTGTTGGCTGCATCATAACATCTCCTCCACCTGCTCAACATTAGCATGTACTAATGGTTGAACCAAGAGATTGTCATACCCATTCAAGTTACTTGACTAAGCAGAAAATGAATGGGACATTTATTTCCAGTACCCCAGATGCCCAGAATGCATTTAATACATTCACTAGTAGTAAGTAGTAAGAATAAGGTTGCAAAATCAAGTCATATTTTCTCTAAATGCCAAATACAATCATGTTTTCTGTCAGAGGAAGATCTCATGCTCACTTGCATGACAACAGCAGCATCCTGCCCAGTTAAAGAATCAATTTTGGAGCTTAAAGCAACACCAAAGATTCTTTGGTACTTTAAAATAATGTTTCCCAAATTGTTTCAGTGGTTCATCCACTCATAACAGGGTGAACAGCACTTCTGCATTCACTTTGCAGCCCTCTATCGGCTATATCCATACAATTCAAGTTTGCCAGATCGGGTAGTGGTTAGTGTCTGATGTGGTAGCGGTGCAGGTTTTTGCACTTCCACAAACAAGGGATGTCTATATAACTAGAACTGACTGTGGTTCACAGCGTGTATCTCTGCAAGATATATTTATTAAGACTTATGTGATATATCTGACAGTGTAAAATGTAAAAATATAATATATATACATTTATAATCTATTAGACCAGGGGCCGTATTCACAAATCATCCTAAGGCTAAAAGTACCGCCTAAGTAGCAGTGTTAGGAGAAACTCCTAGAAATAATTTTGTTCCGATGGATCTAGCAAGACCTGGATGGAGCAATATTGCATTGACGATCAGCTAAGAATCCCCAAGTTTGATGGAGTAGCATTTTGACCAAAGAACCTGGTACCAAAAGTGAGTCTAGCCGAACCATGCGGTGGAAATGAGGCATTAGTGCACATTGATGCTAGAATTATTGCATCAAAGATGATTTGTTGCCAGAAAATACCACGTGTTATTATGTCAGCATTGTTTACCTAGACCTACATTCTTTGGATCAAAACAGAAAAGAGGCTAGTTTGATTCAGGAGACTTTTTCATTAGTTTTCAGGGGAAACAATGCTGAAATGCAGAATGAAATGGCCTTGTGTCAAACCGCACAATAGAGAAGAGATACAGTCACGTTTACCACTTCCTGGCAGTATGAGCAGGGACTTCAAATACACAAACACAAAGCACATTAAGATAGGGCATGTGATGACAGAAAGACAAATGTCACAGTTCATAATAGCAAATATTGCAGTGTTTCAAGTTTTGGAGCTGTTTCTGGTTTAGTATGTATCAGTTATATGAATCCTTTTTTGGAGGAGGGTGGGGGGAGGTTGAAGTAAAAGACATGCTTGATGATAGTGACTTTGTAAATGCTGACACCGCCACAGCACCCAACCCCCCAGCACTTAAACTGAAACTGTGTTAATCTACTGTCTGTGTACTGTGAAAAACACAAGTGACAATTATGCCTTTTGGACATAGATGGCTAGATGTAGGCAATTACAAAATTCGTTGGAATTATTAAAATGATCAAAATTTTTATGACATTTTATAGAACAAATTACATAATTAAATAAATGATTATTTGCAGCCCTGTGTAAGTATCCGGTCTGTCTGCGTTTCCACATATTTTGGCTTCCATTCAAAGCCAAGAAAGACTCTCTTAGCCAATCTTATTAGCAATTGTTAGAATGATTTGTACATGGTTACCATAGAAAGTATGAATTTTGTTTAAGAGAAGGTCAGCATTTAATTTAAAATGCTTAAAGACAAACACGTGCATGTAGAGATGACAGATGTCAAAGTATTGCCAATCTGACAGGAACATGCAATTTGTGGATAAACACAAAGCAGAAGAGCATATATTCTCTTGAGGAACTGGGAAAGGCAAAAGAACGTTTAGAGACTCAGGTTTAAGTCTGTGAAACCTCAAAGACCACCCATACAAGTTGGTGTCTCTGCTGCCTCAACCCACAAAACCATCACAGATGTGCAACTGCTGTTTCTGCAGCATGAAACTAGCATGCAAAGTGAAAGGTGAATCTAAAGAGCAGTCATGACATCCCTATCATCAGTCAAAGCTGTTCACCAATTGTTCCTTTTACCCTCAAGTCTTCTCATTAAGCTAGCCATTTCTCCAAACAATTGCAATAAGAGGGGTTTGAATTCATCAATATATACCTGGCTTGCATCAGGCTCTGGAAACATCGATAGTTAGACTTAGGACATGGAGGACAGACTTTAAAGAGGACATTTTAGAAAACGATTGGAAGAAAACTTTCGACATCTTAGAAAAAAAACAGCAAACTCTAATTCAAACCTACTCCAATATAATTGGCTAATGCAGTCATACACTACTCC
Source organism: Percina caprodes (assembly GCA_013375575.1). Lineage (NCBI taxonomy): Eukaryota > Metazoa > Chordata > Actinopteri > Perciformes > Percidae > Percina > Percina caprodes. The sequence goes on from JABXJD010000073.1 coordinate 2,579,567, forward strand.
TGTTAAATTTAATAACTACACAAGTAAAATACCTGACCTTTGTTTTAAATGCAGTGAGGCTAAAGGACCAAATATGAGTCACGATAATGGAGGTAATGATCATCTTCGTTTCGTTATTCTCATTTTCATTGAAAAATGTGTGTGATTTTTGCGAGTATCTGTACCAAACTCAGATTTTTTTCTTTAGTCTTATGCGATTTGTAGGCCGGGATGTCTCTACAACACCACAAAACTTAATTCAGAATGGTTTGACAAACATTTTGCCTTCAACAAACAGTCCACCCCCAATATTCAGTGTTTGGATAGTGCGGTAGTATTTGTATTTTGTATTTATTATAACAATCCCCATTAGCTGACGCCTTGACGATCAGCTAGTCTTCCTGGGGTCCAAAACAACATTTATTCAGACAATATTAAAACATTACATGACATATACATAAAATAAAATAAAATAAAGGAAAGAAGAAAATACAACCATATCTGCTTGCAAAGCTAACCCTAACCCTAAATATTTAATTAATTATTATTTAATTAATTAAAATTAAATTAAAACAATAACAAACCAAGCAAATGGAGAAATGTCTTGAAAACAAAGTTATATATTACAGTATATTACATAGCAACCATTAAGGTAGCTCATATTGACAACTTTTCCCCACACAATCAAAAACCTCATGATAATTAATTTAAGTAAAGGTAAGATTTGACTTTCTTTTTAAAATGTACCTTTTCTGTGATAGAATGAATGTTACTTGGGATTTTATTCCACAAAGTACTTGCTCTGTAAATGAATGTTTTTTTCAGGTTATTAGATTTTAGAATCAAGTAGTCCATATTGCGATTTTGATAAAATTGTTATTAATTATGCAGCCCTAGTTCACAGTGAAAACAAAACTGTTGGCTTGATTACCGTGCAGTTTGGTGCAGACACTAAAGATCTTTGTGAACTTCAGTGAACTCTACTGTAACACCATCATCACGTCAAAACATTCAGTTTGTCCAATATTTTGGTTTAGTTTACTTTAGATTGAGCATTACAGTCGCGTAGAGTTGCTAGCACGGCTGTAGACCCTTCATCTTGTTATAATATAGTTTGTCATTAAATAAAAATGAATAATCTCACACAGGGGTTGGGTTCTGCCACAGACTGAGTAATCACTGAATCATTATGTTCTGTCTGCTGCCATCACTGCAGATGGAGAAGTGAGAGAGAAATAAAAGGAAACTTGGGGGTTGTCAAGGTGATGCTTGTGCCTAGTTTTGAAAACATCACAAGTCTTATGGTTTTGGCGGTAGCATGCTGATCTTAGCTTCCCCTCACTTATTCTTGAAAACTAAATACAGATGTATTGCATTGTTATTGCTATAACTGGCCCCTAAGCTAAACAACAAACATGATAGTTAGATAAGTGCAGAGTAATCCCCAAACTTCACCCAACAACATTCACAATCTTTGAAACTGATATGTCATAAAAGAGCGTAAAATAAACAAAATGCCCGTGAAGGTGCGACATCGCATGTTGTTTCAGCTTACTTAGGCCTTAACCTCTGAGGAAGGTCAAGCCACACACAGACACACACGTACCTCCAACTGTTACTTTTTTTTCAGGAGCATCCTCTTAACCCCATAAAGATAGGCATAGATTTGGTCTGTATCATGATGCAGTAAGTATTGTCCTCCTAAAATATTAAGCTTATCTAAACTGCACCACCACTTTGATTAAACATGATCTCAGCAGGAGATTTTGAATCCACCTTTCTAAATTGAAACCACTTTAAATTGCTTTTATTTTTCAATCCACACAAGTTAATTTGCAGTTAAAATGTATCTTTGGGGGTTCGGAGCAGTGCCCAGGAGGCAGACTGGACACTCTCCAGCTGACAGTCCACACTCCATTGGTCTGAAGGGGGATCTGAATTGCCCCCCTATCCCCCCTCCCCCATGCCAAGTCCCCACGGACTGAGCTACTGCTGCCCCTTAAACACATTATCAGTTGTTTATAGGAGTTTATATCTGTCTCTTCAGTCTGTGCACTATCATGTGCACAAATAGTTTTTATGTGCTGAGGTATTTGTGACCCCTGGCACCACACAGTTGTTATGAGTCATCAGGGGCAAAGAGACGGGTTATGAAGAGGAGGCAGCAGGGCAGACAGGAAGGCAAAGGTTAAAGTGTAAAGGAGGTTTTTGAGAGAGGGCGTCAAATACAGTGGTGCTCACATACACATGCTTGTTGACTGAGGAATAAAAATCATGTTTTGGAAATTTATTTTAATACCTAAATTAAAAATGAGGTAAAATCCAACCTTTAAGGACACCAATTTTCTTTGTGAATGAATAACGATTGTAAATAAATAAATGTTCTTATTTAAAATACAGATAGTAGTTAAATTCCCATAGAGGCAGGCAGATTTTTATTATTAAAGGCCAGTTATTTCATTCAGGATATTATGCATCCTGATAAAGTTCCTTGGCCTTTAGAATTAAAATAGCCCCACATCATCACATACTCTTCACCATGCTTAGAGATAGGCATGGGATACTTTCTATAAAATCATCTCTCAATGCAAATCAAACCAGGTATTAGTCTAACTGAAATAAAACCATGCCTATCTCTAAGCATGGTGAAGAGTATGTGATGATGTGGGGCTATTTTAATTCTAAAGGCCAAGGGAACTTTATCAGGATGCATAGAGCACCACTGTAGGAGGTCCATTTTGGAGTGATTGCATTATCTCCAGTTGGAGCAAAAACAAGAAGAAGAGTGCAATGTGCAGCTAGGTTAAAGACAGTGGACAACCATTGCTTCTGTTTTTCAACCAGAGAAGAGACTTATTTAGATATATACAGTGGTGTGAAAAAGTGTTTACCCCCTTCCTCATTTCCTGTTCCTTTGCATGTTTGTCACACTTAAGTGTTTCGGAACATCAAACCAATTTAAACAATAGTCAAGGACAACACAAGTAAACACAAAATGCAATTTGTAAATGAAGGTGTTTATTATTAAAGGTTGATTATTGCCACACCTGTTCACAATCAAGGCATCACTTAAATAGGAGCTGCTTGACACAGTAAGGTCCACCAGAAGATCCTTAAAAGCTACACATCATGCCGAGACCCAAAGAAATTCAGGAACAATTGAGAAAGAAAGTAATTGAGATCTATCAGTCTGGAAAGGGTTATAAAGCCATTTCCAAAGCTTTGGGAATCCAGCGAACCACAGTGAGAGCCATTATCCACAAATGGCGAAGACATGGAACAGTGGTGAACCTTCCCAGGAGTGGCCGGCCGCCCAAAATTACCCCAAGAGCGCAGCGACGACTCATCCAAGAGGTCACAAAAGACCCCACAACAACGTCCAAAGAACTGCAGGCCTCACTTGCCTCAGTTAAGGTCAGCGTTCATGCCTCCACCATCAGGAAAAGACTGGGCAAAAATGGCCTGCATGGCAGAGTTCCAAGGAGAAAACCACTGCTGAGCAAAAAGAACATCAAAGCTCGTCTCAATTTCTCCACAACACATCTTGATGATCCCCAAGACTTTTGGGACAACATTCTGTGGACCGATGAGACAAAAGTGGAACTCTTTGGAAGGTGTGTGTCCAAGTATATCTGGCGTAGAAGGAACACTGCATTTCATAAAAAGAACATTATACCAACAGTAAAATATGGTGGTGGTAGTGTGATGGTCTGGGGCTGTTTTGCTGCTTCAGGACCTGGAAGACTTGCCGTGATAAAAGGAACTATGAATTCTGCTGTCTACCAAGAGATCCTGAAGGAGAATGTCCGACCATCTGTTCGTGTACTCAAGCTGAAACGAACTTGGGTTCTGCAGCAGGACAATGATCCTAAACACACCAGCAAGTCCACCACCGAATGGCTGAAGAAAAACAAAATGAAGACTTTGGAGTGGCCTAGCCAAAGTCCTGACCTGAATCCTATTGAGATGTTGTGGTATGACCTTAAAAAGGCCGTTCATGCTCGAAAACCCTCTAATGTAACTGAATTAGGACAATTCTGCAAAGATGAGTGGGCCAAAATTCCTCCAGGACGCTGTAAAAGCCTCATTGCACATTATCGCAAACGCTTGGTTGCAGTTGTTGCTGCTAAGGGTGGCCCAACCAGTTATTAGGTTTAGGGGGCAATCACTTTTTCACACAGGGCCATGATGGTTTGGATTTTTTTTCACCTTTAATAATAAACACCTTCATTTACAAATTGCATTTTGTGTTTACTTGTGTTGTCCTTGACTATTGTTTAAATTGGTTTGATGTTCGAAACACTTAAGTGTGACAAACATGCAAAGGAACAGGAAATGAGGAAGGGGGCAAACACTTTTTCACACCACTGTAGACCTTATTTTTGTTTTTAAAGTATTTATTTCTTTTTGAACAAATAATACAAACAATTTACAAATGACAACAAAACGAAAAACAAAACCTGAAAAGTCAGTCAAAACTAAACCTAACACCCCTCTGTACCACTATATTGTTTGTGATTATAGCAACTACGATGTGTTTCAACACATGCTTAATGTATCACACCCTTAATATATGAAAAGAAATAGTCCCATACTAAATGGAATGCTTTAACATTGTTCTTCCTGGCAATCAAATATTCATAAGATTCAGTCTCCGCCATTAGTTGAGTCCAACCTGTGAGCCCCGGCGTGTATGTGCTCTTCCAGTTCCTCAATATCAGCCTTGCTGCAGTGATGAGGCCTGCGGTTATTAGTGCATGCTGTCCTTTGTTAACTCCTTGTGGTAAAAGTGTGCCACCTCCCAGGAGACAGAACAGTGGAGATTCCGGTAACCTTTGTCCTAACCAATCTCCCAGTTTCCTTAATACTTCTTTCCAGAAACACAGGACATTCCTAAAAGGCATGCAAAAATGTACCATTTTCTCTCTTCTACTTCCAACACCTTTTGTCTTCTACTAAGCCCATTCTGAAAAGCTTTGTAGGAGTATAGTAGTATCTATGTATGCTTTTGTAATGAGTAAATTTGCTTCTAATATCCTTAGTGGCCAGCCAACCTTGGAAACTATATTATGCCATTTCTCCTTACCTATTTCACATTCTAAATCTCTTTGCCATATTAATCTAAGATTCTCAGTGCTCACACTTTGTAATTACATTATATTTTTGTTAAATGTTGAAGCACTATGCATTGTACTTGGCAAATCAAAACGGTTTTGCAACATATTAGATTCCTCTTTACTTCTGTTAAGTGGGAACACACTTTGCACACTGCTCCTTAGTTGTACATATTTCCAAAATTCACCCCTTCCCTCCAAAAGAAATTGAGCCACTAGCTGCTGATATAACTTAAAAACTGCATCCTTATATAGATCATCAATTGCACATATACCGTTCCTCTGCCAAGACTCCCAACAAAATGAGTGTTTACCTATCACGATACGTGGATTATCCCTTATGGAAGAATACTAGAGATGTTCCGATACCTTACCAGTATCCATACCGCCTCCAATCCTGCCTAAAACGCTGGTATTGGCATCGGGAAGTACTGGAGTTTATGCACAGAAACAATACCATGTAATAAAGCCCTAAAGAAAATCTATGTTAAAATAGTTTATTTATGTTTTTTCCCATTATAACTGACTGTCAAACTGGATGATAAAAGAAAGTTTGTTTATGTTTCACAAAGAGCAAGACCGACAACAAATCGCATCACGTCATATCACATCCATGCAGGGATAGTAGTATACAGTTGTTAAAACGTAATAAAATATATAACACACTGGTATTAGATCAGTACTCTGTATCAGCCAATATGCAAGTTCAAGTATTGGAAACGGTATTGGGAAGCAAAAAAATGGTGTCGGACCGTCTCTAAAGAATACCCCTGCTTGTTTTGGGATTTTCCCATCAACCTATGCACCTCAAAACACACCCATTGAGAGTGCTTCAGAATGATTTTGGCAGCTTCTTTATTTTATGTTACAGTGGTCAACAGGTTTTCTTGCCATAAATGGTTGTTTGTCAGTGCATACCTTAAATGTCCGTCTTTGATGCTGAGAGGGGGGAGGTGTTGGAACTGAGGTTATACTGCAGCAAAGCCAATGTTAAACTTTTGTTTTGGGTGTAGTTCGTGATAAAGTGATTTTTTTTTGTAAAACAGGATTTCCTTGTTTTAACCAGTGTGTGCCAATCAAGAGCCCATAACATCTTGCCAGAAGAAACACACTAGGGTCCTTGCACACACATACTCATACTCCTCCAGGGCTCTCACTGCTTTAGATCCTGGATGTAGTATGTGTTTCTGTGTGTGTTTGCTAATAGAACAATGCTGCATCTGCGCACCAGACCCTCCCCCTCTCCCCCTGTGCTACTCTCCCAGGCCAGCGGCAGGCCAGAGCTATCCATCAAACTGGCATCATACAGGGAGCAGTGGAGCTGTGGCGTCTGCCTGGGGCAACACGTTCACATTGACTTCTCCAACAAGAGGCCAGCACCAAACAGCCGTGCTAGTCATGATGCTCTTCTGCTTGTATCGTTTCACTGTAACAGTCTGCTCTAGGTCAGATTAGGGCTATTTGGCGAAGCTGCTTATTCTTCTACCACTCTGATTCTCTTACAGTTTTTTAAGATTGCTATGCATATTTTTTCAATACTTTTAACAACTTTCCTAAACTCTTGTTAGTGTAGGCTATACAATTAACGCATTTGTTGTTGCTTTGACACAAAATGCGTATAGTTAACACACATTTAAAATGCTTGAACTTCTTTTACACACAAGCACAACCAAGACCAAAACAACAGACTTTACTGACAAATTTGCAAATGCTTTTACACTGGATGTCAGAACAGATAACATCATGTTCTAAACCTAATTTATAGTGTAAATTCCAAGTAAACAGCTGTTCATATTGTAAATTGAAACACAAATATATCCCCTGCATGTTAGCGTATTCCATTGTTACTGTAAATGAGAGACAGCTGATTGAAGCGATGCAAATAGATCTATCACAACTGATTCCCATGTAGGAAATACACTCTTGGGTTGAGGTTCTTTCAATCACATGACCATCTGTTTTTACACTATTCTTTAGATGTTACAGTAAGTGAGTGTTGTACTTTGAGAGAAAAGATAACAGAAACCAAAGTCATATTCCTTGTTTATTTACGCAAACCTGGCCAAAGCTGTGGAAAAGGAACAATACAGTAAAGATGAACACAAAAAAAGTAAGAAAAATTCCTACACAATGGAGAGGAAGACGAGTACCAGGACAATTCTGTCTCTGTTTCCTTTTTTTCATAAACCGTACATTCTATAAAGCTACTCTGAGATGGGTCATTTATTTTTATATGCATGCATTACTAAACCCAACAAAACAAAAATGTTGAGAAGCTTCAAGAGAAACTGCGTAAAACACAATCTATGATCAAAACAATATACTATTGTCTATTTAATGGTAGACCTGACACATAAAATAATGCAGTTTCCGTAATTCCACCTTATATTAGTGTTTTTATGACATTGGGCTATGACTGACTAAATGTTATTGTTGGAAGAGAACATGTGTTAGTGTTTTGGAAGAATTATTTGATTTTGGGACATTTTTTTTGTTTTGGTAGACATTGCGTTGGTGTATTATTGTATTTTATTAGTGTTGGAGTTCAGTTTACAATGTGTGATTTTGGGCATAAAGTTAACCGTTTGGCCAGCTGTGTGTTCTAGGTGTGTTGGTGCATTAAGGAAAATTTAGGAAAATGTTACCGCTTAGGAAAATTGTTAAAAGTATTGAAAAAATTATTATAGCAACCGTAAAAAATTGGATATTGGAAATTGAGGCAAAAACAATTGATCCTGATGCTTAGTTGTATACTTGTGAAAATACCCACATTCATAGATTTAGTTTATGGATAGTTTATTTCTGGGGGACGGACAGACACAGGATCATTTAATTTGTTTGTTAGTAAGACAAAACAGACACATGATGTACATACACATGTACATATACATTATCACCCATTATCATCCCCGTCGGCTCTTTGCACAGTCTATCCCAAGGATGTCCTGCATCTAAGAAACATAGTAACGGAAACGGTTATTTCATAGTAAACATGTCAAGGAACATTCAAAAGGAACTTTCAATTTCCAAACTGAAAAGCAAAGAGTACAAAACAAATATCTTCCGTCTCTGAACTTGAATTGACCAGAGTCCATTTGTCACCCATGAATATCTTTATAATACATAAAGAATAAATAAGGGAGAAGCTTTATGGATCATTACAAACATCTACTTCCACCATCTCTTGCAGAAAAGAAGGAATCAAAAACACTTTCTATTTAGTGGATGCCTTTTAGCATCCTCCAGAGACCTCGACTGAAGTTGGTTTGTTGACAGCATCATAGAATCAAAGAGTCACTTGACACCAGACCTGAGATTTACCGCTGAAGTTATAAGACTTGATAGTTTTATTTTTGTCCTAAGCTGTAGTTGCTGGCTGAAAGTATTTCAGTATGGCATAAAATCATCTATTTTTGACATTTTACCTGCAAGAAGAACAGAAATATTTTGGGAATTTCTCAAGCAACAGTGCAAAATGTGAGGTTCACACCAATAGCAACATTTCTCAAAATGTCTTGTTCATTTTGGGATTTTAGATTCAGTATATGCAAGCTTGTAAAACCATGAATCCTTCCTACGGCTATAAAAATCTTCAAGGCCTGACCTTAAAACATATTTCCAAGGTAAAAAGGCTAAACCCCTCTGTGAGAAAATGTCTACTTGTTCAGTATTGTTCATGTGAACAGAGCAGAAAAAAGTCAGCAGCTGAGAGAAAATGCATTTAATAGTGAAGGAGAACTCACTTATGTGAGGTGATTTTTGGTCTTTGCATGTCAGAAAAAGTAATGGTTGAGGAACGAACTGAAATGATTTTCAGACTTTATTTTGCATGTTCATCTAACTCTTTTGTGTGTGTGTGTATGTCTGGTGTGATGTTTTTTTCTCCACTTTTTAAGTAGCAACAGCGGAGAAACAAAATATCAAGGGCAGTCGTGTGTTCCTTAAACACATCTGTGTCTGACAGAAAGAGGGAGTGTGTCGACAGGTGTGGGATTCACCCCCGCTGACATGTTGTATCTGTTTTTTCTTCTTCTTTGTTGAGCTTTGATCCACAGTAGAGTTTTTCACCTCTAAAAATGTAGCAAAAAAAATAATTTAAAAAAACACAATGAAAAGGACAACAGTAGTTGTGGATTGTTATATTGATTAGTAGTAAAACTAACAGTGACAGTGATATTAGAGGTGGGGAAGTAGTAGGAGTGCAACAAAATGGCAGAATGTGTCCAGTCCCGACCATCAGATGAGCTTCATTCAGTAACCTGTACGAGTAGTCAAGTTTATACTGATTCCGTTGTCTATAGCAGTAATTCAATGAGAAACACCATCGCTTTTTCTTTGTAAAGCCCTTTGAGACGACATACTCTGATCCTAGGCTTTACCTACATAAACATTAATTTGAACTACCTGCAACCTTTGGCTACAGTTAGCAGAAGACTAGTCTATAACCACGATGTTCCATTTAATGGATTTTTCAAGTGCTGCCTGAAATTCATGTATTTCCTTTTGGCTGGATGTCCGTTACTTTCCGCTTTCTTTGTGTTGGAATTTTAAACTCTGGTCAATTTATGAGGACTATGGTTAACTGTTGCTCAGATCTCTGCAGGGTAAATCAAGACAGCTCGCTATACATTGTGTTAATTCTCAGTTTTCTGAGAAACGACTTATGCAACCTCTGAACGTACATGTGCCACCAAAACAAGTTCCTTCCCGAGGCTATGTAACAGAGGCACCATTGCCCCCGCACTGGCCAAGATTATTGTGATTGGTTTAAAGAAATGCTAATTAACCAGAGCGCATTTTTGTCCCATCCTGGGGTGCTGTGTGGACTAGCCAGACCCTCCTCGGCAGCGCTGTGAAAGAAGGTATGGCAATGTGAGTCTAGCAAAGGACTAAACTACCAGCATGTCTCCCACGTTTACGTTGCCATTCACATTGCCTCCGGCGGATGGCAGCAGTAGGTGGTGCCGCAACTTCATCCTCTGGTCACGCCAGAAGTGGTGTGAGAGAAAACGTAAACGTGGCACACGAGCCCCTGAAGGGACCATAGGAGCACTCTCTCTTTCTGCAATGACCTGTGATAGGCCAACGTTTCCCATCATGGGCGAGATTTTCTAAAGCCTGAAAACAGAACCCAGGAGGAGATGCAGAATTCTACAGTAGTTTTATTTCAGATCACTTGAATTATAATCCATGGAAACATTGTTATTGCAATGTTTCCCAACAAAGGCAAAAATAACCTGCCCACCCCACCTTCAACAAATGTAGTTTTAGGGTGTCAGCACTGTGCAGGCTCTTTAAATAACAATGTGTTGCGATTCTACGCATATGATTATATGCTTTTCCCTCTCAATCTTTGTTTAGCAATGTTATTTATTTACAAAACATCCCACAACTAACAATTAGATTAATCTGATGGTATGGTCAACACTAAACAAATATTTCAGCATCTTTCTTAAGGGCTTAAGAAAAATGGCTGTGTTTCTATGTGAACTGCTCAGGCTAGATGCTTCCCTCTGCTTCCAGTCTTTCTGCTGAGCCAGGTTTAGAGTGGAACCACTCTTCTCATCTAGCGTTTGGAGAGAAAGCAAATAAGTGTTGAACTATTCCTGTATGATCAAGAGTTTTTCCTGAAATTGCTCTGATCAGTATGACAGATAAAACAGCTAGCCAATCCTCACTTGTTTTTACTATAAATTAACGTAACTATAAACACGTAAACAGCAGGCTGTGAGCGAGAAGCACTCTATTTGTGTATTCTTCATCCACTAATTACAGCGTTAGCAATACAAGTGCAGATCAATTTGTGTTGGTCTGTTAAGTGGGAGTCTGGCTAAGAGCCTTAGTATCACTTATAAAAAAACACACCAAACATAGTGCATATACATTTGCACTGCCACTTTAAAACTATAATTTTCAGAATATTCAAAATCATGACCAGAAAGCACATATTACAGTTGTTGTGTATGTTGTTAAATATACAAAGTATGTTATTTAAATTGAGACAGTTATTTTTATGTCAGAATTGTTGCATGTACTGGGGAAATTTTTCTCTGTTTTCACAGGTTAAGTGTCGACAAACTACACTCCTTCTTTCCTGTTCATTGGATTCTCGTCTGTGTCTCTGTTTTCTTTAAAAGTTTCAAATTGTCTTCACTTTGCAAACCAAACCTGCAGTGATGTTTTAAGATTTGTAGTAGTATGGAGTGTACCCAAAAGCTTATGTTTATAGTATTTGAGGCGTAGCGTAATTATTTTTGCATGTTGCTTATTGATTCTGGAGGAAGGTTGATCTTTGACCCTTGGGTGGTTTATTTTTAGTTCCTCCAGAGGTGTTTGACCTATCCCAGAAGCCCCCTCATCCCAGCTGCACAATGTATGTTAAAACTGTTGAGATCAGCAGATTTAACAGATATAGTATTTGGATGTGTCTGCTAGAGGGATACGGTTAGGGGAGTGTCAACCACCCCTGCAGTATATAGGGTGAATTTTTGGGGGGATGAAAGCTTTGACAACTGTCTGGGGGGATGATGTCAAGCGTGTAAGGCTGCATGTTTTCTGCACCAGTGAAAAAGCAGAGCCCTAGAGGATACATCTGGAAGTTACAGAGAGTGGAATCTGACACCATCGAGCCGACTTGTTCAGTCAATGAATGAAAGGATGCATGAGAGGAGCAGAGAGATGCTGGGACAGGAGGTAGGAGGGAAGGAGGGACGAAGATGAATGGAAGGAGGAAATAGTAGAGAGATGGATGAGGTTCTTGAGGGAGAGAGGGATGGGAGAATGCGTTAGTAAATGGGTGGAGGAGAGGAAGCAGATTGACTTGTAAGCACAGATTTGAAAGAGATGATTTTTGGCCATGTTAACAGGGTGGCTCTAGGGGTCGCAGTGTCTTAAATATCTCAGCAACTATTGGATACACATGTCATGACATTTTGAACACTTTTTCATCTTCACCAGAATTAAACCTACTAACTTTGCTGATACCTTGACTCTTCCTTTTGTGCCACCAGCAGGTTTTAACTCGAGAAATAGCTCAGCTTTTGGCATGAAACTGTGTACAGTCAATAATGGTCAACTATTGCAGGGTTTGGTGTGAAATTTGGTAAAGACATCCGTGATAACGTCAGTGATCCCCTGCCTTTTCATTAAGTGCCATCATCAAGTCAAATCTTTATTTTGTCCAAGATTTATTTGGTTTATGACCAAATACTAATGACATTATCCTATAGTGTCAACTGTGTTGACACTATAGGATAGTGTTGTGTTTGTGTGTAGTGATAATTAGCAAATGTTAGCATGCTAACACGATAAACTAAGGAGGTGAACATGTAAAACATTACACCCTGCTTAACATCCGTTGACTTGCAGCATGAGGTAATTTCCTCTCGCGTTAAATTTCACACATAATTTAATCATTGCGGTGAGCTGCATTTGCCACAGCTTGGTGTGTTTTCAGCATTAGTTGGCATTTAGGTCAAAGCACTGTAAAGTCTTACAGAGCCTCTAGAAATGCAGCAGACCCATAATCTTTTGCCAATCATGCTGCAGCTTGTCTTATTTGTCTCCTCTTAACTTAACTTTGGCCTCTTTTGTCCCCCTGTGCATATGAAGACAGAAACACGCCTACATTTGTGACCTCTTCCTTCCACTGTACACCCACATACTGCACATTTGCCAAGACATAAGCAGCAACTGAGAAGACAAATAAGGAAATTAAGTAAACAGAGCAAAAAAACTGTCAGAAGCTCAGCTCGTGATAACCATCCCTGGAGTGATAAGAAAAGGAGAGTGTGGATACTGTTGGAGCACAAGAAGAAATTTGCTGGGGGAAAAAAACAGTCAGTGGAGGCTTATGGGAAAGTAGGGAGGGAAAGCTGAGAAAGAAGGGCAGTGGAGAAGAAAAACTGATAAACATAAAAGAACAAAGGTGAAAATCTGGAAACATTTCAGTTTCATGCCTGCACCCATGCCAGAATATGAAGCTCCTGTCCTTTGCCAGTAGGGTCTGTTGTTCAACAACAGCACATGGCGCATGGAGGTCCAGATCCCACCCAAAACTATTTTTGGCTTCATTCAATTTATGTGTCATCAGACACCAGTCTATCATAAAAAACATGTATTATTTTAATCCGACTAACGTATCATTAACATTATCCAAGTTCTGAGCTAGTATGGATGTTTGCTTACTTTAATATTAGAGGATTTGTTTTAATTGTCTGTCTTGGATCAACTTTTTCACTGACACGTGTTTCTAACGACAACTGATTAAGGCTCAGTTTCAGGGTTGCTTAATGGCTTTGTTGCCCACAGGTGCTGATTTGTGTTAAGCTTTAAAGCTGAGTATAGTTGGTTAGATATGTTACAGAAGAGCAGGTGCCAGTCGGGTGTGTATTTTTTTTTTTTACTGTGTCTGAACGAGGCTTTGAAGCCTACAGGTGCTGACTTGGGGTTATTTTTATAGGTGGTTTGATGTCTCACAGGCCAACAGGTGCTGATCTGTGCTGCTTTCTGGGCTGGCGGTATCAGACAGATCGGACTTTAGCTACTTGGTTTGATGCCATGCAGTATAGTTAAATGCTGAAATGGAGTCGTTTTGGTTTGGGGAACTGTAGCCGAGAGGGCAGCAGGGTTTTATTGCGGGTTACTGTGGCTGACAGACTGCCAAGATCAATCAGAACCAATTGGAGCTTGACCAAAAACAGACTCATTGGTCGCTCATTGTAGTCTCAAGGGCCGTGATATTTGAGCCAATTTAGATAAGAAATTTCTGGTGAGCAAAAATTAGATTTTTCTAATGATGCATGACATACATGGACTATGTTATACCTTCCAGTCCCATTTTTTTTTCTTCTGTTGAAGCAAAAGCCTACAGCCATGCTCACAGCTCTGTGGGGGCACTAAACACAAAGTACATCTGAGGTTGTGTCATCAGTTTATAGTGTCATTTAGTTATAGTTTTGAATTTGGGTTATATCATAGCGGCGACAGAGGAAAAGTTAGGAGATTACCAAAGTTCTCAAAGTTTTTATTCTTTTGGGACCAGTAATGTCTGTAAGAAGATTTGATACCAATCCATCCTATACTTGTTGAGATATTTCAGTATGGACCTGTCCAAGTGGTGGGCCGACCAACTTCTACGGCCTCTCCTCTGCTCACTATGTGTAACAGAGCACAATATGAACCTTCCAGACAGTGATGGACAGCTTTATATATACCTCAGAGGCTCATGAGGCCATTTCCATCTAGTAAGGGAGAAGTCCGCTTATGAGTTTTCCAGGGCAGATGTTTGCCCAGCTCACAAAAATAGCCAGTTACATAACTCTGAGAGCCATGAGACACCAAATACAGCAAAATGAGATTGACATACACAAAAGACTGCCAACTGACAGAGGACGTTCCTGTGTAATGTACAGCTCAGGTCAGCATGACTCTGGGCTGTACTTGAGCTCAGTCTGTGATAAATGGTAAAGGCCTGGCTGGCTTGAAGCCATCTTAAATCAGCTAAATTAGCTATATGTATGTGTGTGTGTGTGTGTGTGTGTGTGTGTGTGCACCTGTGGATTTGAGGGGATGTCTATAATCAGGTTAATAGAAACAGGAAATGGAGCTTCTCTGAGAGATGGAGAGGGGCAACAGAGGAAGTACAGAAATGAGCAAGGGAGAAACAGGGGGGATTATATTTCTTGGCTGGAATTCCAGTATATGACTTTGCAGGTCTGGTTCTCTTTGTCTTTGTCTATCTCTCTTTACCAGAGGAGAATGTAAGAAGGCATAGTCTTGTAAGATATATGGGCTCAACATCTAAACATGACTGGATGATGACTGGCAGCTTTATGTTTTTATATGTGAGACCTCTGTTTATAAGAAAGCTGTGAGAGGGGCTGTTAAAAGACCTGATTGCATGCAATTCATGCGTCTAGGCCTCCTTGAGTTATGGCCTACATACATGTACTAATCCTTGTTTGTATTACCCTTCCCTATCTGTCCAAGCATCTCTTGTCAACATGAGACAGGAGACTACACCACACACTGTGAGGTTGATGAGAATGTCAATGTTAGTTTTGCAATTATTTGGTCATAAACCAAAGTAGGCCTAACACACAAATTAATAAATTGACTTGATGAAGGTGCAACTTGATGAAAAGTTAGGGGATCATCAAAGTTATTAAAATCACGAGGGGAATGTGAATGTCTGCACAAAATGTTATAGAAATCCATCCAATAGTTGTTGAGATATTTCAGACTGGACCAAAGACTAACCCTAACCCTGACAACAGCAACCTTGAGCTGTACCACTAGCGTGGCTAAAAAGACTATAATTGTGGCACAATCCAGACTCCATATGGCAGCTCTCTATTGCCTTTGGGTCAGACACATTAGCTACAAAGCATGATCATCAAACAAATAGCTGCTTTTTATTTGTGTCTCCATGTATGTGGTCTGTGTCTGCATGTTCTTTTTTTAATCCCACTCTTCGTCTGCTCCTGTGCTGCACCCTCACAACTATAGGAATTGAATAAATTATATTGGAGGAATTCACTGGGACTGTTGACATAAAGAGTCTCATTGTAGTGCATGCACAATGAGACAAGGATAGATTTATATCGAGCCTCTGTGATATATACTCAGCTCCGTAACAGACGGACGTAGACTGTCCAGAGTGCTGAGAAGAAGCCATTGTCTTGGAGGTCAGACTGGACTCTGACCAAAGTACTTCACATTCATGTTTGAAATTCCTCCAGTGTCCTCCAAAATGACTCTGTCTGTGTGTGATATGGTTCACACAGTTCATCCCTCATATCAGTATACCATCTCTCTATATTTTTGAAATCATTAAAATTATATAAATATTGTGACAAAATTTCCCAAATGTCTATTTATTGAGTTATCTATTACTAGATCTGTTTATTTTTCATTTCCGGGTTGCATCTTAAATGTTTATGAATATTTATTAAGAATGTTTGTCCATGCCGACCTTCAAATTAATAACATGGCTTTCTTATGTGAGAAAATGAATTCACAAGTCTCTTATTTTAGGACTGGATTATTTATTTACTAATCCCTGGAGAACAGTACAGTCAAGCACTTCTTGCTAACTTTATTCTGCTTAGTAACAGTCTCTGGCACTCTGTATAACCTTTTATTTCCTTGTGTCCTTGCAGTGCTGTTGCCATGTGTGCTGTTGTTCAACGTGGACCAGAAAAATAGTTTGTCGTTCAGCGGTCCACTGGAGGACATGTTTGGCTACACTGTCCAGCAGTTTGAAAACAGTGAAGGGAAATGGTGAGTTTCATCAACATGTATCATCTTTCACCGCTACACCATTTCCAACTCATGTTACAGATGCTACTTGATGTTTGGAAGCACAAAGTGCATTTCCATCCACCAGTTTTTATGTGCATTTCAATTTGCAATTAAAAAAAGGAAAATTATGCTAGAAATTACCAAATAAGTTTTGTCAATAAAAGCAAACTGCGACAAAGTGCAACGGCGTAAGACTCTCGCTTATCCTTGTCATTGGTATGTGACTACCACAATTTCAAAATTGTTTCCATCATTTCAAGGTTTGAATTACGTCATCACGTTGCACACTCTTCTTCAGCAATGGTTTGATGGCAGCTAACTGGAGAATTAGCCCCCAACTTCTAATATTTGTATAATTGTAGTGGATGATTAATAATTTTCTTATTTGGTTAAAATTTACATTACATTTGGACGTAAACTTGACTACAAGGTGCAGATTAAGTCATCTTTTGTGTTGGTTCATAAACTGGTACCTCTGCTCTGGTGGTCCTCATAATTCGTTTACAGAAAATCTGCTAAGCATTGTTTAAGAGAGACAGAGCCAAAAAGGTTCCCGCTTAAGAACATTTTATTTTACAGAGTTCAGTTTAATTCAAATCCTCAAAATAACAAAAGTGAAAACCTTCAATTAGCTGTAAAACTAAGTTAATGAGAGTGCACCAGCTGCTGCTGTAATGAGGCTCCTTGTCTTTACTACTCTTGCTGTTAACCGTAAACAGCCCACCAGAGTATCCACAAGCCAAGCCTGTAAATACACTGAAACCAAGCATCTGTGGCTCCTTGCTAAACTGTCTGGGAGCCCATTTTTAAAAACCATGTTAAATGCTTTTAGAGTGCAGTTAATGTCTCCGTGTCTCTACATCGCTCCTTCAGTTACTCCAGTCTTTATTTCCCAGCTTGCTTCTCTCCAACCTGTTGAAACACCACTGCTGATTCTTTCACGCATAGCCGTACTTGATGCTGTTTTCCAGTAATGATCTTATCAAGCTCATATGAGATCAGTTACATAATTCACTCACCGCTAATCAGTGGAGCCAGCTGTGACTGAACTTTCACACTGGTCCCTGAAAACGCATTAGCTCTTTTGCATCTCCAGATAGCACGATTTTGTTGCAGGTCATAGCTAAGTGTTAGTCAAAGAAGTCCGACAGATAAGGGCCTGATTTAAAAAGTTGAACCTGAAAAACAACATGGGCAAGCAGAGATCAGAGGAGTGGACGAGAACAGATGAAAGAAAGAAAATAAAGAGTGAAACAACGCTGTATAAAGTTTTAAGGATATGAGGAGGAGGGGCAATACAAGTAGAGATGTTACGTAGCCCTCAGTGCATCCATGTGGGAAAATATGAAGGAGGAGACATTTGACGATCCTGAGGTGATGTAACACACAAGTTGCCACAACTGGGAGGTGATTGATTAGTCTCAGATGTCTCCTCCAGACCCCCACCCTTAAGCTCTTCAGTGCCCCTCAGCAGTGCTGAAAGCTGGATCAGCTGCACAGAGAACGCTCGGTTACGTTGCAACCTTGGTTCTCTGAGTGAAGAGGCTATCTCTCCACCCAGACATATGGAATATGTAACAGTGGAGAGAAAGTCTCGATACAATAGAGAACATGTCTTGCATGTGGCAGAGACAGTTCACTCCACTCTAGTTTCTAATACAGTAACTTTTCTCACAAGTCAACTAACTATGCTCCCAAAAGATCTCTTTCTACAAATAAATTAGTGCTAATTAGCAAATGTTAGCATGCAAACAAGAAAATTGTTGCTTGTTTATTCAGAAAAGTCATATCAAACTAACAAAATATGCCAATGGGATAAGAAGAAGTCACTTTTGATGAGATCTATTTCTTTCCTTCCACTTCAGAAGACTTAAAGTTTGACAGATAGATAGTTGCTTTCTTTCCTTTTTTGGTTAGAGTTAGATGAGATGATTGATAGCACTCTCATATATGTCTGTTGAATATGAAGCCACAGTCAGAAGACGGTTAGCCTTCATACAAGAGACAGATATGAACATACCATCAATCTTCTTTTCTAACTCTCGGCAAGGCGTTTTTCCAAGATCTTGAACTATTTCTTTAAAACTAGTGAAACATATTTGATTATGTAAGCAACAGAACTTAAGAAACTCAAGACCTTCAAGTATTGGACCAATTACAGTTTGACCTGATGTTGTTGCTAGATTAAAAGTATTGCAAGTCTTTAGGTCTTATCCTCTGGGCACTATGAATGTCTGCACAAAACTTTATGCCAATCCATCAAATATTTGTTGAGATACTTCAGTCTGGACTAATGTGGTGGACCGACCAACCAAAATTGCTATCCATAGAGCCACACTGCTTGTACGGCTAAAAAAAATCAAGACCATTAACAATGAAACAAGTTTAATAAGCTGATGAAAATTTTCCCTGACATGGTTATTTAGCTTGGATAAGAAACAAAAGATTTAAATAAGATATTATGACTTTCTTGAGCAGGAAAGTCATTAAACTGACAAATCTGAGAAACAATCTGTAGTCATTGATTCAAACATATTAAACAATAAGTGTTTCCTCCTGTTGAGTATCCATCATAAATGAGTCAATAATGTTGTGGTGTTTCTCACAGACAGCTAACTGTGGACCGAGCGGAGAGTGTGTTGTTCCACTTTGTGTCTCGCTTTAGATGACCACGGCCCATTAGAGTTCAGGAATGTTAATAAGCCTGAGTGTTCAGAGGAGGACAGATGACCGACTCTTTTTAGTTTACTGACGGAGCGACACGATGTTATGAAACTCACACATCAACATGTGTATGTAACACAGGCAGGCATGCAGTTGTACATACTGAACAAACATGATTAGTACAGACCAGATACCCACACACACTGTACAATGTACAATAACACTGCACAAACCTGCAAACATCTGCAACATATCATGCATTAGTATGTAATGAGGTGAATTATGTTTTTTATTTAATTAACCTATTTCAGTTTCATACCATAGTTTCAGGGTGATCGTATAATAATATGATGCCACAGATTAGCCAATTATAATAAACTAAAACAGTTTTATCAGCCAATCTTAACCTGCTGTTAATGTTTCATTTAACTATGTAAGTATAATTAAGGCAAATCTAGAGTCATCGCTTCCACCCGGCCAACGCTTAATTTCTGCAATAACTTTTGAATTGTGCTTGTAATCACAATTGTAAAAAGTGTAATGCTGGTGTGTGGTTGTTGGCAGGATTTCTAACCAACCAATCCCAACTGTTCCTTATTTATTCAGGGTTTTGATTGGATCGCCACTGTCGGGCCAGCCAGCTAAACGGACAGGAGATGTCTACAAGTGTCCTGTGGGGAGGGGGGACAACACATGTGTCAAACTGGAGTTGCCTAGTAAGAATATTCTTTGTGTGTGTGTGTGTGTGTGTGTGTGTGTGTGTGTGTGTGTGTGTGTGTGTGTGTGTGTGTGTGTGTGTGCTGAAACAAATAGCCAATTGATTAATGAATAGATCAACATGTCAAATGTTTTCTGGCTCCAGCTTCTCAAATGTGATGAATTTGTTGCTTTTTTCAGTTTTATCTTCGTAAATTTAATATCTGTGGGTTTTGAACTGTTGGTCGGACAAGACATTTGAGGACGTCCCCTTAGGCCTTAACTGAGAATATAATTGGGAGATTCTGTGACTATATTGTGTGTAATTTTGTGTGTTTAAGTCTACTACATATCGGACTAGGTCTTGTGGGGAGGAAGTGAGGCCCATTAGAGCAGGAAGACAGTAAATAAACAAGGTTTTAAAGTTTCATCCTTCCAATTATATCTTAATTAAACAGATAAACACAACTTAGCTCCCGGTCAGCAGCCTGCAAAGCCTGTGTATCAACACTGGAGGACTAGTGTGTACAGTAGATATGCACACCATCTCTCAGCGCAGCATTTATTACTTTTCAACACAGCTGTACACACCTTAGAATTATCAGGAGTTAGAGTTCTCCTGCTTTTGTCAAATTGTTGGCTTTAAGTGCTGATTATTTACATTAAGGACTGGAAATGATACTCCTTAACTCGCTAGAGGAAAGTGCAGTATTTTTTTTTTATTTTGGATTAGTTATGCAGGCAAGTTTTAAATCTCAAAAAGTCCAGTTTAGTCTGGAAAACATCCACTGGGAATTGATTGAGCCTGGCAGACGGAGCCAGACAACTGGGAGTGGTTTACATGACGGCACCAACAACAGTGCTGTTTTTCTATCTAAAGTGAAACTTAGACTTAGTTTTTACCTTGGACAAAAACAGCCCAGCAGGAAGGGTTCATCATGTTGATGTGTCACTGGAGAAAAAGGGCTTGTTAGTCACATGTGAGTCTGATCCCTGCAGAGTCATTTCAGTCTATGCCCATTGACAACGCCCTAGTCTGTCTCCACAACTAGGTTTGCATTATTTCAGCACAGGAGAGAGATATGCCAAGCCATAATGAGCAAAGAAATTTGTGTGGTTTTCGTGTTGTTATTCTTAATCGTGGTTCCGTCCGACCAATAAAATTGAAAGGTGGTTATGCCAGGGCAATTATGTGTTATGAAATAATGGCAAGAGACTCACAACAGCTGTCATTTGTCGAGATGTCTGCTAAACTAATATGTTCACATTCTGTTTGGAAAATTTAACCCATATGGAAAACAATAAATGTAAACTGTTGGCTGAATACTATTGCAAATTCAGGCTGCAGTCTTTCAGGCTGCAGAACTACTCAACAGTGATGACTATCTTAATATACTGATCTTAGAATTGTGAAATATCAGATAAAAATATAAAACAATCTTTTGTTATGCTGTAGTAGTGTATATGTAACTTAAATGCTGCATTTATATTTTGTTTGTCTATACTGTCCTAAGCAAAAGTAACAAAGCCAATTAAATCTTGGTACTTATAAAATAAGTACCAAGAGTAAAATTACTCATTATGCAGAATGGCCCATTTAAGATTAATGCACATTAATAATAGATTATAAGTATTGATGCACTGATGTGATCACCACTTTAATATTACAGCTTGTAAAGGTGGAGCTAATATGATTCATTTATGGATAGCTTGTGAATTTCCCCCAGGGATCAATCATGTCTCATATCATCTTAACCTGTAATAATACATCATCATTTATTTGTTGATTATATTTTATGTCATTATCTGAATCAGCAAAGATACTTAAGTAATTCATTAATGTAGAAAAGTAAAAAGTACAACATTTCTCTCAGAACTGAAGTAATGTAGAATAGTACAGCATAGTATAAAGTAGCAGAAAATGGAAAATATTTCTTAAAAATCTGAGTACATGTATTAGTCACTTTGCGCCACTGGCAATTCACAGCCAGCACCTAAAAAAAATCACTGGTTATAATGGTGATATATTTTAACAAAAGCCACGATAGCATTTGACCTGTAGCTTTCTTTGATTTTCAAGAGGTCATTTCAGACCAAGAAGGATTGTGCGATGAGTCTGATTTGTTCTGATAGCTATCTGGGGTTCACAGTTCACTGAGGACAAAGCATGTATTCTTCTCTGCAGCTCCACAGAGCTGCTTTCAGTCCCACGTGGACAAATCATGAGGTGTAAGATCTTAGTCCATGTCACTCATTGTATCAGACACAGTAATTAAATGTTACTTTACAAACCACCTTATGTACACATAAAAGTTTAAGGATGTTTAATGTGCATCTAAAAAATGTATAACGCACACTAGGAAACCCACAAATGCACAACTCATGTGAGTAAAGTACAATGGTTTTATTAGCACACTAGTAAAACTTTAAGGCAACAGTGTCCGAGAAACGACAGGCAAAGGGAATCCAAAAAACAGGCAATGGTCAAAAATCCAAGAGAAGCAGGTACTCAGGTAAACAGGAAACAGGGAAAAGAACACTCGTAGGCTGCACACTAGGAAAACAGACGAGGAGTAAAGGAAAATACTGAGCTTAAATACACAAGACAGGAGAGACAATGAGACACAGGTGTAACACATAGGGGCAAGGGCAGGTAATCAGACAGGTGGGAAGGAGAACAAAGACCAGGAAGACAAGGGTCCTGAAATGAGACGAGATGGTAAGTTTCAAAATAAAACATGAAATGGAAAATTAAACAGAAACATGATACAAACTAAAAACAAAAATTTGACACAGGGACGAGAGATGACAAAACACGTGTTAGAGTAATAAAAAGAGCTTTTAATTCTGTGTTCTCTTGTTTAATATTCTTTTGTTAGCAATGAAGACAGTTAATCTGTATTCACACAGAGATGAAGAATAGGGCTAAACATGAGTCATTAAAGGTCATTACGCCACTCTATTAACTACTAACAGTTCTGTTGCATGTCATTTCCAATGAGAGCTCATGCCTGCCTGCCTGCTAATGAGCAGTGGTGGAATGTAACTAAGTACATTTGCTCAAGTACTGTACTTAAGTACAAACGTGAGGTACTTGTACTTTACTTGAGTCTTTTTTTTCCATGCCACTTTCTACATCTACTCTGTTTAGAGATTCTGACAGCTTTAGTTACTAGTTACTTTACAAATTAAAATGTTGGCACAAAAAAACACAGTTTATAAAATCAGATGTTTTATTATAAATTAAACTACCCAACAATATACAAGCCTACAAGTCCAGCTGAAATGATTAGCCGATTTAGTTGATTGACAGAACTGTTTGGATCGTTTCCAGTTTCTAAAATGTGAGGGTTTTTCTGCATTGAGTACTTTTACTTTTAATACTTTAAGGACATTTTCCTGTTGATACTTACATACTTTTACTTAAGTAACATTTTCAATGCAGGACTTTGACTTGTAACAGAGTATTTTTTGAATGTGGTATTAGTACTTTTACTTAACTAAATGACATGGTTTTGAGTTTCTGGTTTTGAGTTTCTGTCTCCTGTTTTTTTGTAGTAGTCAGTTCTGTCTTTTCTTGTCTGGTTTTATTTCCTGTCTTGTGTTTTCCCTCCTGTCTGTTTCGTGTTTATCCCTGTGGTTCCTGTTCTTCTTTGTTTTTTTGGCTAATGTTGCATGTACTTTAATTTAATAAATGTTGAAGCTCATCACTTCACCTGCCATCTCATCTCTGCATTTGGGTTCAACAGTTTCTGCCATTGTAACACTTAAAGATCTGAATACTTCTTCCACCCCTGCTTATAAAAATCAGAAATGGTTCAATATCAAAATACTCTGATGGGAATTGGAAAAACGCTTGATTCAAAATGGAAATGACATGTGAATGAGTTTGAAAATGTGGAAAGAAAAGTAAAGCATATCCAAAGCATTAACAAATAACATGATAATTTTAGCCACATGTTATGATTGCGTAATAATTTTAATCTTCTATTTCTTCTTCACCACAACTTGGATGTTTGTCAACAAAACATTTTGTTTTGTTCGCTGCATTTTTTAATTAATTGACATAAGCTAAACACGGAGGTAAAGTAATCAAACAGACATGCTATATTTAACCACATGTCAGTGGCTGTTACATCTTCAGGGGGTAGACGGAAGTAAGCCAGGAGGGTGAGGCGGCTCTCTTCCTTTGGGAAAATACAGAAGAGGAATTTGTCCAGCTGTTCTTCCTCTGTGCTGCTCTCTGTTTCTCTCACTCTGTTTATTCATCCATATTTTTCTTTAGAAAACACAACAGTTCCCAACTTACATGAAGTCAAGGAGAACATGACCATGGGAACCACGCTGGTGACCAATCCCAACGGAGGATTTCTGGTAAGGGGGAAGTATCTTTATAGTATACAGTATATGAAAGTGCTCTATCCTATATTTCACACACAAAAGTAGGACTGAACTTTCCATGTTTTCTGCAAGAAATTGGACAGCAAGTATATATTCACTAGACCTTAGACCTTAGGTCTCTATGGAAACAGTGGACTTGACCCTCCCATGTTTCTCAGTGAGGCTTCATGGTCTGGTAATCAAGCTCAAGAATCAAGTGCTGAAATGTATGTACTGTACAGTGGTAGTATGTAGGAGGTGGTGATGCAAATTCCATCTTATGCTATGAACTATGAATTCCTTTGTGCACGATTATGAGATTTGCAGGGTGTCAAAATGACAAAATAGACTAGTTGTCAATACATACAGTATGTATTTATGCAACTTGTCATTTGGTCCAAGCAAATGTAATGTTGGACTGTGAGGCAGATCCTGCACAGCTGCAAGTGTAACTAAAGGGCCAAGACTTTAACCCGGTTGTAACACTTAAAGTGGTAAATATGAGTGTTAACGTTTCTCTTGCCTGTGTTTTTATACTGTAATTCAACACCCATCAGAATCCATGAAAAACTTGGCAATTGGAACACATCAAAAGTCCCAGACTGAATGAAAAGCTAAAAGGATTAAGTAGTAGCATACTTGTTTTATGACTTTTATTTTGAATGCTAGATGGGTTTCTAGATTTCTTTTTAATGGAATTCCCTTCAGCCTCAGTTTTTAATTTTGGGTTTATAATAATTATATATTTGGGTTTTAAATAACATGTTAGCATTGTCATTGTGTGTGTGCATATCTGGGCTAAAGCACAGCATCACAGAGATGCTAGCATGGCAATAGACTCTTAGTCATGCACTTGTACAACTCCAGTATTCCTCCTAAAGTGAGGAAAGCACGTATGTTGTGGAGCATACAGGGAAATCTAAGGAAATGAAGCTGAAATATTAATAGATGTTTTTTAGTTTTCCAGTTATTGTTGGTAATTTTAAAGCCCTACTTCCTTGCAGGCTCAATTTCTCTGTTTCCCTCTTCTCTTTTTCTCTCTGGAGAAGTACAGTCAGAAGGGATATATGGTGGTTTTTAATAGTCTATGCGTAATCCTCAATTTGAGTAGTTCTTTCCTTTTGGTTTCTGTCCTCAGTAGTCCTGAACCTCTTCTCACCCATGACCTCATACTGGTGGAAAGCTAACCAGTTACAGCCTGTAAGTTTCTCAAGCAACTAGAGTCTCAGTTTGTTTGTACGTGTGTGTCCTGTCTCCACAGGCCTGTGGTCCTCAGTACGGCTACATGTGCGGCCAGCAGCAGTACATCTCAGGAGTTTGTGCGAACGTCAGTGATTCCTTCCAGATTCTCAACTCTGTGGCACCGGCCGTGCAAGGTACGCAGGCTGATGAAACAAGTCACACAGTTACTTTTACTGTGGACGTGACGGCATCTGTACAGATTGTCTGTCACGAATAAGAGATTCTAATCTACTCGTCACAGTAGTACCACCCAAGACCCTGACATCAAACTCCCCCTCCCTCAGCAAAGAGGGAGATTAGAGCATTCTTTTTAATGTAAACTTGTCAGCGACCCCCATCCCTCTCTAGACCAGCCCAGCCCAGCTCTTCTGCCGCGTTGTATGCCCAAGTTAGGAGACAGTTTACTGGGCCTGCACTCAGTTTCCCAGGAAGGAAACAGCCTAGAAAGAACCGGAGCGTAAACAGTCTACGGTCATTTTTTTCTTTCTCTGATTCTTCCAGTATAACTTTCTCTGCCATTCCTTTAACAGAAACAAACTCATATGCAGACAGATCATATTGTTCTGCAAAAAAACGTACTGAATCAAAGTAAGAACTGACAGATTATAAGAGATTGAGCTTTTGTGACTTTTTTGTTTTCATGACTCACATGAAGCAACCTAACTGAATGTTTTAGGTCTCTGCATCTAGGTATAATGATGGGGGAATTAGCCTCTTTTAGACAAACTACATTTCTATGGGCTCAATAGTAAGGAAATACAACTTTGAAATTGTGAAAGACATGGCATGTTGTACTTCTTAACCTTGCATTGTTATTCTCATAATATCCTCATCCTACATTAGTGGTATAACATGTGAAATAGTTAGCTTTATAACGAAATGTATTCCTTTAAAAGATCTAAAACAAAAAACTTTAGTTTTTACATTAAATGTCCCATTCTATTAATAATCTTGCGACCCCCTAAGATTTTACCTCCGACCCCCAGGTTGGGAACTGCGTCTTTTCATTATTACATTTTGATTGGAAGCTACTGTTGTGTATCTGCTGTGGGCACAGATAAACAGTGAAGGAACAGGATGTGTTGCATCATCTAATTTCTTTCTTTGGAGTGAAATTAGCAATTTTAGTTAGACCAGCCAACTATTTTTTAGAAAAGTTTGAAAATAAAAACATAAAATAAGATAATGCCAATCTCCTGTAACTGCATGCAGAGAAATCCAAAACCAAACTTACCATAACATTAACTAACAACTGTGTTGGCTTTCCAGAGTGTGCGAAGGAGTTGGACATTGTCATAGTTCTGGATGGATCTAACAGTATCTACCCCTGGAGCAGTATCATCGATTTCCTGCTACGTTTCATCAAGAAAATTGATATCGGACCTCAACTCTCACAGGTCAGTTGCATGAATTCAGCATTAACATATTCAAAGTTTTAAAAGAATTATAAATTTTCCTATTGAAAACATTTTGTCTCAAACAAATGGGTGCACTCAAGTTGTGGAATCAAACATGGATGGATAAAATGGTTATATATTATTAGACTGGCAGAAAAAGAATGAATGAAGAAATACACTATTTTTTGCCAACTCAATTTTTCATATTATATTGTAGTTGATGACTTAAGTGGCCTCCATTATGGAATTTTCCACATGGTGCCAACAATTAGAATCATTGTAATATGGCCTTCATAATGCACATTTTATGAACTGAAGCCTTTTAGTCTTTAAAGTAATTTACGCCTTTGCCTTAGTAAGTTATACCTTGAGTTTATTTCTGTACACTTGGATCATTCCTCGAATGGGTGGTTAGTTTTTATTATGGTTGCATTGATCGGGCCTGGAGCTTGTGGAGTTTTCCAGAGGGAAACACTGGAAAGTCTTCTCACTCTGCCTGGAGGTTGTAAGTCACATCTTCCATGGCTGCTGCAGTCCTCTGCTTTCTGTATAAAGAACATTGTGTCATATCAACCCCACCAGACCCAACCACATCCTCAGCAGCCTGTGGGAGGGGGAGCAGAGAAGAGACAAACATAGGAGGAATGAAAAGGAAAAATAATTTTTAATGTAGCATAACGTTTATGAAAATGTGTGTGTGTTTTCCAGGTGGGGATAGTGTCCTATGGTGAGACTGTGACTCACCGTGTCAACCTGAGCCAGTTTGAAAACCGTGAAAATCTTCTGGATTTTGTTGAAGAACTTCCTCAACAGACCGGCTTCAAGACCATGACTTTTCTGGGCATCGATACTGCCAGGTACTCAACATTAACCCCTAACCCCTCATGTGGGCGAGCCTGGCAGAGCCAGGCCCACCGCTTTTGATTAAGGCATTATGGTCTGGCAAGGTTTAACCCTTTGAGGTCTAAGGAGATTGTCAAATAGCATCTTAAAGTGACCTTTTTAGGGTATTTGCATTGAACTTATCCCTATGTGTTTCATATCAAAATGTTCAAATCAAAACCAGCTTTCCATATAGTGAAGCCCATATTCTAGAGCAATGAGTAAAGAGATAATTTGGCCCTAAAGCCCAAACGTTGATGTTGGCTTTTTGAAAGTCCTCAAAATTCTTTTT